>LPNX010976902.1:65370-210330 GCA_001517045.1 Pseudotsuga menziesii | reverse complement strand
ATTTCCTACTTGCTTTGAAATTAGATTCATGGAATGGAAGCTTACTATGTTTCCCTAATATACATGCATCACATTTATTCTTCTCTTTGGGAATGGTGGGAAAGCCAAATACACCATTCTTTCTCAACAAACAAAGACTGTTATAATTTAGATGACCAAATATTGCATTCCACAATGAGCTAGATGACATATTACCTTCTCCATGCTGAGAGAGGTAGGCATAGTTCTGAAATCTTGCGGATGAACCCTTGAGCTTCAGCAGCTTCCCATCTTCATATCCAGTCATGATGACTTGGTTGTCAGAGGACTTTCTTATTTCAACGATTCCATCAAACATGTGGATGGAATGGCCTTGCTGTCGAATCTCCACCAAGGACAGCAGGATTCTCTGCAACTCTGGAAGATAGAGAACGTTCTTCAACAAGAAATTAGGGAATCCAGGCATCTTCATTCGAATGGTGCCCATTCCCTTTGGTTTAAGGCTTGACTTATCTGCAAAGTAAACTATGCCATCTATTGTTTCATTCAGTTCTTCAAAACAGTCTTTTCTAAATGTCATGTGTGATGTTGCACCAGTATCAAGCAGCCAACAATCTTTGTAAGATGAAAGTGAAGTCATTTCATTAAATCCAAGATTACAATGTGAAACAATACAAGAATCAGAAGATTTACTAGCATCTTGGTCATCTTTCTTTTGGTTGTGCTTGTCTTTGATGGAGTCCCATGAAGCCCAACACTGATCTGATGTGTGCCCAGTATTTCTGCAACGCTTGCACTGCAAGTCTGATCTTTTGTTGCTACCCCCTCTGCCTCTGAAGTTTCTTCTTCTTCCTGGTCCTCTCTTGCTGCAATCTCCCTTGGAAGTGTCTTTGGATTGGTCTTTGCGGGAAAGGGCAGCACCAATACTAGATGCCAAAGATAGCATCTTTACAACTGTTAGTGTAATCTACAATAATGAACTTGATATGACAAAGAGAAATAGAAAAAACAAGAACCTTGCAGGTCTACAGTCTCTGCCAAGGTGATTTACAATCTCAACTTCAGGTTTTAAAGATGATACAATGACAGAGAAAATATTACAACCAACAGTCAACAATTATCTCAGCTCTTCAAAACTTTATGCAGTCAACATGATGGGCAGTCTCAGTAATCTCGTTTCACGTAGAATGTGATCACAACTTCAGTCTTCAATTGGATGTTTGCAACAATATTTAGGTTCGGCCTCCATGCACTTCATAAGGATTCTTGAGGGAGAGCCCCAGCTCGATTACAATATTCAGGTGGATATGAGTAGCTCCACGCTCATAGCTCGCAGAAATCGCAGCATATATCAGTCTCTCAATGGTCTCATATATCACAACACAATATGTATATCAGTCTATACAATCACAGGCCGCATCCAATATCAGTCACAAGTAGCATACATATTTCTCCAGCGCAGTAATTAGTCTTCAATATATGATATATATCAATCAATAAAATAAAACCAGAAAGAACCAATTATTCCTTCAATGCAGCCTTCAGGTAGAAGGAAGCCTTTACTTCACCACGCAGTCTTTAAAATACCACTGATAGGTATTCAGTATCTCATATACATAAGTCACAGTCCTCTTTCAAACAATGAAAATGAAAATATTTGCAGACTTTTCACTTAAACTCCATGCATAGAAATTAGGGTTTATGTATTTCCCAATGAATAATTTCAATGCAGAATACAAAGCATTTTACCTCCCCATAGTTGAATACTGGAAATATTCTTGTGACTGACTCACGTTTAGACTCAGTGAATATGCACAATATCTCACCACGAGTTCACTTTAAAGAGAAAAACTCCAAGAATACCACGATCTTTGGAAATTGTCTAGTGAATGGAGTGCATCATAGATTCACATGCAATAAGTACCGAG
Source organism: Pseudotsuga menziesii (assembly GCA_001517045.1). Taxonomy (NCBI): domain Eukaryota; kingdom Viridiplantae; phylum Streptophyta; class Pinopsida; order Pinales; family Pinaceae; genus Pseudotsuga; species Pseudotsuga menziesii. The sequence goes on along the minus strand of LPNX010976902.1, from coordinate 208,423 downwards.
AGAATACTTCACTCAGCACGTCGATTATTCCAATATTCGAGAGAATAGTATGAGGATTATTTCACACATCGAATATCCTGTGGATAAAGGTCGCATATGTGGTGGGAATGTTGCACGGTCGTTTCAACACAGCTTTCACACAGATATATATGTAGAATATATATCACAACCATCCAGTCTTCAACTCAGGCTCTTCAGGTTCACTCCACGCTGGTGAAGTCGCTCTTACATCTAACCAGAATCCTCAATTTAAATCTCCATAAGCTCGTGCCAGAGGGTGTTCACTCCAGTAGCAAGAATTTGGTCAAAAATTAGTACACCATGCAGCTCTTCAATGCAGCTCCACGCAGGTTCAGATGCAGCTCCACGCAGGCTCAGATGCAGCTCTTCAATGCAACTCCACGCAGGTTCAGATATGGTGGAGGTAGCTCACAAAACAAATTATTGTTTCACACAGACTTTATTCTTACATAAATCGTAGGATGACCTTGGCTTCTTTATTCTTGTCCCCATAAGCCAGCATATATATTGCAGTCTCACGCCTCTCAAAAATACATAGCACACTCTTGTATTACATCAAGAAATGGTGCAGGTCAAGGTTTTGGTAGTTTAGACAAAAGATGGAACACCGTTACAAAATTAGGTTTAGGTCATGCAGCAGCCCACACTATCTCCAACGCATGCAATGAATGCACTAGCAAGAGGGAAGCGCAGAGGGCAGACTGTAGGTCTGGCAATGCACTAGCAGGCAATGCATTGGCAAGCAGAATGGCAGTGCTCTGATAACACAGGCAGAATGGTAGGCATGCAATGCAGCCAGGATTTATGGCAGGTAAATAGCCAAGCTCTGATACCACTTGTTAGGTATAACTCCCGATTCAATTCTATTCATGGCTAAAACATTTATTTATACATTACAATGTGGCGGTTGAAAACCAGCCTTTTCACCTTCCTATGCAACTATTCATATTCCTATTTATTTATTTATTTACAATAAGATCGACGGATTATATTCTAACACATTGAAAGACTAGAGAGATTTAACATTATGAGGCAAGGGGACTTTCTTAATGGCTTCAGCTCTCTCAGGATCAACTTTGACACCATCCTTAGAAATAATGTGTCCCAACAAACTGCCTTCATCGACCCCAAATATTGACTTGGAGGGGTTCAAGGAAATACCATATTTCTGACATCTTATGAAATCCTGCCTAAGATGACTTATGTGGTTAGATCTTTCTTTCAAAAAAATAGTTAAGTCATCTTGATATATTTCGATTATTTTTCCTATAAGTTCCTTGAAGGAAAAAGCCATGGCTCTTTGGAAGGTGGCACCAGCATTCAATAATCCAAAAGGAAATCTTAAAAATTTATAGGTACCCCAAGGTGTGGTGAATGTAGTCTTATGTTGATCCTTTTTATTTACCAACACTTGGTTATAACCAGAAAATCCATCCAACATGGACGTCATTCCTAATCCCATTACTCTTTGAAGCAATGTTTCCATGTTGGGAAATGGGTAATTATCTTTAAGGCATGATGTATTTAGATTTTTGAAATCTATACATATTCTAATTGACCCATTCTTCTTTCTGACAACAACTAAGTTGGAGCACCATGATGGATGTCTTGTAGGTGCTATGATCCCTGCTGTTAACATCTTCTGAAGATCTTTCTGCATAATGGGGGCCAACTTAGGATTTATTTGCCTAAGCTTTTGCCGGAAAGGCTTGACCTCCTTAGTGTCTTCTGTGAGGGGAATAGTGTGTTGAAAAACATCTTCCTGATACACTTTAAGTTCATCATAACTAAAGGCCAACACATCTCTATATTCTTTGATTAAGTTGATCAAACTGTTCCTTTCTTTTTCCGAAGTACCTTTTCCAATTTTTATTAACTTGGGGTTCTTATCATTTCCTATGTTTATTTCCATATAATCCCCAATTTGTATTTCTTATTTTTTGTTTTGATGACAATCATGTCGATCAAACAGATTTTCAAAAGCTATAAGGCTACTCGGGATGTGATTCCTTTCATTATTCTCACATTCCTAATACTCTTTACCCTCCTGTTGATAAATAATCTTGCAACCTTCAAACTCTTCGAGGTTATTGATAAATATCAAGAGTTTCTCATCATCTTTAAAAACCTGCCAGTGATCTACATTATCCAGAATTGAAGGTCTGAAATTAATTTCCATTTTTCCATTCCCACTGATCATTTCATCTGATGACTGGAGGGTGGATGCTACTACTGCCAAATTATCTGCTAACCCATTTATTTCCCTATGGATCTTTTGGATGTTAAGTGCATCAAAACATTCCATAGTGTCCCATATGGCATTTCTATACTTCCTTAGTCTGTCATTTTTTCATTGATACTGATTCTTAATCTAGAGGACAACTAAGTCTGAATCACCTTTTATGTTCAACATCTTTATCCCCATTTCTTTAGTGGTTTCTAACCTAGAAGTAATGCCTCATACTCAACTACATTGTTTGATGCTTCAAACTCTAACCTGAAAGCAAAGTTGTAGACTTTATTTGAAGGAGAGATGATCACGATGCCCGCACCCTTTCTGGCTTTGGAAAAATCCCTGTCAAAGTACATTTGCACACCTCATCTATATTTTCATCTTTAATGTTTTCCTTAATAGGGGCCATGAAATTTGACAAGATAGCATAGTTTCCAAAGTTATCAGTGAAATGAACAAATTCATTTCCACGCTTCTTAGAGTTTTCTACATGCCATTTCCTTAACTTATCTCTATAGAGTATCACCCTAGTGTTTTCTGATGCAGGTATAGTAGCATATGTCCAATCCATTTGAATGTTCCCACCAAGAGTTGTGGCCCACTTTCTGGATAGCAACATACCCCAATTATCTGGAACATTTATCACTACCACATCCATCGACATGTCAATGTTAGGATACTTGGCCAACTTAACCTGTAGATTTAAAATTATCCCTACCACTTCAAATTCCCTTGCATCCATTGCACAAACATTGTGGTAGGGTTGGGTGACCCTTAGATTTAGATGTTCCATTACTTTTCTTGTCATAACATTTGATGAAGCATCTGAATCTAACATGCAGTTATGAAGGAGAAGGTTATCAACTAAGAGATAGACATAAAAAGGCAGGTGGTCTTCTCTTCTCAGATCAACACTATTGAGGACTATAGGCATATCCATAGGTTCAATATGGTTGGCTTCAAATATAGCATTATTATTAGGGAGAGGATCCTCCTTGAAAATATTATGAGTTTTACTTTGACTATCCTCTATGGTTTTAAACAACTTTTCCTTTTGACCAGGAATTTCAAGGACATCAGTTGCATAAACATACATCTTAGCATTACTTATCCATTCTCCCATGTCAATATTTGATTCAGGGATAAATGGAGGATCTAGGAGAGGAGGAGTGGTTACCTTTGTCTTGTATTGTTTAGATGGTGATGGATTCTCCTTCCTTCGATAAGCTGCACACTTAAATCTAGCCTCCTTCATTTGCTGAATTCTTTCCAGAGAAGCCATTGCACCATAAAAGTTGGAAAGGAGATCCTTATCATAACTATAATCTGTGGCTTGCTTCCAATGCTAGTTTCATAAAGGGTATGTTTGGCCTACCATGTACACATGATTAGAATCGCTTGAAATTGTTTCCTAATTACTGACCTGAGGAATTCCATGTTCTATAACTTGGTTTGCAATATAACAAGTGCTTTCTTGGTGGAATTGATCACAAGGTCTACACCATGGAATTACTTCTTCTACCATGTTAGTTGAATCTAACTGGCTTGGAATCCTAGGTTCTTACTGAGGAGCTTTCTTTTGATACATCTGATTCTATTTAGGCTGAAAGTTCCTAGGTCCATTATTTCTTTCCATTGTGATTACTCTATTTTTCATATGATTCATTTGTGTAGAATGATTTGCCTTAAGTTGGTTTTGACTAGTAACCAAGTTCTTTATCATGTTCGTCATCTTTTCCATGGGATGTTTAGAGGTTCCTTTTTCTTCTGATTCAACGAATTTTCCCTTCTCTTTGTTTAATGAAGTGTTTCCCTTAGTGTAACCTGGAATGTTGGACTTGCTTGAATATTGCATATTCTTTTCGATTTTCTCATCTAATTCCTGGGCATTTTTTAGATCGGCTGGTTCCTTATCTCTCAACTGGTACCTTAAGTCACTAGTGAAATATTCAATGTAAGATATGAGGATGGATTCATCCTTTGGCTTGATGTCTTTAGGATGTTCCACAACCACATGCCTGAATTTAGTGTTAAATTCATCCATGGTTTCATTCTCCATCTTCTTTATGCTATGAAGGGTACCGAGCAAATGTCTTGGTTCCTTCTTTTCTCCCCATTTCTTCTTAAAACCATCTTGGAATTCACTAAGAATTTATATGTATTATCATCTAGATCAAGGTACCATTCTCCGTCATCATATTCTAAGGATAAAGAAAAGAGCTTCATTTTGACATCGTCATGGTCATGGGCAACATCATTGCAATAACTGACCAGGTGCTTTTCAAATTTTTGGAGGTGAGAGTTGGTAGTGATGGCATTGTGCCCTGACATATGGGGAGATTCTTGATAGCATCATTTGGAATGGCATGGGGAGCATCTGCTATCTGAGAAAATTCAAGGGGCATAAAAATTCCATCATTTCTTGAGACTGGTGAATGTGACTCTATACAAATACGTGATGGATATCTTAGAGGGATTGGTCTCCAAAATCTTCAAGGTTTCTATGAGAAGTCTGCCTATTCAATATTTCCCTAATAAACCTTTCGAGATCAGGGAGAGGATTGAATAATTGACGGTGGTTTCTTCAGGTAGAAATTCTTGGAGGGATGTTAGACAGTGGAGTCCCCAGATGGATTGAGTTTTAATTTTTATGTTTTTTAAAGACAAGTTCAATCAAATTTTTTATCTTTTTAATTGTTTAGAAAAAAGTTAATCTAAGTCATAATCAGGAATAAAATATATATCCCCAGCAATGACACAAAAAAGTGTTGCCTCCTTTCACACACCTGGGTTACATGGTAGAAATATTCAATCCACTCAGTGTCCTTGGGGGTAAGTCTTGAGTTAAGGCTATCACCTTGTTCTTGACTCCTCCGTTCAGGATAACTCCTAACGAAGCCAAGGGGGGTAGACCCTATTAAATTACTAAGTCTAATTACTTGGTGTGATGGTGTTATATTGATTAAGTTGTTTAGGAGTTTTTTGAAATTAACAAGTGGAAACAAAATATAACAAGATGCAAGGTTTAAAGCAGATAAGCACAATAATGACACTCAATATATATGTAATCGAAAAAATTGATCAAATAAATCACCAGTGCCTTAAATGGAGTCAATAGAGAAAATAATGTGCTTGCATGCGCTTGAAACAATGTTTTGCAAATGTCTCTTGGTAGATTTTAAATTAATGTGGAATGTGAATGAATTAAATTAGGTGAAAAAAGGGGACTCTAGATATACCCGAGGGGTACTTGGAGTATGTCCAAAAGTGAACTTTCACGGCTACCCGCAAGGTGTTTGTGGGATGGAACAGAGTCTCAGAGACTATGTTCATAATGCACCTGTCAGAGTATGACAAATATCGGTGCCTCGAGGTCACTTTCCAGTTGTTCCCACTCCTTTGGGTATTTTGCCACCGTTTACAGTTTGTTCAAGGCGTTGGATTTTCTCTTGATGGTTTGTCAATTTGGGAGGTGAATACTAATTAATCTAGTCACTCAAGTGCTTTTGATGCAGATTGACTGATCGGATGAACCGTAGGCAAGTACAGAGCATACACACTCGAGTCTTTGTTATTTTTAGTAAATTTTAAAAGAGGTGTTCTTATTAAAAAGAAAACCCTCTAAGAACCTCTTTCAGTCCAAGTGGACCTCAATCGGGGAATCAAGTATGGGTTGATTTTATTATGATTATTAAAACTATTTATGATAGCAAATGAAGCATAAACAAATAAGAAAACCACAATTTTCTAATTAGACTACCACGACCCTTTCTTCACCTTTCGGCTCAAAAGGAGGCTCGTGGGGTAAGTATTAAAATTAGTTTGAAACCACCATATATCAAATATGATAATGATTATAAGTAAAATTATACTACCCTTGTAGATTAGAACTACACTAGCTTGAAAAAAGATGAAAAAATGTAAAAAATGAGACAGACGCGAATCCCCGCAAGGGGGATTTCGAGCCTATTCGAAGATATTTTTATTTTTATTAGCAGAAATTACAATATAATCAAACTTAAATTAATCCAATTGGTCCTTATACAGAATGGGACCAAAGGTTTACAAAATTGCAAAATTTTGAAATTTTGGGAAGATGGAGTTTCGAATGGTCCAAAAATGATTTCCGGATACCACCTCCTCATATTTTCTGTTATACCTGATAAAAAACAGAAATATTATCACAATTAAATATGCCCAAAATTAGTTTGAAATTACTTTTGGATGAACACACTTTTTACCCAAAAATTCTAAGTTAAAACTAGTTTTTAAAGAAGCGGAAAAAGAACCAAGGAAAGAAAGCTTTCCTTGGGATCTTGGCCTGCTTTTGGGGAAGCCAATATGAAGCACTTAAATTGATGAATATAACTTTTTATATTCTAATTAAACAACCATGCATTCAACAAGCTTAAGATATACTTTCACAGCCTTGAAAAATGACAATTTTCCCTAAAACTAGATCTAGAATGCTTGTAAAATTTCTTTAGGAATGAGATCTAGTTTATGAGATTTAAGGAAGAAATATATATGTAAATTTAATTCTGAAATTGATAGATCTAAACAATTTTAAAGCTACAAAACAAGTAACCGGACTGATTTTAAAAAAAATTGAAGGAGGAAGAGGAAAAGAAGAGCGCTTGTTACTGGAATGGATATGCAAAAAAGACTAGTTAGTGGAATGTCGAGGGACAATGCCTTCAAAAACTAGTCGTATTCCCAGTGGAGTTAATATAGATCCATAGTTTTTCCAACCCCTGCTACTTGAAAACTAACAAACAATCTTGCACAAAAACCTTATGATATCTGGATAGAGATATATGAAAAAAGAGAGGGATTACATGCAAATAAACTTATTCAAACATGTATAATCTCAATCTTCAAACATATATGCTATGAGATATTGAAAAACAAGTAATCTTACTAGCCCACCTATAATCCTATTGATTCAGCTGAATCATTCAAGCAAGACAAGATTCAAATGCAGAAATTGAGAGAAAGACACCGGTAACAACAAAAGCTTCAAGACAATGTTAATTCCACACAAAAAAGAGCATTACACCATTTCAGCCTCCAAAGCTTCACTTTATTCCAATATCAAAATATATTACATAGTATTATAACAGCAATAGCTTCTCAATCCATCTCTCACTAACTCGGAAAGGAGGCAGCCATGCTTTATTTATACAAAAAAATGAAACCCCAGCCTAGAGGGGGCGCAAATCTGAAGGAGATAGACAAGTGCAGCTGAAGGAGAGTCCATCAATTCCTAATCTGAAGCTGAAATGAGCTTCCATTGAGTCTAACTGTCATTTGGAGGGCTTATTGAACTAACACATCAACCTTTTGATTGAATCATCAACCATAGAGCTTCCAGAAGAGCGCACACATGTGGAGGAGAGAGAGAGGGCACAATTCCCCATAAAGGAGGATGAAGTTCAACTCTGGCTCTTCTGTAATTAGCTCCTTTAGTCAAGGAATTGCAATCTCTGGTTAATCTGGTGCCGATGAGACTGATTTCAATCAAATTGGTTGAGAATCCATTGATCTAGGATTTTGGATTTGCTCCATTATTCATCAATTTATCAATTAAAATAATCAATACTTGATTTTTGGGGCTTTCTAACCTAAGTGATGGAAAATCACTCAAAACTTGGAAATAGTGGGTCTATAGGTTTACATGGTGCTCTTACCTTCAAAATGAGCACCCTCATGACTGAAACTGATTATTGAGCCCACTTTTATTACAAAACCAAATTTTCCAATTAGACTATTAAAAAATAGTCTAATTTTTATGGAAAAATTAAAATTTAAAAAAAACTTAAAATATAAAAAAAAATTAAAAACCTAGGGGGTCTTAGACATGTTCATATGACTCGACCATGATGTCTAGCATGTTTATACATTGACACATAGACTCTAATAACCTCAATAGGCCTAAATACCAATTCAACCACCCCAACTTTGGATGTATTGAGTGAAAAACTCAGAAATTATCAGTTGTTTATTCAAAAACCAATAATAACCAAGGAAAAAACACACTGGGCTGATCTTAATTAACAAATAAAGTCTAAGAGACCGAGTCTTTTACAGACACTATCATGCTAGAATATTTATTACAACTCCCTCAACGGGGTATGGACATGTGATATAGTACAAAAAGTGCACAACAAGCACTTCCCAGAAGCACTTCCGAAGGTCTTCTGAAGTCCGAAAAAAAAACATTTATCCAGTTCACCAAGCTCACTTGATAAAAACCACTAAGTGTAACTTAGGTGGTAATAGGCTCATTATATTTTGCAGCATGAGCATGATGTCTTTTCCTTTTCCCTTCCTCTTGTGAGATCTATCTTTGTTTCTAGTACAATCTCTTGCAAGGTGTCCTCTTTCATCACATGTAAAGCAAATGTACTTAGAGAAATCTTTGTTAGACTTTCTAGTGTTTTTCTTCTGGTGAGAGTGCTTACCTCTGTGATGGCATGTTCTTCTTTTCTTGTCTTGTAATGTGAGAGCTTGATCATCACTTCCCTCTTTTCTTCTTGAGCTAATATTCGAGCTTCTTCTTGTGAGCACTCCTCCCATAGTCTGCTAAACTTGACTAGCTTCTCGCATAGATCCCTTGAATGAAAGAGTCCCATGCCCTAGAAAGACCATTAAAGGTGGTCATAACAATTTCTACATAATATACTTGTTCATCTACTTCTTCCAGCTATTTATTGATCTAAGAGATCCTTGTAAAGTAATACTAGATGGTTTCCGCATTCTAGATCTTTACATTCTTCAATTGGTTTCTCAGAGTCATTTTTCAGTTTATGTTCTTCCCTTCAAATAACTTGGTTAGGTTATCAAACATCTCTTTAAGTGTGTTTATAGAGGACACATGTGGTATGAGGTGAAACTTGATTGAATCAGCAATAATCCTCTTAGCCATGGCCAATTTCTTCTTGTGTAAGGCCTTAGCCTCATCTCCCTCTGGAACTGGAACCTCTTCATTGATGTAAGAGTCCAACTCATTTTCTTCCAGGACCAGGCGTTACCACCTAAGTTGTACTTAGTGGTTTTTATCAAGTGAGACTGGTGAACCGGATAGGGTTAACTTGTTCGGATTGCAAAAGACCTTTGGAAGTACTTCTGAGAAGTGCTTGTTGTATCATATCACATGTTCATACCCCATGGGGGAATTGTAATAAATGTTCTAGCATGATAGTGTCTGTAAAAGACTCGGTCTATTAGACTTTATTTGTCAATATGATCATCCCAGGGTTTTTTTTCCCTTGGTTATTATTGGTTGTTGAACAAACGACTGATAATTTCTGAGTTTTTCACTCCATACCTCCAAAGTTGGGGTGGTCGGCTTGGCATTTAGGCCTATTGAGGTTATTAGAGTCTATGTGTCAATGTATAAACATTCTAAACATCATTTTTTAGTCATATGAACATGTCTAAGTCCCCCTAGGTGTTTTTCAATTTTTCAATTTTTTATTTTTTTCAGTGTTTTTTATTAAAATTAAATTTTTCCAAAACTTAGGCTATTTTTTAATAGTTTAATTGGAACAATTGATTTTGTAATAAAAGTGGGCCAAATACTCTATTTCAGTCATGTAGGTGCTCATTTTCAAGCTAAGAGCACCATGTAAGCCCATGGACCCACTATTTCTTAAGTTTTGAGTGATCTTCCATCACTCAGGTCAGAAAGCCCCCAAAATCAATTATTGATTATTTTAATTAATAAATTGATGAATAATGGAGCAAATCCAAAATCAATAAATTAGTGGATTCTCAACCGATTTGACTGAAATCAATCAGATCTGAAGCATATTGACTGGATCTGACAAATCCTTAACTGAAGGAGGGGATCAAATCAGATCCAGAGTTGATCTACAGCTGTCTTCATGGGGAATTGCACCCTCTCTCTCTCCTCCACATGTGTGGACTCTCCTGGATGCTCTGTGGGCCAATGTGTCGTTGTATGGGTTGATGTGTCAGCTCAATAAAGCCCCCGGTTGACAAGTAGTCTCAGTGCAGCTTCAGTTGTGCATTGATGGACTCTCCCTAAGTTGATTTCACTTTATTCCATGAGGAATTGTGCCCCCCCTGGGCTGGATGGCCTACAAATTGTATATATCCTGCTTGAGGCTCCCTCTTCCAAGCTAGTTAGAGCTCAACTGAAGGGCTTGCCATTGTAATACTGTTGTAATCTTTCGATTGTTGAAATAAAGAATCTTTGGAGGCCAAATGGTGTAATGCTCTCATATGTGTGGATTAAGCATTGTCTTATGGCTATTGATGTTGCCGGCTTTTCTCTCAATTTATGCATCTGAACCCTGTTTGGCTTGAACGATTTAGCTAAATCAATAGGAGTATAGTTGGGCAAGTAATGTTACTTGTTTTTCTCATATCTCATAGAATATATGTTAGAGGATCTTGATTATACATGTTTAATAAGTTTATTTGCATGTAATTCTTGTTTCTTTTTCATATATATATCCAGATCTAATGAGGTTTCGTGCAGGATTGTGTGTTTATCTTTCAGGTAGCAAGGATTGGATGAACTGTGGATCTAGTTTGACTCCACTACACATCCCAAAAATTTGTGAAGACATTTCCCCTCTGCATTCCACTAACAAGTTTCCTCTGCAGATCTGCTTCAACAATAAGCACCTTTCTTCCCCTTTCGCTCCTTTAAAAAATCTTAAATTTTCCTCAAACTGGTTACTTTAAAGGTTTCTTATTACTCTGATCTATATAATTAAGAAAAATACACATATATATAATTAGTAATATCCCTTCCAAATTCTAGATCTTAGTTTTGTTTTGCACATCAAGTTCAGTATCAAGAGATCTAGCTAAAATTACCATATTGTCGCAAGCAATTTTAGTGAAAATTTGTAGCTTGCTGTTAAGGTAGTTTCATTTTCTGTTATAAATTTCAATATTCTGGAATATCAGTGCATATTTAATTAGATGCACAAACATCAATCCAAGATCCCAAGGAAATCTTGTTTTCCTTGGTTCCTTTTTCGCCTATGTAGCTAGTTTTAACTTCAATTTTTTTGAGATAAGGTAGGCTGATGCAAAGGTACTCTTAAAGTACTTTTGGGAATTTTTTATTCTAAAATTATCACTATATTTTAGCAGGTCTGACAGAAAATAAAGGAAGCTTCTGTCTGAAGTGGCCTTAGGAGCGTTCAAATCCCCCCAAAGGTCTCTCTTTTCACCAAAAAAATCAAAATTTTCCCAAAGTTGTAAAACATTGGTTTCATCCTGTATAAAGACCAATAATTTTCTGATATATCATTTCTCTGATACTATAACCATTAATAAATAAAATCATTTTTGGAATAGGCTCTTTCGAGCTCATTCCCCATCCCCCCCGGGGGGGATTTGCGTCGGTATCCTTTTCGTCGCTTTATGCTTATTTATTTTTTAAACTAGAATTGATCTAATCTGCAGGGTAGTATACTTTAGTTCATTATTAATATCATAATCCATATTCTACATTTCAAAGTAATCATGATACTTACCCCACGATTTCCCGATTGACCCGAAAGGGGAAACAGATTCATGGTAGGACTAATTAAAAAACCAAAATTGTGTATTTATTTTATTTTTCATCTTTTATCTATCAGCAATTTTAAAATTAATCCATCCTTGATTCCCCGATTGAGATCCACTTGGATCGAAAGAGGTTCCTGGAGGGTTTTCCTTTTAAACAAGAACACTCAGTTTAAAACTTATTAAATATGACAAGACTCCAGTGTGTATGCTCTGCACTTGGCTGCAGTTCATCCGATCAGTCAAGCTGTATCAAAAGCACTTAGGTGACTACTATAATTAGGACTCACTCTCCCCAACTGACAAACCATCAGGTGAAAATCCAACACCTAGATCAAACCTTTACGGTGGCAAAATACCCAAAGGAAGCGGGAACTTACTAAAAAGTGACCTCGAGGCACAGATCTTTGTCACACCCTAATGGGTGCGTTACGAACAACAGCCCTAGAGACTCCATTTCAGCCCACATATTCCTTGCGGGTAGCCGTGAAGGTTTAGTTTTGGACATACTCCAAGTACTCTCGGGTATATCTGGAGTACCCCCTTTGCCTAATTTAATGAACTCATACTTCACATTTAACTTAAAACATACCAAGAGGCAATCGCAAAACATTCACTCCAAGCACATGCAATCATATTGATTCTATTTTTGACTCCATTCTAAGGCATTGGTTAACTTCTTTCTTTATATATATATTGTGTCTTAGTATTGTGCTTTTGTGTGTTCATCTTTTACATCTTGCCATCTGTGATTATCTATAGTTAAATTGTAAAATCCTAAATAACTCAGTTAGTTTAAACATCACAACACTAAGTAATTCTCCTTAGTAACTTAATAGGGTCTACCCCCCTTGGCTCCGTTAGGAGTTGAGCCTAAACGGAGGAGTCAAGAACAAGGTGACAACCTTGACTCAAGACTTGCCCCCAAGGACACACCGAGTGGCTTGAAGATTTCTACCACGCGACCGAGGTGTGTGAAAGGTGGAAACACCAGGGAGATCCTATACTTCCAAGCTCATAAATTATCAGATCCCTCAATATTTTCATCAAGATTGGTATGATGAGACATCTTTAATAGAGAACCTCAAATGCAAATGCAAAATATTTATATCTTACCAGGTTAAGATGTCGGAACTAGATCTGGAGCTGAATTTTTGTAGAGCTGGTTTTTTTGGTTTAGGAGAAGATTAGGGTTTGACTTTCTTGAAGTTCTACCCAACCAAAAACTTTTATCTTGATCTCTAAACTTATATTTTGTGGAGGAGATCAATCCAATCTTGGGCTCACTCAAAAATTCCACTTCTATGGAAAGCCCTAATTTCCGGCAGCGGTGTCGGGTCAAAAAATGAAAATGCCTAGAATCAGATTTTGCTTCAACAAAAAGATGTGCCCTAGAGGGGAGAGTCATCACAAACTCATTTTTATGAGAATATGTGGAGATAGATCCAAAAAGTATAAATCCCTAGCTTCAGCAGCTACGTAGTGTCTTCTTCTTAGGTTAGCTCTGATACCATGTTAGATTTTTAACATTTAAGCTATATGATCTTAGGATCTTATCTGAGAGAATAATAAGCACAACAATCAATCACAAGAGACAATGGACACAAATATTTTCCTCAGGAAAACCATAAAGGAGAAAACCCCACAACTTCCTCAGAGATAGAATCAGCACCAAAAGTAAAACCCAAAGACAGTAAGATGATCTCCCGACAGCAGTAGTCTCTCTCTCTTGTCCCATCTTCTTCTCTCTCTCTCAGTTATGCACTACAACTGAGTGTGAGTGAATTTGTATGAATGTGTGATAAATAGAGAGGCTCCCTCTCTATTTATACCAATTCCTAACTTGACAATAACTCATTAGGGTCAAATTCTCTAGGAGAGTCTAATAACCCTAGGGCCCCACAATGGTAGGGACTTTAACCCTTGGTCAATAAGGAGGGTTATACTCTATAAATTTACATGATTTGTTTACATTATTGAATCTCCTGATCAGAACATTGGGGCATGACATGACTCAATTACATTACAGATACTTCCTAGAATAAACATCGAGGTACAGTACATAAGATATACAAGTGAATACTTTTTGAAGTTACAAATACATCAAGAACACTTATATGACATCTCTGAACACACCATGCTTCGATCTAAGGGTGCCCTTCCCTACTACTAGGATTTGGGAATCATCTCCCATGTGAATAGTGGGCCCTTCTTTGATGTTGAGCTAGGAGAAGAGATGCTTGGAGGAAACCATGTGGTTGGAGGCTCCTAAATCAATCAAATAGGCTGTAGATTGAGGTAGCCCTACTTTCAAAGCATGACATTTTTCATGTCCATTATAAAACTATTTTTCTCTTTGAATGTTATGTTTCTTGAGAAGAGTAGACATTTCATCAAGTTCCTTCCTCATGCAATTATCTTCAAGGTGATGCCCTTTTTCACAGTAGGGACATAATGTTTTGCCAAATTTATTCTTCTGAGAGACGACGACTATTTCAGAAGCCTGCTAATTTTATTTAGGCTTTGAATCAGATTCCTTTGGCTCCTTCTTCTTTGATTTCCCCTTTTCTTTTACTTTGGAGGAGTGAGTAATTAAGACAGCTTGATCTTTGGAGGTCTGGATGACTCCCATTTGATTCAATTTATTTTGATCCTTGATTAAGGACTCGGAGAATGAATCTAAAGAAGGAAGTTTCCAATCAAGAAAGTGTTTCTGCTTGGAATGAAACATAGACACATAGACAGAGTACTCAGGACCTATTTTTCTGAGTATGGAAAGGAAATTCTACTCATCCTTTTGTTCTATCCTGCATTGTATGTATTGTAGCACTAGAGACTTGAATTTAGAGAAGAATTGCTCAATAGTATCGAAACTGCTAGGATGTCAAGATACCAAATCATTTTCCAGAATGTGTCCCTGAAGCTCATCTTGTTTGTTAAACAAGCTATCAAGCTTCTCCTAGCCTTCTCTAGGAGTCCTCAATCCTTCTAGATGAAAGAGGAGATCTCTAGAAATATAAGTACATAAGTACCCGAATGATTCTTCACAACGGTTTAGGAACTTATTTCACTCTACCAGCTGATGAGGCTCATCCTCCCATCCATGTATGATCCTGTGGTATTCATACTTGCACAAGGCCAGCTACATATCAATCCTCCAATCAAGGTAATTGGAAGTTGTGAGGATCCGTGGCTCAGGAGTTTCAGAGCTCGTAATTGCTTCGGCAGGTAGATTGGAAATACTAATTGCAAGCTACGTAGCACCTATCAATTTCACTGCAAATAACACTAAAACATATGAACTATTAGAATCATTCTTTTCCTCCTAGAATGAACATGTTTTTAGGGTCCATCATGCCCTCTCCCCTGCTCTGAATGAATCCAGAGCTGGCAAATTTTCATAGGTGACTTCTATGGAAACCCAACTGCTTCTAATGTTCGATGGGGAGAAACAAGCATGATACTTTCCTAAGAAGGATTTGATACCATAATAGAATTTGAATTCCATTAAGATATTCAAGTAGAGAGTTTAGATAATGTTGTAGAAATTGAATGGAGAATGAACATACAAACTAAGCAAAACAAACCACACAAGAAACAGACAAGTATTGCTCAAGAATTTACAGTATATTCATCATAATAATATATGGTGTTACAATGTAGCATACACAGATAGAATTCAAATGCATGAGTAATGAATTTGAATCCTTCAAGTGGATAAGACTGTATCTAACTGAATTTCTAACTCAACATCTCCCAATCAATATCTGAGTCCAAATAGACAACTCCCCGATGACCGATAACTCCAACAAGTAGTAACAGCTAGTTAAATCAATGCAACTAAGTGTGGTAGGTAGGTAAAGCGCTCCTCCCCATGCAACCATGAATTATCCATGCATTAGTATCGCTAGCTTAATTGACTGTGAATTAATTGATTGTAACTGGGGGCTAACTAAGACTAACTAGTGCTAACACCAACTGACTGAAGTAGGTTGGTGCCGGGACTCCCAGTGGCTCCTAAAATGTAGGGATTGGCCTAGGAGGCACCCTAACTAATGCATGCACATGCAATAAGTGGCAGTTAACCTCTATTAGTGTTCCCCACACTTCAATGACTAGTACATGTGGCCCCATTGGGCCAAGTGGACCCAATTGCACTAGTGGACCCATTTAATTAATTTAGGTTCCTAAGTTAGGATAATTAATCTAATTGAAAGTATGAACACGGGACGATTGATAATCCTAACAAAAATATCTCAACCCATTTGGACCCTCTTTTTCCTATATATACAAGTTTACCCTTATGAATGTGAGAGGAAAGAGGACCAACAGAGCACCTTTATGCTGCTGAAATCATTGTTGGTATAGGATGCAAAGAGTGTGGTTGTGAGTGATATTTGTAGAGTTTGTAGGATGTGTGTGAAAGTGAGTCAAAGGCATTGTGAGACTATATATTGAACATCAAGTCTTTGGTTGTAGTTTTTATTCTCTTATAATGTTAAACAAACATGTTTCCCTTTCCCATGAATGATTTGTGTTAGTATCAATTGTTTATTCTCCTTGATCATTAGTATAGATCATTGAGTTATCTTGTTTCTTTCACCATTGTGTCTTGTTCTTCATAAATATTTGCAGCTATAGTTGATCACAAAATAATCCAAGAGACAAGGATCACCTTCTCTGTGAGGTAAGAAATCTTGGTGTTAGCACCATTTTTGGGCTAAGAATTTGGAAGGGGTCATACCAGACGATATGCAAGGTAAGGTTTGAAATTTTCTATCATATGACCTAGAGGTGATGCAGGAGGGGTTTTAAAATGAATTGGAGGACTTATTATGAATTCTAAAATGAAAAAATGTGAAGAAAATCCTAAGCGCAACCTTGTAACTAAGATGTGTATGAAAAATATTCTTTAGTGTTATATAGCAGCAATAATCAATGGTTAAGATCTGTAGCGAAGGAGATCAACGACTATGTATCAATCCACATAGGTAAGTTTCAAGGTAAAGTAAATTTTATTACCTACGGAATGAGTTAAATTGCAGCTAAAACCTACCGTCAGATCAACAAAGGGAGGAATATCTATGAACATCAAGAGTTTTGCTGATTACACATGCACGAAAGAATAAAATTTTAAAATCAATAGAATCAAGTATATCCCTTACTTTTCAATGGTGGAGATCGAGGTACAAAAAATATCTATGGCGGAGATGAATTCCGTTGGAAAAAATTGCACAGAGAAATTAATGTTGAATATTTGTGGAATTTGGTAAGTCCATCATTGATCAATGAGATATATTTAAAGGAGATTTGGATTAATGTTTCAAATGGATTATGCTATGTGAACAAGCGCGAGATAAATCAAGTTGCAAATCAATGAAATAGAGTATATTCTTCATGTCTCGACGAACAAGATGAAGACCCAATCCATTTCAACAATGGGTATTGATTTTGCTGGTGAAAGATGCAAAGGTGAATAAAATACTGAAAATCAGTAGAATGTAGTAGGGATTGCATTTTTCAACGGTCTAGATGGAGGCTTAATTTAGATCAAGGGCTTGTATCCTTTCCCATGCTACAAGGTACATGGAAGAAGAAAATTAGTGAACTTATAGAATGGATTAAAGGACCCATACAATCAAGGGCGTATATTTAAGGAAAAATAAATCTATGGTCAGGAATTGTTTCATTGGTAGAATGTGAAGACAAAAAATTGGAGGAAGATAAGCTGAATTGGATAAACTAAAGCAGATTTGAACGAATGAGATCAACAGGGATTCATATATATGGTGGAAAATATCTCCACAAAGGGAATATGTGCATTTCTTAAGGAACTAAACCTGAGCAAAAAGGTTAAAGAGGAAAATTAATCAAAGATCCATATTTCTAAAAAGAAAAGATCAATGGTTGAAAATTTATTCGCTCAGATACATGACAATCCACTTCTGATTTAAACAGATGCATTAAAGGGAGGAAATAAGGCTATATACTTTAAACAGTAAAAAGGATCAACGAATCAATATGAAAGGTGTGTTGAAATATTGTAACTTCGAAGAATATTCTATATGTATCTTTTTGTGGTCCCCGATGGTCCTACCGGAAGAACCACTTGTATTACATTGTACCCCGATGCTCCTAATAGGAAGAACTAATAAGATTCATGAGGTAGTCCCCTCTAATTGTAAAGGTGGGTCATCATCACCCCAGTGTGGTTACTTGATCCTACATGTGTAACTCGAGCCTACATCTCAAATGAGTTAACTTAAGTGAACGAATGAATATAAATAGAGGTGTAGTGCTCCTCATTTGAAACACACACACTCTCACTTGTGTAGCGCATTAATGGAGAAGAGAAGAGTAGCTAGAGAAGGAGGAGGATCAGGATTTGATCTCCTTATTGGTTTTACCTTTTATCTTTTTGGGGCATCTATATTGAGGAAGTTTTTGCTGGGTTTTTCCATTTAGGGTTTTCCCAGGATAAATCTTTGTGTTCCTTTTGTATGGTTGTGCTTGTCTATCTTTCAGTGATCCTGTTTATATGATTTTGTTATGAATTCGAAATGAAATACTAATGATCTAGATTAGCATATGAAAATTTAAAATGGTATCAGAGCCACCCTGAAAGAAGACATTGTGCAGCTACAGAAGCTAGGGATTCTTACTTTTTGGGTCTCTATCCATAATCGGTCAGAAAAAGAAGGCTAGACTAACTCTCCATTGAAGGGCGCATCTTTCTGTCAAAGCAGAATTCGATTCTGAGCATTTTCAGTTTTGGTGTGGAAATTTAGGGCTTTCTACATAAGATAAATTTTTGAGTGATCATGGCATAGGATTGTTCTCCTCATCAAAATCGAAGTTTAGAGACTATTGGATTTACTCTGGGCAGACCCGGGTTTACTGTAATGTACCAACAAAACCCCTATCTCACTTGCCCTTTCGGCGACAGACTGCAGAACGGCCTGAAGTCTCACCCGAAGTGATCCTAGATGGGGTGGCTGAAGACTCACGTGTCCTCAACCAGCTTCTGATAGCATCCTACGTTCTCCTTTCACTATTTAACCAGTTGAGTCACTCTATAAACACTGTATCTCTCTCCCAAGCAGGCTCTGCTATGAGACTGACTCTTATCGCATCGCTGCTTCCTCGACGATGCACAACCCTTCTCTTCTACTTGACTCTTTACCTACGATATCCCACACCATGGCTCCTCCAATAGTGTGATATTGCCTTTCTACGCTGTGATAGCTTCTATGGTAAGACTCAATAGGACTCTCCAACTCTCAAGGTCCAATGTCTCTCTTTATGTTTATACTAGCTCAGTTACTTTCACAAGGGTGTTAAACAACTTCACTTAACCTCTACAGTCTAACATGCTTGACATCTATTGCACTCAACTTATTGAACTGAATACTTAGGAATCACTTAACACTGCGACTGTTATGGTTTGAATCAAACACTGATAAACTTATATGCAAAATACTTAACACATCCAACTCACATTCAACCTTCTACGTTACTGTAAACTGAAGGATAACATACACACATTCATTAACTGTTAACTAAGCTCATGTAATAGGTAATAGATAGAAAACAAGTAAACACAATCACATGAAATATTCACACAACACATGGATTTTACATGGTTCACTTCCAAGGAGGAAGCTACATCCACAGGAACTTGTGTTTATATTATATCTGGAGAGAGTACACACAGTTCCGCTGCAACCTATTATGCAGCTCGAGATCTTCTAGGAAACTCCATGTTCTCAGCTGGAGCCCTTCTATCTTAGATCTCTTCTCTTTCTATTCTACTTTATTCTTACAATATTTCCTCTCTCTCTCTCTCTCTCTCTCTCTCAATCCTTGCAGATTGTTACATTCATGCTCAAGGAGCCAGCTACTAGTTGCAGTAAGATAATACAGACTGAATACAGAACCAGAGCTCAACTCAAAGAATATCTGACTCACTAACTAACTGACCAACTGACTGTCTAACTGTATAACCCTTCATAATAAAAAATACATGCTTAAATAGGTGGCTCGAAGGTCTCACCCTGATACAACACTGTGGGCCTATCCCAATAGTAACCCAAAAACCCTAACTGTGACAGTCGGCATATCTGTACTTTGAACTACCGCTTACTGGTCATACTACAGCTCTCTACAGTCTTCCACACTTCCCAGTGCTGATCATGGGTATGGGTGCCACTTCCTTGGTCACTCCCCTTCTGTCCTTTGTCTTTAATACCTCGGCCCGTTGCTCCTTTTATTTTATGAGGGTAGATGAGCCCTCCTATCTTCGCCGCTGCCTTAAGAGCAGTGGTTGAGCTCTCTCTTCTCGGCTGCTTCCTATACTATTTATTTTGAATTTATTGTCTCAATATAGCATCTTTCCCTATAGCTGTGGGCCCTGCTCCAACAGAGACCTGGATCAAGAAATTTGGTTGGGTGAAACTCCAAGAAAGTCAAACCCTAGTTTGACCCTGAGCTAGAAAAACCCTAAATACTAAAACTACTAAGTTTTGGTACTTTCACTATATTCATAGATTGGAAAAGGATCAAGAGTTGAAAATTTCATAGGATGAAGATACAATCCTGATGTACACTGTATCCAAAATTCCACCTCATATTCGCTATATTCTGGGAGATATGATCCCTCCAAGTTAGGGTTACAGCCTCTTCCAGAATTCATTCCTAAACAGGACACCTAGGGAAAATTGCTATATCTTGGGATACTGAATTCAAAATGGAATTCCTGAAGATGTTCCAAAAATATCATGGGCTTTAATTTCTATTACCCAAATATTAGACTCAGAAGATGAACCAATAACACATGGCATGCCGTACAACTTCGTTGTTCTGAACAGTCCTGTAACAAGTCACCTTGGGAAAAGGATCATAAATCTCAATTGGTGAAACTAATTCTGATGAAACCTATGGTTTTGGATCAGTGACATGCGAGGGTACCTCACTAAACAATTTCAGACATAGAGAAGCATTAATTTCGGATATATCATAGAGATAGTGACAGGTATTTCTACAGAAGAAATTGGAAAACTAGGGCTTCCTGTTCCGGGAGCTTCCCTCCACTGTTTTCAGAAAATGAGTACATTGGATAGCTCCATTTGAAGAGATCTATATTTATATCTAGTCATATATAAAATATTCCAAGTTTTAAAAATTAGGGTTTCTCTCACAAGCCCTAGATCAGCCAGCTCCGAAAATAGGATGGACACCTCAAATCGGTAAGATCTAATCTTTTGCTATTTGAATTTGAGGTTCTCATTTCAAAGTGATCTATAAACATCAGATTGTTGATGAGCTTGATGAAGTTGATAAACTTCCAAGCATGGAAGTATTTGATCTCTTTGAAGAAAATTAATTGGACACCTACATGAGTAGAGAGGTTCCAGTTCTAGAGGGAGATGAGGCTCAAAGCCTTACACAAGAAGAACTTGATCAAGGCCAAGAAGATCATTGTTGATTCAATCACGGATCAACTTGTAGAACAAGTGTCTTCCCTAAAGACATCGAAGATGATTTATTCCTTGATCAAGCTATTTGAATATAATAACTTAAATCAGAGGATGGCTTTGAGAAAATAGTTGAAGAATGTGAAGATCCAGAATGTAGAACAACTTGAAGCGGTAGAAGAAGAAGTGGAGAATGCAGAAGTGGTGATAGCCACCTTGAATGGTCTTCCAGGATCATGGGATTCATTCATGCAAAGAATGTATGCCAAAAGGAAGTAATTAATTTTAGCTCGACTCATAAGAAGAGAAGAAGAAGATGGGAGCAATTGAAGATCAAGCTCTCACCATTCAAAGAAGATCCCTCAAGCGATGAGGAATATGAAGAACTCAATTCTTGAATAACCTCTTATTCATCTTATCATTTGGATAAGAAATGACGATTTCATGAATGAAGAAGATGATAAAGTAGAATGATCAAGATGGAGTCTACCCACGAAACAAATAAAAGATAAGTATTCGATTGTCATTTCATGATATTGTTATGTTATACATTTGATTATATTCAGTTGATGTGTTATGCATGATGGATTGTTTGCATTAATAACTGTATACTACTAATATGCATTCGATGGGTAAGTAGCTCATGGTGATATACATCTCTCCATTGCTACTTATCTAGAATGAAACCTCTTTGCTGACATATTGGATTAGTGCACAATCTCAATGATGTCATGGTAGAAATGGAAGGCATCTAGAAAGTTTATGTGAGATATGGATGAATGTTGTATTGACTAAATAGTTGCATGATGCATACAAATTTGTCGTTATGCATATGTTTTATGAAATAGTTCTAACCATGCAACTGGTGCATTTGAATTGTAGGAAAGGTCCTGTACAACCTCTTACAAGAAAAGAAGGATGAGACTTGTTCCAAAGAACACGTGATGACAATTCGAGATTCACTCCAATAAACATGAATCTGAAGCTCCCAGGGTTAGAGACACCGTGACGAAAGAAAGAGCTTCAGAGAGCGGTAGATCCACCTTGAAGGATGAAGGCCACCATGGGTACGAGAGATAACTCAAGATGAAGAAAAGAATGCTATGAAAGAAGCCATGATCAAAGAATAACCGTTGATCATGGGGAATGACGTATACGATATGATTTTGAGACATAAAGGGAAGTACGTAGTATCTATGGATCTACAAGAACAAGTGTACAAAGCAAGGTTAGTGATTTTCCTCTAAAGAATAGACTATGAAATAACATACTCTATTGACCAGACCTACTAGAAGTATATATCAAGCATAGAACTACCTGTACAGAATGAAGAGGGAAGATGATACTCCACTTCAGGGGGAGTGACTATAGAAGATATCTGAGTTCAACATGGTATGACATGATGGATAGCTTCCTGATGGGTCGAGACTTTACAAAGAGTAAAGTGGGTTCCAACCTTCAAGGTTGAATGCAGAAGACTAGGATATGTTGATGACCTGACAAGACAAACTCATGGAAGATGTTATGATGATGTTTGGGATATAGTACTCAAACCAGAAAGCCAGAATGTGGTATCTTACAAATAGATTTGCAAGATAAAATATGTTTCTAATAGAAGAAAGGAAAGACTTGTGGCTAGAGGTTTCTATAAGAAAGAGGGAATTAATTCTGAAAAGACACTTACTCCAGAAAGCAAGGTACACTTCCTTCAAAACCATGATGGTAGTTGCTTCCATGATCAAGTACATACAAGCCTTCCTTAATGATATGATTGGGGAAATTTTTTACATCGAATAGTCATAAGGATTTGAAGTTGAAGATAGATGGACTCACATATGCAAGATGAAGAAGGCCCTCTATGGCCTGAAGCAAGCTCCTAGAGCTTGGTATGGAAGAATAGATAGTTTCTTGACAAGCATGGGCTTTGCCAAGAGTAAAGTAAATCCTAACCTTTAATAAAAGGTTGTAGAAGATGAACCTGTCATACTACATGTGGATGACTTATTCTTGGCACAGAATGAGAAACAGATTGTAGAAAGCAAGAAGAAATTAGCAGAAGAATTTGAGATGAAAGACCTTGGGTCAATGCATTGTTTCCTAGGTCTGGAAGTATGGCAAAGTTTAGAAGGAATATTTTTCAACCAGGGAAAGTGTGTGGTAGAGATATTGAAGAGATTCAATATGTTGGAATGCAAAGCCATGGCTACTCCTATGGATTCCAACCTGAAGCTGTTAGCCGATGACTCATCAGAGTTAGTGGATGTGACTCATTACAGACAGATCATTGGGTCAATGATGTACTTAAAAAATACTAGACCAAAGATTTGTTTTGCTGTGAACACCTTGAGTCAATTTCTTGTTCAACCAAGACGGGTTCACTTAGTAGCTACAAAACATGTGATGAGATATATAAAAGGGACTATAGACTTTGGTCTATACTATGATGGTAGCCACGAGTATAGATTGTATGGATACATAGATGCAGATTGGGCCGAAAGTATCTCATACAGAAAAAGCACTTCAGGTGGATGTTACAGTCTAGGATGTGCTATGAGTTCATGGTTTAGCAGGAAATAGTCCAGTGTTTCTCCTAGCACGACTGAAGCAGAATACATAGCAGATTTCTCTACTAAGTTGTGAAGCCATATGGATTTGGAAAATGATATCAGGTCTCTTTGACCTGAATATGGATACTACAATGATTCTATGTGATAACTAGAGTCGTGATGATAGAGAACCCCGTGTTCCATCATAACACATAGAAATCCAGTATTTCTACATACGAGATAAGATGTAGATGATGATGTTTTAGTATTTACATACTGTAGATGCAGATGATGGTGATTTCGTATTTCTATACTGAATATAGAGATGATGATGCTTTCAGTATTTCTATACTAAAGATATAGATGATGATGCTTTCAGTATTCACATACTGGAGATACAGATGGTGATAGTTCAGTATTCACATACTGAAGATGTAGATGATGATGGTTTGGATGATGATGTACTGACAAAGCCTCTGTCTCAAGTAAAGTTCGAACACCTTCAGGACAAGCTTGGTGTTGTTCGAAAGGACCTTCCTCAAAAGGGGGAGTAGTGATGATTTCAGTGAGATTGTATCATCCCTGGGCACTTTCCCTAAAGTGACTTGGAGACCTCAGTCTTCGAGAATGAAGAGGGATTGTATCATCCTGGGACATCTGTCCATAATAGATCCGGTGACCTCGGTCCTCGAGAACGTGATTGGATTGTGTCATCCTTGGGAACTTGCCCTAAAGTGATCCGGAGACCTCAGTCTTCGATAATGAAGAGGGATTGTATCATCTTGGGACATCTATCCATAATATATTCAGTGACCTCGGTCCTCAAGGACATGATGGGATTGTATCATCCTTGGGCACTTGCCCTAAAGTGATACGGAGACCTTGATGTTTGAGAATGAAGAGGGATTGTATCATCATGGGACATCTATCCATAATAGATCCGGTGACCTTGGTCCTCAAGAACATGATGGGATTGTATCATCCTTGGGCACTTTCCATAAAGTGATTCAGAGACCTAGGTCTTCGAGAATGAAGAGGGATTGTATCATACTAGGACATCTGTCCATAATAGATCCGGTGACCTCGGTCCTCGAGAATGTGGTAGGATTGCATCATCCTTGGACATCGTCCTAAAGTGATAGGGACTGATTCTCCCGTAATCAATTTGGTGGCTTCGGTCCTTGATAATGTGGTAGGATTGCATAATCCTTGGACATAGTCCTAAAGTGATAGGGAATAATTCTCCCGTAATCAATCTGATGGATTCGGTCCTTGAGAATGTGTTAGGATTGCATCATCCTTGGACACAGTCCTAAAGTGATAGGGACTGATTCTCCTGTAATCAATCCGGTGGCTTCGGTCCTCAAGAATGTGGTAGGATTGCATCGTCCTTGGACATAGTCCTAAAGTGATAGGGACTGATTCTCCCGTAATCAATCTGGTGGCTTCGGTCCTCGAGAATGTGGTAGGATTGCATCATCCTTGGACTTCGTCCTAAAGTGATAGGGACTGATTCTCCTGTAATAAATTTGGTAACTTTGGTTGTCGAGAATGTGGTGGGATTGTATCATCCTTGGAATTTAAGTCCAAAAGTGATCCAAAGACTTTTTCTCTTTGAGTTGTGGTTTGCAGGTTGTTGCTGATGATGATGATGCCGTACTGATCGAAAGATCAGAGTATGATGATGATGACGTACTGATCTAGAGATTAGAGTATGATGATGATGTACTGATCGAAAGATCAGAGTATGATGATGATGACATATTGATCAAAAGATCAGAGTATGATGATGATGATGTTCTGATCTAAATATCAGAGTATGATGATGACACACTATGATTATGATCTTTCTGATCGAAAGATCAGAGTATGTTGATGATGTTTCTGATTGAAAGATCAGAATATGATGATGATGTTTCTAATCGAAAGATCAGAATGTGATGATGATTATGGTCGATAGATCAGAATATGATGATGATGATGTTGCTGCTGATCAAAAGGTCAAAGTGTTGATGATGATATTGCTGATCGAGAGGTCAAAGTGCTGAAGATGTTGCTACTGATCGAAAGGTCAAAAGTGATGAATATGTTGCTGCCGATCGAAAGGTCAAGGTGCTGAAGATGTTGTTGCTGATCGAAAAGTCAAAGTACTGAAGATGTTGCTGATTGAAAGGAAAAAATGCTGAAGATGTTGTTGCTGATCGAAAAGTTGAAGTGCTGAAGATGTTGCTGATCGAAAGGTCGAAATACTAAATATGTTGTTGCTGATGGAATAGTCAAAGTGTTGAAGATGTTGCTGATCGAAAGCTCCAAGTGCTGAAGATGTCATTACTAATTGAAAGATCAAAATGCTGAAGATGTTGCTGATCGAAGCAGTCAAATAATTAATGATGATGAAGACTGAATATTGAAGATGAAGACCACATGATGCTGAAAATCTTCCAATGATTTATAGATGTGTTACCCTGTTTATGTTGATGATGTCTCCTATCTCTACTCTGGTTGTTGTTGATGTTGTTGTAGAATACCCTTCTTGTTAAGGGGGAGTGTTGAAATATTGTAACTTTGAAGAATATTCTATATGTATCTTTTTGTGGTCCCCAATGGTCCTACCAGGAGAACCACTTGTATTACATTGTACCTCGATGCTCCTAATCAGAAGAACTAATAAGAGTCATGAGGTAGTCCCCTCTAATTGTAAAGGTGGGTCATCAGCACCCCAGTGTGGTTACTTGAGCCTACATGTGTAACTCGAGCCTACATGATTTAACTCGAGCCTACATCTCAAATGAGTTAACTTAAGTGAATGTATGAATATAAATAGAGGTGTAGTGCTCCTCATTTGAAACACACACACACTCTCACTTGTGTAGTGCATTAGTGGAGAAAAGAAGAGTAGCTGGAGAAGGAGGAGGATTAGGCTTTGATCTCCTTGTTGGTTTTACCTTTTATCTTTTTGGGGCATCTATATTGAGGAAATGTTTGCTGGGTTTTCCCTTTAGGGTTTTCCTAGGATAAATATTTGTGTTCCTTTTGTATGGTTGTTCTTGTCTATCTTTCAGTGATCCTATTTATATGCTTTTGTTATGAATTTGAAATGAAATACTAATGATATAGCTTAGCATATGAAAATTTAACAAGGTGCAAGATGTACGTATGGGAAATGTTTCCGCTAAGAAAGATGCATGGTTGATAGAAAGAAAAAATAATACAAAAGTGAGGGAATGTGGATTTAGGTTATCTGTTTATTTGTGTATTGAAAATTGAAAGTACAGGACTATGTGGAAACATCTATCTCAGAAAAAAATCTGGACCGCTTATCGAGAAACTAGGTAGGCTATTTATTCCCACCAAGAAAGTATTTAAAATGGTTGAGGTAGAAGACATAGAGGTTCAAAATTTGGAATATGAGAGGATTGAGGAGGTTTTTGAAGATAATGATTGAGAGGTTTTTGATACTATACTTTTAGATTGTCCCATAGACTCTATAAAAACCAACTTAAAACTTCTCAAGGACTAGGGGATGGAAGTCCATGCTATTTTCAAGTCTTATTTCCATTTTTTCTCCACCTAACAAACCCTAAATTTTCCTAAGTTTGCCGATTAGTGCGCTTGTAATTACTCCTCTTCTGAGAGGGTGAATATAGATCAAACCAAGTCTAATATCCTGTGTCCAATCAGCCCACTTGTTATCATAAATACTTTCTTTGTTCATGATGAGTTTACCTAGAGGTCTAAATATTTCAATGAAGAAAGTATTGCCGAATTTTTCAGAGAATCCACTATTGAACAAAAATAGGTTTTCTATAAAACTCTTTTCAATCTTGATGTCCAATTACAAAACCATCCTTTTCCTGTAGATTCTAACCTACTCAATGATGTGACCTAGTTTGTTATAACCCTTATGTTAGTTTTTAGGGTTAGATACCGATAAGTATGTAAAAAATCCCTTGATGAGTCTATTGTTCACAATTAGTACTAGTCATGTTGAGTCAGAAGGGTCGAGTCATTTAATCCAATCAAGCTACCTTAAATTTTATGAGTTTCTAACCAAGAATATCCATTCACAACTAGTTGATTTCCATAAATCCATATGTTTCAGGTATCGGTACTATTTGGTCAATATGTTCTTATCTTTTAATGACGGAAACTTGCAATTTCATGAGATGGTTCTTATAGAAGAGATGAACATATATTTTAGTAGATTTATGAAATTTCTCATGTCTAAGGTTTAAAATGCATTTTTCCAGAAGAAATTTCCTAGAGTCTTAACCCTTATGAAGGAAATGTTTCAATTTTCTCCTAAAAAGAGAATAGGAGATTGGTTTTTATTGTAACAGGGTACAGTTATCAGATTGTATGGGTTTTTGTATCAACCTTACATTTTACCTGCATTCTTAACTACTATGGTATTTGTTTTGGAGTTAATCAGGAAGAATATTGTGGTGAAAATTGAACACTTTATCAATTTCAAAAAGTATTCTGAAATCAAATTCCCATGGGTTGTTGGCCCATTCATCATAAAGAACAGATCTGGTTTTCCAATGGTAGAAAGTTTATTGAAAGAATTGGGGATTTAGATAGATGTTGCTATTAAATATGATCCCCATCACATCATATCTATTAGAAGACAAGTCAACAAGAAAAAACCATTTGAGCATGATGATATTTCCTGTATGCTTGATACTACAAATTTGATAGATTACCCTCATGAGACCTAGAGGGATATAGATATGCAAGAATATTGTACTTAATCAGTGAAGGAAATTAGCTCCACACAACCTGACCCTTCAAGCATAGTTCCAACAACAAATAAGATCACACCAATAGCCAGTTGTTCTGAAAGAACAAACAAAAGAGATTTCTATGATGCCATCAACACAGAGGAAGAAGATACATCAAAGACACCCAAGACACAAAAAAAATGAAGAAACAGGACAGCTAGTGCAAGTAACATATGTCAAGGGTAAGAAGAAGCAAATGAAGGTTAAAGGACCTGCATTTGAGGTTAAGGCATATGCTTTTTCTGATACACCTACAGACTCCATTTCCCAATTCAAGAATAAAGCTGAATTATTTTATAAATACAAAGATGATAAGGAAGTGGATTCCCATGAAGATTTGAAATTATATGTGTATGTCAAGAAGAATTCCAGTAATGATGTGTCCCTAGTAACTATCCTGGATCATACCCAAAATACACTGAACTTAGCAATAGCAACTAAGAACAAAGTTTTCGAAATGAAGATGAGTTTGGATAATATTCCTATTCCTGACATGATCCACCTACACAAAGAAGATGGAGATATTATATATACTGATATACTGAAAGAAACATTGAAGGTATCTAGGATGTAGTCTAGAAAAAGTAAAATTGACAACTAGCTCACACAGGAAAAAGTACAAAAAAAGGCTCACCAAGAATATATTAAAATTTGTAAACAGACTTGTTGCCTATGTATAGTGAAGCAGACAAAGGGGCTGCAACAAAAAAGTTGTTGAATGAGAAGGAAAACACCATCCAATTTTTAAATAAGAAGCTAAATATTCCACCCACTCAATTAATATAGGATTCTGAGCTAACATAGCTTGAAAAGGAGAAATAAAAATTGACTGGTAAGTTAAATGATTGCAAGGAAAAGATGATGAAATTTGTTGGGGAAAATAAACAATTGGAAAGAGACATGTCTCTTTTGGTTGAAAGAGAGAAGACTATGAAGAGAAAATATGATGAATTGGAAAAGAAGCTACAAGAAAAAGTAAAGGAACTTGAGAGTAAAATAATTCCACCTTCTGCAGAATCAAGTGAACAATCTCTTGTTCAGGCCATGCCACAAGTCAGTTTCAAAGAGTTGGATATTGTTGGATTAAGGAATAAGAACACAAATTTAGAAAGTCTATCTTTGAAAAGGGAGTAGGAAAGGAAATCTTGGGAAGCTAAGTGTGTAGCTGGGTAAAAACCCCAACTACGTGCAAATGCACCTCCCTTCCGTTAAAGGAACATAAGGGTAGAGTTCAAAATGGAAGAGCTAGCTGCAAAACAAACTATTAGCAACACAAATAAAAAAATACAAAAAATATATAAAAGTAATAAAAAATGAGATTGTTATACCTTCCAATTTACTTGAAAGAGGGCCACTGTGCCCTAACTCAAAATGATACCGCTTCTCCATAGGTTTGGTATTATGGAGGTTGTCTAAACACACAAAATGGGGAGCAAGTGGGGCAAATGGAATGTTTGGTGAATTGAGATGAGTAGTTTGAGAGTGATGGTTTCTCAAAGGACTCACACAAGTATAATAGCGATGAAAGGAATATATGCTATTGTGATGGTGACCAACACCCTTTATTTATAGTGTTTTCTATCCTTTTCTCTCATTTAGGGTTTTGGACCCTAATTAGGGTTTTAGGCCCTACTTAGGGTTCTAAGCCCCTTCCTATGTTTTTAGCTCTTTTGGGGTTTTTAGCCCATTTTTGAGATTTTTAGCTCTTTTGTGGGTTTTTAAGGAAGTTTCTAATATTTTTGAGATTTTTTAGAGAGAATAAGGTTAAAACATAGGTGTGGAGGTCAAAAATGAGGGAAAATGGTTAGGAAATGGATGTATGTATGTGGTGTAGGCCATGTAGAGCTAGTTGAGAAATTTTTTGCATTAATAGATTTCCCCCTAATGTGTGAGGGAAGGAGCTCATCGTATGGACGACAGACATCATAGGATTTTGGAGATAGTGGAGAGACCTACGAGGAAGCGGTGCTTCCTCGTTCGAGACACAATGGATTTTGGTTTTGTATTAATGTTGGTTCCGATCAATGGTGAGATACAAATAATATGTGACATGTATATGGATGAGGTGTGCATACCTATGTTTGTAACAATGTCAAAATAATAAATAATGGGACCAAGGCTAAAAAATGCAAGATTCGATCCTATACAACTGTTGTTACATAATGGTAGCCTTAATGAGAAGCTGAATACAATATTGATTTGAAGAATTGATACATAGGACCCATGGAATTCTCATGGAATGCGATATCTTCACAACTGATGACCTGTGGGTTTCAGAAGTTTATGTAATTGTAGGGACTTATTGATGGAGAGTCAGAGTCTCTTTGGTACAATATGCTGCATCAATCATGAATCTATATAGAAGCACTACTTTGGGGCCTTCTGAACACTATTTCCAATGCAGCTTAGAAATCACAAGGGACATAAACCTATCTGGGTCCCTTAATAGACTCACCAATGTGCTAGAGTCAGGAGACAACCAGGGGGTTTGACCAGATATTGCACAGACAAATACCATGTATAAATCTCAATGGTGCGATGATGTAGTTGAAGTTGAGCACGTTAGACACAACCATCCTAAGAGGCACTAAGGACTCCTCTCAAGTGGCCCAAGGAACTCATAAATAAGGTTAATGAAACCATGATAAAAGGACCTTTGGGTCTATCCTATGGAATATATGTGTTGTCGTCGAAAAAGGGAGACCTGCAACTGATGAAGGAAATGATGCTTCCTTGACTATAAGCACGAGGGGGATAACCAAAGATGTTGGACAATCTGGGGACTAGCACACTGAGTGGGGGAATAGGAATAAGGAATTATGGGAGATTCAAAATTCCTTTATTTAGATAAATGATGGTAGGGATGACCTAGAAGCAAATGAAATGGACTCATCGAAGAGGGATCATAGCTATGATACCAAGACAGGGACCGCAGATGGGAAATGTTTGGGGGGGGAGGTAAATTAGACTTTTGATATCCAAGGAATCCAAGGAAGGCTAATTGAAAAATACTTTGAACAAAGGAGACCCAATGGGGGAATTATTTCGACCTATAATATATGGGGTGGCACCTAAAGACACTATTATCACATGATCTCATGTATTTTTAGCAAACCTGAGAAAGTAAATGCTTGATGGTGCTTTCAATTTTAGAGAGTCTGAAAACATGAAGGATAATAAAGAGATTAAGGACAACCCATAATGATATTTTTGTAAAGTTCAGTCCCAATGCCCGAGAAAGCATAAAAGGATGCAAAGGAAAAAGTCCCTGGATTGAGTGTGCCAAGGTGGTCCTTTTCTTATGGTAATATACAGAGACTACAAAAGGACATAAGTGAGACTATGTAGATGCCCTTTCAAATACTTTAACGAGTGAGAAAGGAAGTAAGTGCACTTAGTGATATTTTCATTCATTTAGGAGTCAGAAAAGAGCTTAACAAAAACTCCATAATGGTCAACCAAGAAAGGGGGAAGTGTTCGATATATGAATGGCGGTTATGTTGTGAACATGGTTGATCGGAATAAATGCAGAACATTGATGGTGCCCCTTTGCAGGATGATGGATGGCGGTAAAAGATGGCCAACTGTGTAGTATGGATGGAGCAAATGGCTCATGAACATGCCAATACATGCAAAGGGAGACTCATGTGATGCCAACCAAATCGAGGTGAATTCCAGAAAATGGCCCAAAAAATCATAGTGAGAACACGAGACGATGGTCTCATCAAAATATAGAGGGTGGAAAACCAAACTTGGTGGTGTGAACAACATCTCAAACGGACTCGGGACGACTCTGGCTAGCAGCTAGTGATGCAGCCCATGGTGTAGTGGTGCATAGGGAAAAAACTAGACCAAATGAAGGCCTATGGGTATGAAGCTAGCTCAATGTAAAATGTGTGATTCGCATGGTGTGACGCAAATTGACATGAATATTAACCCAAAAAATCCCTCGATGAGCTCTACATGACCTACATCACTCAAAGACATCTAATTTCATTACCATCATTCAGCCCCACACCCTTACAAAGGCTCAAAAACATAAAAAGGGCTTAAGAACCCCTAAAAAGAGCCAAAGTAGCTCTCATAGGCACTAAAACCTCCAAAAAGGGGCTAAAACCCCTAAAAGGAGCTTAAAATCCCCAAATGAGCTAAGAATTGGGAGAAATGAGCTTAAATCCCAAAAAAGGGGATAAAGCCTGTACCAAGGGCTTAACACCCTAAAATTCATGAAAAAACTATAAATAGAGGGGTGGGGGTCACTCTCAAGAGAATCCTTCTCTCCCTATCGTTATGCTTCCCATGTGAGTGCCTTAAAGCCCTTTCCTCTCAAGCCATTCACCCCTCTCCTCCATAGCTCCATAAGCCAAAACCCCATTCCATATAGAGGTGCTTCCAAAGCTAGGGCATGGTGGCCCATTTTCACAAAGGCTAAAGGTATAACCATGTATTTTTGTTGATAGTTTAGTTTTCTAGTGCATGTTTGTTTGCAGGTTTATTTTCTCATAGTTTGTTGCAAGTTCTCCTCTGATTGCTTGTAGCCATTTCCCATTTTTCTAACAGTTTCTTGCAGGGTTTTTCATCCATAGGAACCCTACCCTTCTATCCTATAGACAGAAGGCAGCTGTTCCTACTCATAGCTATTGTGAAATCCCTACTACAGATTGGCGACCATACCAGGTCGATCCCACAGGACCCCTGGGTTGGTTTTCAAGTTTTTTAGTTTTTGTTTTGTTTTGTTAACCTAGTCTAAATCTATGTTAAATCTAGTTTAGATATCAGTTTTTAACATTTATATTTCCATTCGAGCCTCCTTAAGGCCGATCCGAGCCAATTCGACCACATTACAAGTTACTGTCAGACTTTCCCTACTCAGATTTTAAGTTTTTTTAAATTCATGGGCCAGATCGCTCTTATCGGGCTGAAAGGAGCGACCATGTCATTCATTTAGCCCCAAAAGGAGTGACTTCCCTCTCAGGAGATAGATCACTCCTATTTTCAACTTTCGAGCTACCCCCTTGCCTGTTTTTGGAGAATCTTAGTGATCCCCTCGCTACATTTACCCTGAAACAGGTGACTTATCTCTCATAATTTGGTTTTTAAGCTATGGGGACTATTAGTGTGGCTTAGCTGCCACTTTCCAGTAGCATGAATTCTTCTTCATATATTTTTCGACAAATTAATGATAGATTTGACTGGTTATTAATGGATTTGAATCTTTTTTAGGTAAGTTAGTTTTCAATTTTTGATTAAACATTGGAAATTAACCCCTTTCCTAGCCCTTCCTCCTCTATCCACTCATAACCCTCCAAGATATTATGGGATAATACAAAGGGTAAAGCTTGTATAGCAATAGGTACTTCACTTGTGATTTCTTTAGACAACTAAAAATGGGTGACTTGGAAGCTAGAGGGAGTGGTAGGCCCAGGGGGTCTCACGGTGTTTGTGTCCTCCCTATTGACCGGACTTGCACTCAGAGAGTGAACTGAGGATCTATGGATGGGATTAGTCTCATTATGTTGAGAGTGCAACACTCTTTCCTGGTTGAAAAGGAATACAGGCGTAATGTAGTCATATAGAAAGGCTACAATAGTTCAGGTTCATTAGTTGCATGTTTCAATTTTCTGTTACATAATTCACTGGTTTCATAATAGGTTGCCAAATTTTGTAATTCCTATAAAAAACCACAAACACCTACAAAGCATTCATAAACCATAACTGTAGCCATAACAAAAAATGATCTAAAAATGGACAATCTTTCATACACAGAGCATGCACATAACCACACCAAGTAAGATAACCAAAATCAGTTCATGATGCTAAGCCAACCATTAAAATATATCAATTTACATTAGTCCAAACACTTGCAATATTTGAGGACATAAGTCCCTAACTGCCTTAACCATGGGAAGTACTTGGGCTCAGCCCTGAAACTCATTGTGAGGAGTACCACGGGAACCCCAAAGTAGCTGGCCGCTGAGAGGAATTTCCAAGTGAAACGGGAAACAACCCCTACCGACTGACTAGCAATCCCATGAGTAAAACACCAAGTGTTGTCTCCTGGAAGTCTTGGTGTCTGAGTGACCACCTGAAAGCCAATAGGAAGCCACTAAAATCAGGGTCCATAATGTCATTACTAGATTACACCGCTTGATCTGCCAGCAAGACAAAATTGATCCCCCACAATTTTCTTCATGTCTAAGAGGTGATCCACCATAGCTCATGTCCTTGAACCATCATCACCGATACCACTCTCAATGACCCTCTACATCGTCAGAAAAACCACACAGCCTTTGACTCAGACTCAGAATCATATCAATCTGAGCTAGATTTACACACTGCACCATCTATCCCCATGGATGACGCAAACCCGAATCCACTTTTTGTCTTCGTGATTGGTAGTGGACCCATGTGCATATCTCACACCACCACCAACACCCTTGTAGGTGGTCCTCGTACTGCCATGGAAATTGTCCTAACTCAGCTACCTCCACCTGAACCCATTAGTCAAACTATCCCACTTTTCATACCTGGGGGCAATGGCCTTTCTGCTCACACTGTCCCACTTACCATACCTAGGGGCAGTGGCCCCTCCACAACTGTGCCACAAGTACCCCCAGTCATGCAGGTACATCATGTTCCTGCAAACCCCACCACCATTTCTAGTCAGTCACACATCAACCTTGGGTCAAACCTCCCTCTCATGGAATTCCTCAACCTTCTTGACTTGGCTAGGTTAACCAATGGCCCCATCTGTCATCAAACCTTTTGGCCTCCCATGATAACCAAGCTCCCCTCAGACATCCCTATGTTTGAAGGGAAGGCAGGGGAGTGCTCCAAAAACCATATCATGATGTTTCACCTATGGTGCTCATGAAACATCATCATATATGATTTGATCAGACTCACATTGTTCCAACGCACCCTCACAGGTGTTGCATCCAAGTGGTACACTGAGCTACCACAAGCTAAGTACCAAGACTTCAACTCCTTGGCCTTTATGTTCCTGTAGTATTTCCAGCTCCCTGTCAGATATGATGAAGGAGTGTAAATCTTGCTATATTGTGGCCAAAACACTGCGACCCACATCATTGATGAGATCCATGAGTGGATGCGACGTCGTAGCTTGTACAAGATCAAGCTTGATGACATGATATTCCTAGACTAGTTCTTGAAAACATTGTTGCCACCTATAGCGAAGGATGTCTCCTTCGAATGTCTCTAAATAGAGGAATAGGCCATCTTGAAGGTCCAATAGTTTGACCTCATTTATGCATAGTTTGGATACCTCTACACCATCATTCCATACGCTCCCTATGTAGGTACCTCCTATTGGAAAGCACCGAGGGCATACCATGCCGCAGATGGCATCATACGTTCTCTCTCCCACCAACCAAAGCACCATCCGACACCACCTATGATGCCACCACAACCAGGCAACACCCCTAGTGTTTCCTACCCAAACCAAGCTCCCGACTATGCAAGAATGATGTCCCAGTCTGGAGCTATGACCTCTTATGTACAACCTACACCATAGCAGTAGACCCATGCACCTACTTGGCTGACACAACAATATGTGGGGCAGATTCCCACATTTGCAGCACCCCCAATCTCCCAAGTCTACTATGCACCACCTGTGCAAGATGCTCAAACCCTTTCCCTAATTCTGCATGCTCCTTTGGGACAAGTGTTTGCACAACAAAACTGTCCCACCCAACCAGCCCCTAATAACTAACAAGGGCAAGACAGAAACAACCGAGCAAGGAATCAAGCCAATAATCAACCACAAGGAGGCGGTGAACAACCAAATCCTCCCAACAACGCTGGGGCAAAATGGATAGCTCAAAACTCTCAACAAAAAAAACCACCTAGATGCAATGCTCCATTACACATGAATCAACCATTCAAACTATGCGAGGTCTATAAGAAATATACACACAAATGCCCCTTCATGGGTCGCGCTAAGAAGGCCATTCATAATGAAGTTTAGCATGCTACCAATACGGCAGCCCTAGCTCAACCCAACTTGTCACCACCAGGACCTCCACCCATGATGATCCAAAACCCATTACCAGTCCAAGGACTGGTAGCAGCTACAATTTCTCCCCAACCCAATCCCACCGCCCCAGCTGCACCTTCGATAGTAGAAACAGGATTTCACCACCTTCTAGCCTTGACAACCAAAGAGGTTAATTTACATACTGTACAAAATCAGTACGGAACTAACACCGAACCCACTAACACATCAGTGGAATCCATGTCCAAAACAACCAATACACCTCTTCATTTACCCCCTTTTCCCCCACACCCCTCCATATGTCGGTTTGCCAACAATGTCATGGCTAGAGCTGCTGTAAGCTACAACATCATGGATGACTTGGCCCAAACACCTACATCGATGTCTTCTCTTGAGGTACTTAAAACTTTCCTGACACAACGAAAAGCCTTACTAGCTTCCCTCGATGCTGTAGACCCCTCTGAATCCAAGTTGATCACATTCAACATAGAGCATGAAGAACCGCGAATGCCATCAACCATTTCCTTCCAAATCTTAGCATCCATTTATAATTTGGTCATGCACCAGTGCATCATCGATGAGGGGGCATCCACATGTGTCATGTCAACCATAGTCTGGCAGAAACTTGGGTGCCCAATTCTGCAACCATCCACTACTACTCTACAAGCTTATGATGACCACCCCACTAAATCCCAAAGTATCCTCCCACACATTCCCATCACATTAGCCAAGAAAATAGTATTGATTGACATAAATGTTGTCAATGCTTAGTTGGACTATAACCTTCTCCTCAGAAGAAGTTATATGTACGCCATGAGAGCCGTAGCATCAACTATTTTTTGTCTCATGATGTTCCCTCACGATAGGAAAATCGTGATGGTTGACCAACTAACTTATCATGATCCTCAAGGGCTAACTGCACCAGCCAATGTTATCCCTAAGGACAATACCATCAATCTGCAAGGGCTAACCACACTAGCCAATGTTATTCCTACGACCAATACCATGGTCGACAACATACCCACCTCCCCATTATTGAATGTGGTCCCTGGGTTGTTTGTTGACACCCCCATGATGGATTTTGTCCCCTTAGTGTCACCAGCACTGACACCAAATGAGACCGTGGATTTGTGCATGCTCTCATCTAGAATTGCTGCACCTAAACATCAACCACAGCCGCAACCCCAACAGCATCTACAACATCATCCGTAGCCGCAGCATTATGTGCAGTCGTAACCACAACCCCATCCCCACATGCAACCATGAGGGAGTTATTTGGGCTCCTACACAATCCACACAATTCCCTTCTTATTCCCCCCACCTAGTGTCATGAGTAAGCCAGTAATGGCTACCTTAAACTTACCCAATTTCACATTGGGGATTCCCATGTGGTAACTTGATCCACCGACCCAACCTATGATGCCCCAGGTCATCTTAACCCCCATGCAAACCATTGCAGTTGAATCTCATCCTCCACCCGGCCTGCAAAAACCAACCACCGCACCTGCACCCACACTACCCGACCCAAAAAGGGCCAGGGGAAAAAACATGAAAGCTACCACTGAACCCTAATAGATTTCTCCTTGCACCGTCTATGAAGAATAGGGACATGCAGCTCAAAACTTCCTTGATATTCCCATAATCCCCGTGCATTTGGATGCCATGGATACAATAGAAAACATCCCCTTGGTTGAACTCCAAAGCGGACCAATAGTGAGAAACAAGTCGTTGAGAACAAACCATGCTTGCGGCCTTTGCAGATTGTATGTACACTATTCTCACCACTTCCAGGACTTATCCCAGTTTCGAACGACCCTAGCCAACCTTCGACAACATGCCCTTGAATGTGAGATCACTCTGATAAAAAAAGTCCATCCCCCACCTCCTTCTTTAAACACCCTGTCCATTTACATTATTTCTAGTTCCGGAGACCCTCTTATCTCCCTGATCACCAACAGTCCACCAGATCTGTCCCACCATTGCTTTTGCAACAAAGAGGAGACACTTGAAGCCTTAACCACATTGGAATACCCTTGGGACGCCATGCACCACCGCTCATTCTTTCTTCCCAAAGAACTTGCATCACAGTATGACCATTTTTCCATTGAGACAAAGGATTTCATTCATGGGAAAGTCAACTGGTTCAAATATCCCATCCTGGCACTAGATCCTGGTTCTTTATGTAGGTTTGTTTTCTAAAGTGAGTGTACCTAGAAGGTTTCTTTTGAGGTGGGAATGGGGAAACCCAACTTGCTTTTCTAGGAGAAATATTCCTCTGATCACCCATTCTTTTATTGGTTCTTATAAAAGTAGGGAATGCTACTATGGATGTGTCAATTTCTGTGGTTACTATTACAAAAGAGAGCTTCCGCCTAGGTAAGATTAACAAAATTAATAAATTTCAGCTCCCCCACTTCAAGATTTATATTATTTGACTTTTTTACTTAGTGGAAGATCAGGGCCCCTAGGTCCTCTTGCCAGGATCTCTTTTCTTTTTATAATTTCCCCTTGTAGAAATCTCTTTATGTGTCCAATAAAACTACTTCCCATAAGTGTTTTTTTTTTATGAATTTTCACTAAGTTGATGGTTGAGGTCAAAATGTTTCTTGCAAAGACTTAACAAAATTTTACTATCTTATAGTACTACTACTACTAGATTTGGGGGTGCTTGTTATAACAGATGCACAGGTTCTTACCTCTCATTTTACCGCTCCCTCATTACCAACCTACATCTATTCTACCTCATGAAACATCTCCCCGACAATGGTGCCAAAAATTTTGGGCAAAATATTGTCTTGAATAATTTACCTAATATTTAATTATCGACCAAGGTTGGTAGGATTAGAGTTGGTACAAAATAAATTCAAAGGTAGAGAGTATTGTGATAATTATTTGGTAAACAAAGGATTGCAAGGTCTTGAATTGAACCCTAAGGATCCAAGTTAGTTAAGATAACAAAAACATAGGACTAGCCAGAGTGGTATCAAACTATACTACTCTACTTATAAACAATTACTCAAAGACAAAGATATAGACAATGAAATGACAACGAACTATTCTTTATAAGAAGGTTTATTTTACTGATAAACAACTTACAAGGAATAATTTAAACAACTAATTATGTTTCCTAAAAGCTATACATGAAACTAATAGATGGCCACTAATTCCATTCTCCTTAATTATTTTGAGGATAAGGGTTTACTATAATTGGGACAAGAGCATGAGAAGTATCAAAATGGATTTCAAATGAGGTGAATAAACTAAAGGGAATTAGATCTAGCTTAATTTCTACAAAAATCTAAGAACGGTCCAACTACAAGCTAAAGTAAACATAATGATCTATAAACAAATAAACCTTTGAGATTTACTTGCAAAAGACAATATAATATTACAAGGAGGTAAACATAATCTATGAGCAAACATAAAACTTATAAAGATCATGTAAGTTCTATTCTATGGATTCTTTTAACAATCATATGTTTAAGAAGATAAATTGTATTACTATGAGCAATGATACTTAATCTATTAATACATTTAAAACTCTATATGTGAAGGAACAATTCATATTTAACTACAAGTCAATGCAAAAGATTAAAATACATAACATAATTCTTTAGGCATAAGGTGATAAGGAAGAGAAAGGAAGAATGAAATCTAACAAATAGTCTAACAATCTTATCTAAGAATCTTAAAAGAAAATACAATCACTGTCTACCCATTACGATTAAAGAAAAAATGGAAAACTAAGGGAATAAGCTCAAAACAAATTAAAGACATACAGGGTTGAATGAAATACTGAACAGTAGGTTGAAACGAAGGTCTGTATAAGGGATGGAACAGGCTGTCTGTATGACAGTCTGTTTAAATAAAATGCTAAAACTTTAAGAAAATAGTGAATCTAAATGATTTATTGAAGGCAGTTGTCTCATGCATATGCTAATGAAATGTAAAAGAAAGAAGTAAATCTACTTAATTGTTAAATTTTATAATAATATAACCTTAGGATAATTTCATAATTCGAAAGGAAATTACATCATTGAACAGGCTGAAATACTCTTAAACAAATTCATGAGAGAAACTGAAATAAATAAAACTAAATTTACTATGATTTAACCAAAGGAATTTTAGTCTAGAAATCAAACAATGAATTGTAAATACTTTTCAAAAGAATTTGGAAGCTATTCTAGGCGCGAACCGGTTGCTAACTTGTAAATGAAATCTACACAACCATCATGATATTAAACTAAAATATATGCTACATAATTTATCATAAACGAATACAAGAATGCAATTGAATAAAATAAAACTATTCTAGTTACAGAGAAGAGAAATACATGAGGCTATAAAAATATGATTGTTGGGGGGCCCTCTCAACAAACAGAGTGATAACTTGTCAATAGAATACAATCATACATAGCATAATAGAAATTCCATTAAATTAAAAGGTGTAGCGTTACAGAGTTTTCAGACTTAACTGGTCATATCAAATAAAATAATCTCTCCTTCTAAATTTCATAATAGTGCCTATATCTACATTGTTTGATAGAGGGAGAGCAAGTCAACCCTTTAGTGGTCGACTACTCTTCATGATAAGGCAATCATTATAGCAAATAAGTGCATTAATAATAACAGATGACAGTTCCTCTTCCTTAGCAGATCGGGTTCCTTCTGGCATGCGATGTGGCTTATGACTTTAGTCTTAATCGGAGCTAGCGTCAAGGTGTCACACATAGGCATCACATGGGCAATTCTTCTAGAAGAAGGCTGGTGCTGAGTTGTTGGTGCATGATCACAACTATTCAAGGCTGTTTACATGCCTTTAACGCACAAAAATATACTACCAATGATGCACGGTCTATTTGTGATCTGGACGGTAAGATGGATATGCTCTCCGTATATCTAGCTGAACACGTGTCTATTTGTTAGCCTGTCTAAAAGACCATATAACCTCCAAAAAATTATACACATGAATTAATATATCAAATGTGCTTCATATCATGCCAATTTTAACCATTAAACTGAAAAATGATAATAATAAATAGATTTGATATAAACCTCAAATTTATTCATACATGAGGCTTGAATGGTGAGCTGCATGGGGCCAAAAACTCCAAAAGGTAACAAAACATGCGTTAATATGTAAAGTATTTAACCAAAAAATAGTGACAAAATGGGGACCAACATTCCCCCAAATCGAAAGAATTCCAGGTCCCACTGGTCAGAGAGTAAGAGATAGCATTAGGAAGGAGGCAGAGCTGCATCAGCAGCTGCCTCTGACTTTGATGAAGTGGACTGTTTGAACTTCAAATTCTTAGCCTAAGCCTTCAAAAGAGAACGCCTTGCTTGCCGATACCTCTGTGATAAACTAACGGTCTTGTGGAGGTCCTCCATAGT
This sequence comes from Pseudotsuga menziesii, assembly GCA_001517045.1. Classification (NCBI taxonomy): domain Eukaryota; kingdom Viridiplantae; phylum Streptophyta; class Pinopsida; order Pinales; family Pinaceae; genus Pseudotsuga; species Pseudotsuga menziesii. The sequence goes on along the minus strand of LPNX010976902.1, from coordinate 166,406 downwards.
TTTAATCTGTAACCAAAATTCTTTGTTTTCCTCACGAAGCTCTACAATCAACTTAAGATGTGCTTCACTCTGCTTTGTTGATTGAGCGAGATCATGAGTTAGTTGATCTATGGTTGGATGCGGTGGCATGGATGGCTCTGGGGACTGGTTGAATTTTCATGGAGGACTCATTTCCATTGAAGGAGCATCCAAATCGATGGTAGGAAGGGGTTCTTCGGGGGTGATATCCTGGATAGATGCAGGAATGTCCATTTGATCAGCATCCTTCAGTAACTTGGTAGAAAGACTGGCTAATGCTAACAGGGATGAATTTGGGTCATTTTTCTCTACCTCGGGCCTCATCATCTGAATGACCAGTATTCACATTAGACTGAACTACGGTTTGGGTATTGGGCCGGAGCAAACACTAAACACTTTTAGCCTTTTGTCTTCTGGTACAAGGTCACAAAAAAGTTGGCAGACACAGGAATGCCAGGGGTATTTTAGGTAGATGAGTTAGGTTTTGAGATATCTTCATCAAGGTGGACAATGTTAGGGTTTTCCTCTTCTACGAGCGAGGTTGGTCTTGACTCACGGTGAAAACGATGGGATCGTTTACTAATATTAATGTGGGGATTAAGCATGAACACAAAGGTCTCCGAAGATTGGTTTTGCTCCTTGAGATGATCTAGGATTAACAGTTTGATTAAAATGTGGTGGTACAGACTACTCTTGGGATGAAGGGTATTCTTTTTGACCAAATTTGACATTTTTTCTAACTTTATGGAGAAAAAATAAAGGGAAATTCAAACATCGATTATTGACAAAGTGAGCTAGTAACCGAAGGTGACAGGATTTGAAAATACTAAAATTACCTTTGCAGGTAACCAGATGAATAATAATTGTCAACGGCTTGATGTATTACATATTTATCCAACTATGACAGTACCCTTCTATGCTTGATGCATACTGGAACTCGGAATTGAGAGAAAAATTATGTGATGCTTGTGGAACGAGCCAATGTTTGTTCCATCACTCACCCTCTTAGTGAAGCTCAATGTTTGTTCCATCGCTCACCCTCTCGGTGAATCTTAGTGGCTTGGGAAATCAACTCCTCAGTGACTTGAAAGGAAAGGTGACCTACCCTGGTCATCCTCCCATTGAACCCCATTACAAATAGGAATGAGATTTCCTCATCATAACCTTGCAACGAATGGAGGAATGGGTTCCATTCGGCTAAAAAAAACACTTCCCTACATTCCCTAAACTTTTTCGTTTGAAATAGATCTTGGTAACTCTCTAGCTCGAATCAATTCAGCATGATGGAAACAGAGGAAGGAATACAAGTTTTTCAGGAAATATGAGAGAAAGGTGTCTAAAATGGTCTATAGTAATAATGGTTAGTGATGGCGATGGAATGGGAGAAGGGTCGCACAATGCTAGTTTAAAGATTGCCGCATTCAACCTACCAAATGATTATGCAACCAGCTCGGCATGCCTAAATGATCGTGCCATTATGGCAATTTTCAGAATGTGTGCTGGCTAAAGCACGTGATTGGATGAGTTTCTAATTTTTAGTTGGTTCAACCATGTCCATAGAAAGCTTTGGACAGTTTGAACATGTAACTTAATGTGAGTGTATAACCAAATTCATAACCATACCCTTAGTTCAATGAGGAGTTCAGCTTATCTGATAGCTTATGCATGTGAATGATGAAAGAGGATAATGATGATGCCAGATTCATGATAACTAGAAGGTACCCTAAGGTCATATCATATCCATATAGGGGTAAAATAAAATCATATTAGATTTAATTGTTACTATCATGAATTGACATTAGTCATAATATCATGTGGATGTGACCTTAATGGTATGACTAAGCTTTTTACCCAAAAATTTAGCCAACACTTAATTATAGATACAAAAATATCATAAAATTTTTATTCAGCTTGTCATTTGAATTCTTATTCATACTGTCATTCGACCCTTCATATGATCCTTCATACATTTTTCTATAAAAAAAAAATGAGCTTGTTGGATCAAACTGTTGCTAATTGTGGATTTTCCTAAGATTCCTGGTCTCGAAGAAGTTATATGAGATAGTTTTCTAGCGTGGTTCCTTATTCATCTAGTATTTTACATCTGATTTCGCTATTTTCATTATCCTGCAAACACTTTATCATTTTGGAAATGAGTCTCTTATAAGTAAGAATAAAAATAGATAGTTAGGTTAATCCTTCCCCCAACCCAAAGATATGGCATGTCCCTAAGCCATACAAGAAAAACTAAGTAACTGTCAAAATAAATTAAGGAAAGTTCAATCATGTAAAATAGAGAAAAACTAATAAATGGAAAGGATTCAGATATATACATTTATCCACAATAACAATGCTCAAATATATGAACGTATAAATTTATCATTTACCATGTGGGGAAGATATAAGTGAAAGAACTATAGGGAAAAATAGTCACCATTGCCTTGTTGTAAGGATATATTTTCATCTCAAAAATTCTTGAGCTCACCTTCGAATTGGTAGGAGTTTACAGCTATGAGTCCCATTTCTAGGGTAAACATATCCTAGATATTGATTGAATTGAAACTGTCGGATCCAAGGCCATCTTACAATTATTCTTTAATGGCATCATAAAAAATAGGCCTAAACATATTTTGTTGTTAAACCATGTGCCTAGTGGTGCATTAACCACATCTATTTTACCTGATATTTCCCTGCTACAAGCATGCCTGTTCAGTACCTCAATGGGTTTATCTTCGTACCATGCAAGCATAGCCCCGTTTCCAACAATCTTGTTCAGCACCCCGATGGGTTTACTTGCATTTATCAAACTTCCTTATTTTTTGGTCATTACTTAGCATTGACCCGCTACCAGTAGGCCTATTCAGTACCCTAGTGGGTTTTCCTTGTATAAATATTTTGAGTATAGGAAGCCAATTGGTACTAGAGCGTGCTAAGCCCTGCTAAACAGATGAGTAATTTTTTTTTTTAATAAAATGGCATTAATTATAGATCATGTCAAAATATAATAACTTAAAGGTGTTCCTAGGCCTTTCAACCTATTTTCTTTATAAAAAATAATGTTCCCCACAGGCATAAATTCCACTTATCCTAGAGTGTTCTCAAAAATATTTACAAGTCAAGTTTTGATAACAAGTGTAGATGAGCTAGTAATCTCTAAGTGTTAAAATTCTTGAAAATATGATAATTGGAGTGAATATTTTGAGCACTTGTTAGAGTAATCAGGAATGTACATATATGAATCAAACCATTGTTTATAAAGCATAACAAAATCATAAAATAAATGGTTTGAAGATTAAAACTTCAAAGTTAAGATATGATGTTAGTGTTTTTAAAGCACTTTCCTTTTCAGTTAATATCTTATAGAAAAGATCCATTTGTAACTGAATTTCAAAACCATTTATTAGATGATTTATTTTATTCTTGAAAACATAGAAGAAGAGTCCCCTATGATTATACATGACTCTTATTTATTCAAAGAGATATACACATACTGGCATATTGACAAATGATGATGACCTATAATATTTTTAAGAATCAGGAGGAGGAAGAGTCTTTGGAGAGAGAAGTCCAATGATTACCTATATCTTGTTAGGATTCATCTTGATCCTCTGTGGAAAAAAATGATGCCCCATGCAGATATAACATGGAGGAATTTTGTTTAATGGACATTCCTGTAGAGGATGTTTAGTTTTACATTTTAGACAGCCATTGCCTTTTGTTGCTCATTCTTCTTCCTGGTTCTTTATGTAGGTTTTGTTTCTAGAGTGAGTGTACCTAGAAGGTTTCTTTCAAGGTGGGAATGGGGAAACCCAACTTGCTTTTCCAGGAGAAATATTCCTCTGATCAACCATTATTTTATTGGTTCTTATAGGAGTAGGGAATGCTACTGTAGATGTGTCAATTTGTGTGGTTATAATTACAAAAGAGAGCTTCCACCTAGATAATATTAACAAAATTAATAAAATTCAGCTACCCCACTTCAAGAGTTATATTATCTCACTTTGTTACTTAGTGCACGATTAAGAGGTTCCCTAGTTACTCATTTTTAAATTTTTTCAAGAATAGGGCCCTCAAGTCCTCTTGCAAGAATCTCTTCTCTTTCTATAATTCCCCCCTGTAGAAATCTCTTTATGTGTCCAGCAAAAATACTTCCTATAAGTGTTTTTTTTCGATGACTTTTCACTAAGTTGATGGTTGAGGTCAAAATGTTTCTTGCAAAGACTTAACAAAATTTTACTATCTTGACGAATATATCTTATACTACTACTACTGGATTTAGGGGTGCCTATTGTAACATATGCATAGGTTCTTACCTCTTGTCTTATGGCTCCCCCATTACCAGCCTACATCTATTCTACCTCACGAAACAACTCCCCGACAACGACAGTAAAAATGTTGGGCAAAATATTGTCTTGAATAATTTACCTAAAATTTAATTATCGACCAGGGTTGATAGGATTAGAGTTGCTACAAAATATATACAAAGGTGGACATTATCATGGTAATACTTTGGTAAACAAAGGATTCAAAGGTATTGAATTGAACCCCTAAGGATCCAACTTATTTAAGATAACAAAAACAAAGGACTAGGCAAAATGGTATCAAACTATACTACTCTACTTATAAATAATTACTCAAAGACAAAGATATAGACAATGAAATGACAACGAACTATTCTTGATAAGAAGGTTTATTTTATTGATAAACAACTTAGAAGGAAGAATTTACAACAACTAATTATGTTTCCTAAAATCTATACATGCAACTAATAGATGGCCACTAATTCAATTCTCCTTGATTATTTTGAGGATAAGGGTTTACTGTAATCGGGACAGGAGCAAGAGAAGTATCAAAATGGCTTTCAAATGTGGTGAAGAAACTAAATGGAATTATATCTAGCTTAATTTGTGCAAAAATATGTAGACTAAGAACTGTCCAACTAGAAGCTATAGTAAACATAATGATCTATAAACAAATAAACCTTTGATCTTTAATTGCAAAAGATAAAATAATATTACAAGGAGGTAAACGTAATCTATGAGCAAACAAAAAACTTATAAAGATGATCTAAGTTCTATTCTATGGATTCTTTTAACAATCATATGATTAAGAAGATAAATTGTATTACTATGAACAATTATACTTAATCTATTAATACATTTAAAACTCTATATGTGAAGGAACAATTTACATTTAATTACAAGTCAATGCAAAAGATTAAAATACATAACATAATTCTTTATCCATAAGGTGGGAAGAAAGAGAAAGGAATAATGAAATATAACAAATAGTCTAACAATCTTATGTAAGAATCTTAAAAGAAAATACAATCATTGTCTACCCATTACGATTAAAGCAGAATCAAGAAACTAAGGGAATAAACTCAAAACAAATTAAATACATATAGGGTTGAATGAAAGAATAAACAATAGGTTGAAACGAAGGTATTTATAAGGGGTGGAACAAGCTGTTTGTATGACAGTCTGTTTGAAGAAAATGCTAAAACTTTTAGAAAACAATGAATCGAAATTATTTATTGAAGGAAGTTGTCTCATGCATATGCTAATGAAATGTAAAAGCAAGAAGTAAATCTACTTAATGATTAAATTCCATAATAATATAACCTAAGATAATTTCATAATTCGAAAAGGAAATTACATCATTGAACAGACTAAAATATTCGTAAACAAATTCATGACAGAAACTGAAATAAATAAAACTATATTTACTATGATTTAACCAAAGGAATTTTAGTGTAGAAATCAAACAATGAACTATGAAAACTTTGCAAAATAATTTGGAAGCTATTCTAGGTGCAACTGGTTGCTAACTTGTAAATGAAAGCTACATAATCAGCATGATATTAAACTAAAATCTATGCTACAAAATTGATCATAAATGATTACAGGAATGAAATTGCATAAAATAAAACTATTCTAGTTACAAAGAAGAGAAATACACAAGGATATAAAACTCTGATTTTTGGGGGTCCCTCCCAACAAACACACTTATGCATTGTCAATAGAACATGATCATACACAATGCAATAGAACTTTCATTAAATTAAAAGGTGTAGCGTTACAGAGTTTTCAAACATAACTGATCATATCAAATAAAAGACTCTCTCCTTCTAAATCGCATAACAATGCCTACATATACATTGTTTGATAGAGGGTGAGCAAGTCGACCCTTTAATGGTCGACTGCTCTTCACGATAAGGAAAAAATTATAGCAAATAAGTGCATTAACAACTAACAGATGACATTTCCTCCTCCTTAGCAGATCAGGTTCCTTCTGGCGCGCGATGTGGCTCATGACTTTAGTCTTAATCAAAGCCAGCATCAAGGTGTCACATAGAGACATCAAATTGGAACTTCTTCTAGAAGAAGGCTGATGCTGATATGCTAACGCGTGATCACAATAGTTCAAGGCTATTTACATGCGTTTAACACACATAAATCTACTACCAATGATGCACAGTCTATTTGGTGATCTGGAAGGCAAGCTGAATATGCTCTCCATATATCTAGATGAATGCATGTCTGTTTGTTACCTTATCTAAAAGACCATATAACTTGCAAAAAACTATAAACATGAATTAATATGTCAAATGCACTTCATATCATGCCAATTTTAACCATTAAAACTGTAAAATGATAATAATAAATGGATTTGATATAAACCTTAAATTTATTCATAACTGAGGCTTGAATGGTGAGCTGCATGGTGCAAAAAATACTGAAAGGTAACAAAACATGTGTTAATATGTAAAATATTTAACCCAAAAATAGTGACAAAATGGGGACCAACACTACCGCGGTCAGAGCCGAAGTAGAGAAGCTATGCATGGTCGGCTTCATTTACCCCATTGCTTACACCAGATGGTTTTCAAATCATGTTCCCATGAATAAAAAATAGGGTACCATACATGTTTGCATAGACTTCCGCTATTTGAATTGAGCATGTCCCATAGACAACTTCCCAACATCCTTCATCGATCAAATTATCGATGCATGCACTGGACATGAGGTCTTTTCCTTCATGGACAACTTTTCTGGATATAACCAAATTCAGATCCAGAAAGAAGATCATTACAAGACTGCATTTACAACCTCATGGGGCACATTTTCATATCGAGTAATTCCCTTTGGTCTAAATAACGTTGGATCCACCTTCCAACGTGCCATGACATACTATTTCCATGACCTAATCCACATCATATTAGTATACTTGGATGACCTTACCACTCGATCACCAAAATGAGCACAACATATAGAGGACTTGCGGCAAGTCTTTTTGCAATACCACAAGTACAAAATTATCTTGAATCCCCTAAAGTGTGTTTTTTGTGTCCCAGCAAGCCGTCTCCTTGTGTTCATCATATCCCACAAAGGGATAACGGTAGACCCCCTCAAAGTTCAATATATCATCGATCTCTCTACACCACAAACTCAGCACAAACTATAGAGCCTCCAACGTAAGGCCAACTTCCTTCACCACTTTATATTAGAGTATGCAATAAAATCCCACGGATTCATATGCCTACTCCGTACAAAAATCCCCTTTGTTTGGGATGAACAAGCACAGGAATTGTTTGATGCACTCAAATAAGCCCTGGCTTCTGCACCATCACTCTTGGCACCAAACTTCACCTAAGAATTCATTCTTTATGTGTCATCCTTGAAGACAGCCATAACATTGTCCATCATTTCCTCAAAAAAGGGGCATACACCCTTATCATCTTTGATGGACAACTCTTGGAGAACCCCCGTAATGGGCTCTACCTCAAGAGATTTTATGCTTAACATCACCAATGAGTCACTTTGTTTTCCTGTTTTGTTTTGCAACATTTTTTCCACAAATAAGAGACCCCCATTAGTGGCAGCACCATTAGCTGCTAGTTAGAGTCACCCAGAGTCTGTTTGAGACATCCCTCACACCTCCAGGATCACAATTTCATCCTCTATATTCTAATGAGATGATCGTCTCATGTTTAACAAGTAATTTTTGGGGCCACTTCTTGAGAGTTACCTTGGTTTATGTACCACATCATGATGTAAGTGTCTCTAGACTTGTACTTGCATCACACCTTCCTACCGCAACTCATGTGGGACTCCAGACCATCTCCCTAGAAGGCACATTATTTTATTATTTCAGCCTATAACTATCAAATCTGTCCACCATAGCTTACATGGGTTCCTAGACCATTTCCTGGAGGACGGTTCATTTCTTTCACATACATTTGGCATAAAATTGCCTCTAGACTTGCACTCACATCATATGTAGTCCATTCCATCCACCACAACTCACACAAGACTCTCTTGACCTCTGTCTGAGAGCCACCTCGGTTTGCATTCCTCTTCTACATCAACTCACGTGCCTCTACCATGATCTATCCCGTGTATGTATTCGCATGTTCAAGAGCCACCTGCTCCATCCATACTACATGAATGACCTTTGGACCACTGTCCATTGTACTGAGATGGGGGAACCATCAGTGCCTCCTTGATTGGTTGACCATACTAGAGTTTCCATTAAGATCTTTTATGACTCCTAAAAGAATGAAAATATTTTTGAGCGCAACTGCTTCCTTTCTCGCTCATTAAAGTATAAGAAAGGGCATCTACATTATCTTGTTTATCTCCTTTTATGGACTATGTAGACTACCATCTGAAAAGGACCACCTTGGCACATTCAAGCCAAGACCGGTTCCCTCTGCATCCTTTTATGATTTCTCAGGCAGAGGGGCTGAACTTTACCAAAAATCTCACCATGGGTTGTCGTTAAGCTCTTTTCTAGCCTTGTCATTAAGAAAATATTATCGAGAAAAATTGGTTTTGTTCATGCTCATAAAAGCATTTGAATGACCATCCATTCAATATAGGTATAACCTTTTTCAGCCTGATTGGACTACAAATGGTAAAGAAGTCTCCCATCCCCCAAAGGATGGGTGAACTATCCTATGTACACTTTTAACCTTTTTCAGGCATAGGAGACTATCAACAAAAAAGAGACCCCATTGGAGTCTTCTACATGATTTCAGACTCTTTAAAATTGAAAGCACCATCAAGAATTTACTTTCTTAGGCTCACTAAAAATCCATGAGATCATACCACAATGGTGTCTTTCGACACCACCCCACATATAACAGTTTGGAAGCACTCCCACTTTGGGTTGCCTTTGTTCGGAGTAATCCGTGATGTGTCTTCCTTGGATCCCATCAATACCAAAAGTGTCTACCTCCCCCAAGTATTTCTCATCTACAGCTTCATTCTCGATATTATAGATATGATCCCTTTCCCATCAGTCAGTTTCATTTGCTGCCTATTTCTCCCTGTCGTCATACTCTGAACAAAGGAAGTTTGAGTCCCCCATGATTCCTTTCCCTTGTTCCACCTCCCCCCCCCCCATTCAGTGGATTAGTCCTTAGATTGTTTCACATATTTTTGTTATCTCCCTTGTTCTTCTAGTCAAGGAAACACCATTCCCTTGGCCAGTTGTAGGTCTCCCTCTATCAACGACAACACACGTATTCCAAAGGATAGACCCAGAGGTCCTTGTATCATGGTTTCATTAACCTCATTGATGAGTTCCTTGGACCACTTGAGAGGAGTCCTGAGTGCGTCTCAAGATGGTTGTGTCTCACATGCTTAACTACAGCTACATCATCGCACTGTTGATATTCGTACAGGGTATTGGTTCATGCAGTATTGGGTGGAAGACCCTGGATGTCACCCCTAGAACATTGATAAGTCTATTTGAGGGACCCAAACAAGTTCATGTCCCTTGTGATTTTTGGGTTGCGTTGGAGATAGTGTTCAGAAGCCCCAAAGTAGTGCTACCCACGAAACAAATAAAGATAAGTATTCAATTGTCATTCCATGATATTATTTTGTTATGCATTTGTTTATATTCAGTTAATGTATTATGCATGATAGAATGTTTGCATTAACGACGTTATACAACTCTCCATTTCTACTTATCTAGAATGAAACCTCTTTGCTGACATATTGGATTAGTGCACAATCTCAATGTTGTCCTGGTAGATATGGAAGGCATCTAGAAATGTTTCTGTGAGATATGAATGAATGTTGTATTGGATAAAGTAGTTGCATGATCATATATTTATGCATAAGAATTTTCCATTATGAATATTCCTTATGAAATGTTTCTAACCATACAACTAATGCATTTTACTTGTAGGAAAGATCTCATACATAATCACCTACAAGCAAATAAGAATGAAGACTTGTTCCGAAGAACAAGTGACGATAGTTCAAAGACAAAGAATAATATGACGAGTGAAGCAACATCATTGATGTAGAACCTTCCAGTCATGAAGAAGTAACCAAGAAGAAAGGGAAGACCGGTTAAAGAAGAATGATGTGTAGGATGCAGTATCGATACTTAAAGGTAAGTTCATAGTTCCATTATGCAATAGATGGAAACATCATGGGATACAAATCAAGATTCGTAGCATGAGGCTTCTCACGAAAATAAGGCAAATATTATGAAGAGACATTTGCAGCCAGTAAGAGTTGAAATACATACATGATGAGCTCGATGAAGATCTTAATCTTTGCTACAAAGTTGAAGATGAAAGTATATACACTAGATGGTTACATAGAATATTAGTAGCATAGGAAGCTACTTGTCACTCTGGTACAGGATGTTTCAGTGCATAGAGTACAGAAGACAGAGGGAGTACGATGCTTCACTTCAGAGGGAGTGACTACAGAATATCTTGAGGTTTGACATGGTACAAGAGGATGGGAAAATTACTGATGACTCTAGGCTTTACTGAGAGTAAAGTGGATTCCAACCTTTACTTCAAGGTTGAAGGTGGAAGACCATTGATGCCCCTATTATGTGTTGATGCACTATTTTTCTAGGCATGGAGGTGTGGAAGAATGCAGATGGAATATTCCTTGGATAAAGGAAGTATGCAGTAGAGATCCTAAAGAGGTTTGGGATGATGGACTGCAAGGCTATGACCACACCTATGGCATCGAACATGAAGCTATTGATTTATGCTTCATCAAAGACGGTTGATGCTACGATGTATTGTCAGATGATTGGGTCCTTGATGTACCTGATGAACACGAGACCAGATATTTGCTTTACTGTGAACACCTTGAGCTAGTTCCTGATAGATTTGAGACATGTTCACTTAATTAATGCAAAGCATATTTTGAGGTACCTGAGGGGTACAATTGATTAGGGGCTCAAGTACAAGGCGAATCAGAAGATTAACCTAGAGGGTTATGTTGATTCAGATTGGGCAGGCTGTGCCATCGATAGGAAGAGCACTTCAAGGTGTTGCTTCAGTATGGGATCATGTGTGATCTCTTTGTTTAGTAGGAAGCAACCCTATGTGGTATTGAGTACAGCTGAAGCAAAGTATGTCGCAGCTTATTCAGCTAGTTGTGAGGCAGTATGGCTGCGAAAGCTACTATCTGATTTATTTGATCTCTAGATGGATGCTACGTGTATATATTGTGGCAACCGGAGTTGTGTGAATTTGTCAGAGAACCTGATGTTCCATGACAAGTCGAAGCATATTGAGATCAAGTATCACTATATTAGGGATATGGTATAGAGGGGAGCAGTGAAGCTCCAGTATGTTGCGACGAAGGAATAGATAGCTAATGTGTTGATGAAGCCATTGGCTAGGGTGAAGTTAGAGTGCTTTAGGGAGAAGCTTGGTGTTCTCCAGATCAATGTTTCCTCCAAGGTTAAGTGGTTAGACCCATAGCCATTCTAACATGGTGAGAGGATTAGTTCCTTCCATGGTTAGATGTAAGGGCTGAGCCATTATGTCATGGTGAGAGGATTGGTTCCTTCCATACAAGATATTAGTGCTGAGATCCATAGCCATTCTGACAAGTAGGTTATATATAAGGGCTGAGCCATTCTGTCATGGTGAGAGGATTTGGTTCCTTCCATGTCAGATATGAGTGCTGAATGCCATTCTTGGAATGGAGGTACCTCATCAGTTACCAGGAACACTCAGTCTAGGATTGAGAGAGCCATTTTGATGATTAGGTCAGATGTAAGGGCTGAGCCATTCTGTCATGGTTAAAGGATTAGGTTCCTCCCATGTCATATCTAAGTGCTGGCCATTCCATTGAGTATGATAGATGTAAGGGAAACTGCCATTCTCCTAGAGAATGGAGGTGCTTGGTCAGTTACCAGGTAGCTCAGTCTAAGACTGGGGGCCATTATGATATGACGATAGGATTGGTTCTTATAGGATTAGACGTGAGTGCACGCCTTTTCAAACATGCAAATGGATTGGTTCCTTGTATGTGTTGAATGTAAGTGTAGAGCCTTTCTTTGATCATGTGTTGATCAGATATAAGTGCTGAGCCTTTCTTCGATCATGTGTTGATCAGATATAAGTGTTGTGCCTTTATTCAATCAATGGTTGATGAGATGTAAGTGTAGTGCCTTTCTTTGATCATTGGTTGATCAGATGTAAGTGCAAGAGCCTTTTGGCATGGAGGATTGGTTCCTCGCATGGCCAAGTGTAAGCGATGGTCCTTTCTATGATCATTGGTTGATCAGATGTAAGTGTTGGGCATTGCCTTTTTGATATGATTATAGGATTAGTTCTAACATGATCATATGTAAGTGCTAGGCGAATACTTACATGGTGGCTAGGCCTACATCCAACATGAAAAAGGGTTGGCTCTGTAGAACTTCTTGTGATGAGAAGAATCATGAGATAGCACCTGTGAAGATTTAGTATTGATGATCCAGATCGAGGGATGATCCAGATCCAGAGATGATGCTTTAGAGATGATCCAGATCGAGTGATGATCCAGATCCAATAGTGATGATCTAGATCAAGTGATGATCTAGATCCAGTGATGATGTCTAGTGATGATCCAGATCTAGTGATGATGATCCAGATCGAGTGATGATCTAGATCCATATATGAAGATGAAATGAAGATGAAGATGAATTGAAGATGACGAGGACTTGACGATGACCAACATGATATAGAGAAGAAGACTTGTGCTGATAAATTGTGTTGAGATAATACCTTCCTAGTTAAGACGGAGTGTTGATGTAATTGTAACTTCGGAATGTATTCACTTGTATTTCTTATGTATTGTAACCCGATATTTATTCCGGGATATATTGTAATGTAATTGAGTCATGTATTACCTCAATGTTTATTCTGAGAAGTTTATATAATGTGAAATTCATGTAAAGTCATTGTGGGTAACCCTCCTATTGGTCAAGGGTTAAAGTCCCCGCAGTTGTGGGTCCCTAGGTTTATTATACTATCCTAGTAAAGTCGACTCTAGGTGAGTCATTGTAAGTTGGGAAAATATTCCCCACCATTGTGTTAATGATAAAGCTCCTTGTTGGTCAAAGGAGGCAAAGTCCCCACAAGTTGTGGGGCACTAGGGTTATCAGACACTTCTAGAGATGTCGGCTCTAGTAAGTAATTGTTAAGTGAGGCCGACATGATAAAGTGGGTTCCAAGTGAATGGAAGAATATAAATAGAGAGTGAGTCTTTCTATTTATAACACACACACTCACTCATTGGGGTGCATGAGTGAGAGAGGAGAAACTCTCTCAGTGTGTGAGAGAGAGACAAAAGCTGTGGAGATCATCTTATTGTTTTCGGGTTTTACTTTTGGTGCTGATTCTATCTCTGAGGAAGTTGTGGGGTTTTCTCCTTTATGGTTTCCCTGAGGAAAATTATTTATGTCTCTTATCTCTTGTGTTTTATTGCTATGCTTGTTATTCTCTCAGTTAAAAATCCTAATGTAATGGCAACTTATATGATAAGAATCTAACAAGTAGGTCCCTACAACTATGTGTTGTTCCAGATCCAACAAATCATCATTCATGAAGATATAGAATTCCATGAGAATTCCATGGGTTCAATGTAGTAGTTCTTCATATCAGTATTGTATTCAGCCTCTTATTGAGGCAACCACTATGTAACAATAGTTGTACATGATCAACTCTTGCATGTTAGAGCTTAGATCACATTATTCTTTTGACATCGTTACGAGCATGGGGATTCCTGCCTCGTCCATATACATGTAAATCATTATTTGTATCTCACCCATTGATGGGAGCCATATTAATACAAAAACCAAAGCCACCATGCCCCATCCCAGGAAGCACCACCTACCCTCACACATCACGGGGCAATCTGTTAACCCAAAAAATCCCTCGATGAGCTCTACATGACCTACACCGCCCAAATCCATCCAATTTCATTACCCTCATTGACCCCCACACCCTTATAAAGGTTCAAAAACATAACAAGGGCTTAAAAACCCCTAAAAAGAGCCAAAATAGCTCTCATATGTGCTAAAACCTCCAAAAAGGGGATAAAACCCCTCAAAGGAGCTTCAAATCGCCAAAGGAGCTAAGAATTGGGAGAAAGGGGATTAAAGCCCAAAAAAGTGATTAATCCTTGACCAAGGGATTAAAACTCTAAAATTCAAGAAAAACCTATAAATAGAGGGGTGGGGGTCACTCTCAAAAGACTCCTTCTCTCCTTATCGTTATGCTACCCATGTGAGTTCCTTGAGACCCTTTCCTCTCAATCCATTCACCCCTCTCTGCCATAGCTTCATAAGCAAAAACCTCATTCCATAGAGAGGTGCTTCCAAAGCTAGGGAATGGTGGCCCATTTCTGTAAAGGCTGAAGGTATAACCATGTGTTTTTGTTGATAGTTTAGTTTTCTAGCTCATGTTTGTTTGCAGGCTTATTTGCTCATAGTTTGCTGTAGGTTTTCCTTTGATTGCTTGTAGCCATTTCCCATTTTTCTAATAGTTTCTTATAGGGTTTCCATGGCTCAGAGCTAACATTTCCTTGCAGGGTTTCCATGGATCAGAGATAACATTTCCTTGCAGGGTTTTTCATCCACAGGAACCCTACCCTTCTGTCCTATAGACAAAACGTAGCTGTTCCTAATCGTAGCTAGGGTGAAATCCCTACTACAGTGACTCTAGGAAATTGACCAAAGAATTAGTAGGGAGGGAGGCAGTCTAGAAGGTCGTTTCTCAACTAAGTAATTTTTTTCACAATAGTGGCAGCTTCCTATCCTTACAGAGGATGAATCATACAAGAGCATGGACTACAAGGGAGAGATGGAGAGGACTTGACCTCCAGGGTAGGTCTTAATTCCTGATGGTATGATAGTATAGTGGTATCTATATCATATGCGTGACACACTATGTGCATGTGTAGAAGTGGGACTGCACCTTCCAGTGGGGTACTAGCGGTGCAAGGGCAGGGTGGATGTGTTATATCCACCTGCTCATGTGAAAATGATGCAACAGAGTTCTACAGTGGACTCACTATGACTAGATCAGATAAATTCCTAGAGGGGTCACCAAATTGTGGTAAAAAAATGTAAAACAAAAAAAGAAAAACTATGACTCAAGTAACTCATTTTGAAATATGTTAGGTATAGAAACTCTTGAGGTAGATCCCGTTGAGAGGTTTATTCAAGAGGCGACCATCTGAGTTAGTGAAGAGATATGCCCCCCTTTCAAGATGAATATCATCGGTAATGTGTGGTGATGGAATATGGCCTTCAATGGGAAGAACCATTTCCACACCATGGTTTAAAGGGAATGGAGTAAAACCGGTGCTGGTTTTTGTTAATGTATTTGTAAATTTGAAATGTATTCATCCATATATCTTATGTACTGTACCCTAATGTTTATTATGGGATGTGTATATAATGTATTTGAGTAATGTCATGCCCCGATGTCCCTATCGGGATGTTATATAATGTAAACAAGTCATGTCAAGTCATTGTGGGTTAAAGTCCCCTCAATTGTGGGGCCCTAGGGTTATTAGACTATCCTAGAGAAGTTGAACCTAGGTGAGTCATTGTAATTCAGGGAAATAGTCCATACCATTGTGTTAAGGATAACCCTCCTTGTTGGTCAGAGGAGAAAAAGTCCCCACAAGTTGTGGGGCACTAGGGTTATTAGACACTCCTAGAGATGTCGGCTCTAGTAAGTAATTGTTAAGTGAGGCTGACATGTTGAGTGGGTTTCAAGTGAACAAAAGAATATAAATAGAGAGTGAGCCTCTCTATTTATCACACACATGCTCACTCATTGGGGTGGATGAATGAGAGGGGAAGTTGCTAGGACAAGAGAGAGACTGCTGCTGTCAGGAGATCATCATTATATTTTTAGGTTTTACTTTTGGTGCTTATTCTATCTCCGAGGAGGTTGCAGGGTTTTATCCTTTATGGTTTCCCTAAGGAAAAATATTTGTGTCTCTTGTCTCTTGTGTTTATTACTGTGCATGTTAGTCTCTCAGTTAAAGATCCTAAGATCATAATGCTAGCTTGAATGATAAAAATCTAACAAGGTATCAGAGCTAACCTGAGAACAAGACATTGTGCTGAAGCTAGGGATTCTTAATTTTTGGGTCTCTCTCCACAATCCATCAGGAAAGGTATGCTAGGATGACTGTCCATTGAAGGGCGCATCTTTCTGTCGAAGTGGAATTCCATTTTGAGCATTTTCAGTTTTTCAGTGCGGGAAATTAGGGATTTCTACAAAAGAGGAATTTTTGAGTGATCCCAGCATAGGATTTCTCTCCTAATAAAAATCAAACTTTAGAGACCTGGATCAAGATTTTTGGTTGGGTACAACTCTAGGAAAGTCAAACCCTAGTTTGACCTCGTGATGGAAAAACCCTAAATACTAAAACTGATATGTTTTGGTACATTCACTATATCTCAAGATTGGAGAAGGATAAAGTGCTGAAAATTTCACAAGACAATGATCAAATCCATATTTACAATGTGTCCAAAATTAATCCTTAGATTCACTATATTCTAGGAGATATGATCCCTCCACGTTAGGGTTCCAACCTCTTCTAGGATTCATCCATAAGCAGGACACCTGGGAAGAATTGCTATATCTTGGGCTACATAGGTCCAAATGAGATTTATGAAAATTTTCTAGAAAGGAAACTGACTGTGATTTTTTTGGTCCAAGTTTTAGATGCATAATATGAAATAGTGACACATGGTAATTTGTACAACTTCGATGTCCTGAACAGTCCTGTAACATGTCACCTTGGGAAAACAATCATAAGTCCCAATTGGTGAAACCAATTCTGATGAAAAATTTGGGTGTGGAACAAGGACATGAGAGGATCCCTCACTATGAAGTTTTAGACATAGAGGAGTAGTAATTTCAGAGATACAACATAAATGGTAATAGGCATTTCAACATAACAAATTGGAAAACTAGGGCTTCCTGTTCCGGGAGATTCCCTCCACTATTTTCAGAAAAGGATTACATTGGACAGATCAAATTATAGAGATCTATCTTTCTATCCAATCAGATCTGAAAGATTCCAGGTTTTGAAACTTAAGGTTTCTCTGACAAACCCTAGATCAGCTAGCTCTGGAACCACGATGGACACCTCAAATCGGTAAGATCTAATATTTTGCTATTTTCAGTTGAGGTTCTCATTTCAAAGTGATCTATCACATCAGCTTGATGATAATATTGGTGAAGTCGACAAATTCCAAGCATGGAAGTATTTGATCTCTCTGAAGAAAATGAATTGGACACCTACATGAGTAGAGA
This sequence comes from Pseudotsuga menziesii, assembly GCA_001517045.1. NCBI lineage: Eukaryota > Viridiplantae > Streptophyta > Pinopsida > Pinales > Pinaceae > Pseudotsuga > Pseudotsuga menziesii. Next base: position 148,783 of record LPNX010976902.1, on the reverse strand, counting down.
GGTTCTAGTTCTAAAGGGAGATGAGGCTAGAAGCCTTACATAAGAAGAAATTGGTCAAGGCCAAGAAGATCATTGTTGTTCAATCATGAATCACCTTGTACCACAAGTGTCTTCCCTAAAGACACCGAAAGAAATGTTTGATTCGTTGAACAAGTTATTTGAAGGGAAGAACATAAATCGGAATATGACTTTGACAAGACAATTGAACAATGTGAAGATCTACAATGCAGAATCAAAGAACAAATTTGAATTGGTAAAAGAAGAAGTGAATAATGTAGAAGTGGTAATAGCCACCTTGAATGGCCTCCCAAGATCATCGGATTTATTCATTCAAGGAATGTGTGCTAGAAGGAATTGATTACTTTCAGTAGACTCTGGGAAGAAGAAGAATATTGACTCATAATAAGAGAAGAGAAGATGGGAGCAACTGAAGATCAAGCTCTCACCATCCAAAGAAGATCCCTCAAGCAATGAGGAATATGACGAACTCAACTCTTGAAGAACTTCTTATCCATCTTAGCATTTGGATAAGAAATGATGCTATTATGAATGGAGAAGATGATGAAGCTAAAGGCTCAAGAAGGAGTTTACCCACGAAACAAATAAAGATAAGTATTCAATTGTCATTTCATGATATTGTTTTGTTATGCATTTGTTTATATTCAGTTAATGTATTATGCACGATAGAATGTTTGCATTAATGATAGTATACTACAAATATGCATGTGATGGGTGAGTAGCTCATGGTGCTATATAACTCTCCATTGCTAATTATCTAGAATGAAACCTCTTTGATGACATATTAGATTAGTGCACAATCTCAATGTTGTCCTAGTGGAGATGGAAGGAATCTAGAAAAGTTTCTGTGAGATATGGATGAATGTTGTATTGGATAAAATAGTTGCATGATCATATATTTATGCATAAGAACTTGCCAGTATGAATATTCCTTATGAAATGTTTCTAACCATACAAATGCATTTGACTTGTAGAAAATATCGCATACATAATTGCCTACAAGAAAAGAAGGATAAGAATTGTTCCGAAGAACAAGTGACGACAGTTCAAGATGAAGAATAATATGACGAATGCAATGACATCATTGATGCAGAACCTTCTAGCTATGAAGAAGAAACCAAGAAGAAAGGGAAGACCAGTTCAAGAAGAATGATGTCTAGGATGTAGTATCGATTCATGAAGGGAAGTTCATAGTTCCATGATGTAGTAGATGGAAACATCGTGGGATACAAGGCAAGATTCCTAGCATGAGGCTTCTCATGAAAAGAAGGCATAGACTATGAAGAGACATTTGTAGCCAGTGGGAGTTGAAACACATACATGATGAGCTTGATGAATATCTTAAACTTTTCTAGAAAGTTGAAGATGAAATTCTATACACTAGATGGATACATAGAATATTAGTAGCATAGGAAGCTACTTGTCACTCTGGTATAGAATGTTTCAGTTCATAGAGTATGGAAGATAGAGGGAGTATGATGCTTCGCTTTAGAGGGAGTGACTATAGAATATCCTAAGCTTTGACATGGTACAAAATAACGGACATATTACTGATGACTCTAGGCTTTACTGAGAGTAAAGTGGATTCCAACCTTTACTTCAAGGTTGAAGGAAGAAGACCAGTGATTCTCCTGTTATGTGTCGATGCACTATTTTCTAGGCATGGAGGTATGGAAAAATGTAGATTGAATCTTCCTCAGACAAGGGAAATATGCAGTAGAGATCCTAAAGAGGTTCAGGATGATGGACTGTAAGGCCATGACCACACCTATGGCATCAAACCTAAATCTATTAAAAGTTGTTTCACGAGAGATAGTTGATGCTATGATGTGTCATTAGATGATTGGTTCCTTGATGTACCTGGAGAATACGAGACCAAATATTTTCTTTGTTGTGAACACACTGAGACATAGTCACCTTGTTGGTTTGCTTTGGGCAGACCCGGGTTTACTGTAATGTACCAACAAAACCCCTAGCTCACTGGCCCTTTCGGAGATAGACCAAAGAATAACCTGAATTCTCACCCAAAGTGATCCTAGATGGGGTGGCTAAAGACTCACGTGTCCTCAACCAGGTTCTGGGGCATCCTACATTCTCCTTACTCTACTTAACCAGTTGAGTCTCTCTATAAACGCTGTATCTCTCTTCCGTGCAGACTCTACTATGAGACTGACTCTTATCGCATCGCGGCTTCTAGGACGATGCACAAACTTTCTCTTCTACTTGAATCTTTACCTGTGATATCCCACACCGCTGCTTCTCTGACAGTGCGATATCACCTTTCTGTGCTGCGATAGCTTCTATAGTAAGACTCAATAGGACTCTCCAACTCTCAAGGTCCAACGGCTTTCCTTCTGCTTATAGTAGCTCAGTTAACCTTCATCAAGGTGATAAATGACTTCACTTAACCTCTATAGTCTAACATACTTAACATCTATTGCACTCAACTTGCTGAACTACATATATAGAAGTCACTTAACACTATAATTGTTACAGTCTGAAACAAGCACTGATAAAATTATATGCAGAATACTTAACACATCCAACTCACATTTAACCTTCTATGTTACTGTAAACTGAAGGATAGCATACATACATTCATTAACTATTAGCTAAGCTCATGTAATAGATAGTAGATAACAAGTAAGTAAAACACAATCACATGAACAGTCGCACCACACATGTATTTTACGTGGTTCACTTCCAGGGAGGAAGCTACATCCACAAGAACTGTTTTTATTATATCCGGAGAGAGTACACACAGTTCCGCTGCAACCTATTATGCAGCTCGAGATCTTCTGGGAAACTCTGCGTTCTCAGCTGGGAGCCCTTCTGTATTAGATCTCTTCTCTTTCTATTCTTCTTTCTTCTTACAATATATTCTTCTCTCTCTCTCTCAATCCCTGCGGATTGTTACATTCATGCTCAAGGAGTCGGCTACTAGTTACAGTAATATAACTACAGATGAATACAGAACTAGAGCTCGACTCAAAGAATAGCTAACTGACCAACTAGCTAATTGTCTATCTAAATGTCTCTCTAGCTAACTATCTAACCCTTCATAATACAAAATACATGCTTAAATAGGTGGCCCGAAGGTCTCACCCTGATACAAAACTGTGGGCCTATCCCAACAGTAACCCAAAAACCCTAACTATGACAGTCGGCCTCTCTGTACTTTGAACTGCCGCTTACTAGTCATACTGCAGCTCTCTGTAGTCTTCCAGGCTTCCCGGCACTGATTGTGGGTATGGGCACCGCTTCCTTGGTCGCTTCCCTTCTGTCCTTTGTCCTCAATACCTCAGCCCATTGCTCCTTTTCCTTTATGAGGGTAGCTGAGCCCTCCTGTCTTTGCTGCTGCCTTAAGTGCAGTGGTTGAGCTCTCTCTTCTCGGCCGCTTCAGGTACTATTTATTTTGACTTTCTTGTCCCGATATAGCAGCTTTTCCTGTAGCTGCGGGGCCCTACTCCAACAGTCCCCTAGCACTTACTTGTGGCTCATCCCCGAGCCACTAATAGCTGACTTCTCTTACTGTAGCTTCTCCTTGGCTTCCTGCGAATTCCTTGCAAATATTTCTCGGAGTCCTGCGACTTCTTTGTCCATAGCTTCAACATAGTCTTGTGCCACTTCGAGCATAGCTTGACTAATGATGGAGTCTTCTATGTCATCAATTTCACTTTTTCTTGTAGTGAACTCCTTGACCTTCTGCTCAACCGCATCAACCAGCTCTGCGATTTGTTCCTCATATGGTTGAAGCAGGCTATTGAATTGTATCTCTTTTTCTCTTAACCGTTGTGCTTCCTGTTGCAAACGGTTCATCTCTATCGTCCTCTTCATCATTGCAAGAGCTCCTAAGCTCTTGACTTCTTCCTTCATTGCTGTTGTGGCCTTCTCTATGTTTTGGATGCTCTGCTGTAATTCCAGTCTATCTGGGAGCTCGTCTAGCTCTGACCATGTCTTCGTCGCATCGGCTAGTAATGACTCTGCATCATCTATCTGACAGTTCATCTGTGCTGAAGTGAGTCTAAAGGCCTCTGCCCTTGATTCCTTGTCTTCCTAAGGTGTGCCTGGTGCTTGATCCTCAAGCTCATCAATCTACACTTTGTATTCCTCCATCTTGACCACTATCTCTTCCAGAGCCTTTACTCTATCTGCAATTCTTCTTACCTTCTGCGGTAGAGGTAAGGAAAACTATATGTTACACTGGGGTAACTCTAGTGTGATGTTCTGCAAGAATTGACTTAGATCCTGTTCTCTTTCTTCGTATACTCTCAACTCCTCTTCCTTTGTCTGAAATCTTGCGGTGAGCTCTGCATTCTGTTGTCTTAGCTGTGTGTTTTGTTTATAAGTCGCAAGCTCTCTATCCCTGAGCTCTGCAGCTATCTGCTGCTGGATCATCTGTAGTTGATCAATGAGGAATTGTGCTAGATTAACCTCGATAGGGTGTCTAATCTGTATATGCACATCAAGCATTAAAGCAGGGAATTAGATGCTCCCTGGCGGTATCAACACTGTATTGATGCGATCCTTTGCAAAGACTTCCTCATAGGAAATTGATTGTTGTGAGCATTCTCTTACTGTCACCTTGACTGGCAGAAGTTGCATCGTGGCAGTATTCTAAGTTAGTTCCTTCAACTCCAGAAGCTGCTTATCTACCATGCTCTACAGCTTGTCCTATGATGTCTGTATCACTTGAAATGAGTCCCGTAGCGCCTCCTGCAATCTCGTTGCAATGAGTTCATAGTCATCCTTTTTTAGTGCGGTCTCTGTAGTTGGATTTGAGGCTTTGAATTTTTTCTTATTTGGTGCCTCTGGGGGTGCCTCTTCTGCATCTTTCCTCTTTTGTGCCGCTGGTGGCACTTCTACTAGGTATTTTCTTTTGACACCTGCCTGACCTTTTCCTTTGTCTAATGGGCCTAGTGGTGCGGTATCTATTGTTACATTTCCTGCTGTGGCATATTCTAATGCCTTCTTCCATTATTCATCAAAGTATTTAATGACATCTTCAACATTCTACGTTGTCATCCTGAACGAACCAACAGCCAAGTTATCTGTTCTAAACCCTTTTGGCCTCAGATAGATTGTATGGCTGTCTGCCATGAAATCAAGCCAATTATCATACATGTCCACAATATCCGTGCTGATCTGCGGTGTCTCCTGGATGAATCTCTTCAACAGGTTATAGTATTCATAGAATACTATCATATTGATCTTTTTCTTGGCTGGGCTGTTGCTCTCCCATAAGTTTGCATAGAGCACACCTCTGCACTCGCCGCTTTGTAGCTGTAGAAACTGGGTATGGGGCGGCTCTTTCCACCCGACGAATGCACATAATATAAGCAGCCACGAGAAATGGAAGGGGTGGTTCGGCTCGTCCTGTGCTGTCAAACAATATTGAAGAAAAATATTTAATAAAAATAAACAGCAATTAAATTGTTCACCTTCTGTGACTTGTATGGCAAGGTGAATTACTGATCCTATGACTTCTTTCGGGTGAACTTTAGTTAGCAGTCTGCCTATGAGTAGGCTAGCTGTGAATCTGAGTGTATCATCTACTAGTGCTATGAGGTCATAATCCCGACCTCCTCTCTATAGCTTATACTTGTTAAATAGGGTTGCTAGTAGCTTAGAATCCTTGCTCTTCCCTGATATATGTGTCTGAGGGTCCTTACCGATCTTGGATAGCCCAGTGATATGGTGTATCAGATCAATGTTCAAGTCAACCCAGTTACCCAACTAGAGGTAACCTCCATGTACACGGGAAAGTAGCACGCGCACCATGGAATTAAACTCTGCACCTCGTCCAAAATGTGGTATTCTCAACAAATTGAGCAAGCCTGACCACTCAAGAATTTGGACATGTTCCATAGGAGCAAACTCATCTGCATCAATCCTCGGGTTCCTCTAAAACATAAGATACTAATCCAGCCGAAACTGAGGATATGTCTTGCTGTCTCCAAGGTTATAGTCTATAAATTTTAGAACAGGGACATACCCTAACAGGTCTCCATCTTTCTTTACACGAGGGTCAATTGGTGATAGTAGAATAGGAAACTTAGCACCCTTGGGAATGGTTACCTCTGGTGCTTCCTCGACTCACGGCACAATGTATACTGTTGCCATATGAACTTCTTCTTCCTACTCTGGACTGGACTCTTCTACTATCTGAGCTTGAATCCTCATCCTTGGCGTCTATCTGACCTGTGGTACACCTAATTTCATAACCCTGGGCAGCGTTGTCATAACATACCTGAGGCCACCACACTGGAATCATCGCACAATGTCTTCTAAAGGTTCCTTCTCAGGCATACACCACCTGGTGCAATAATATGGACTAGCAATGGCTGTAAAATTGGGGAAACTAGCACTCTATAACTAAAGTATCTCTGCTCAGGGAAAACTCTTACAAATTGCTCTATAACTCTCAGAAATCACAAAAGTAACCCTTCTATGTGAATGATCTATGTACTTATAACGAAGGCGATAATCTCTGAAGCAACGGTCACTTAGGTTGGACCCGTCGGCAGCATTTATTGCATGGACAAGACAACACCCATCATTTCGATCCTTATTAATTGCTGAAAATATGATCATATTTCCTTTGAAAATTGTGCACAGGCGCCCGTCTCGACTAAGATTTACCAAATTTGGGAAAATCACTGTACTGTTTCCAATTCTAGGGCAATGGATAGCTGTCGTATCTAGATTAACTGCTTGGCAGAAGGTGATGTGACTGGCCCTCTGTCCCCTTCCAAAATCATCTACATGGCATGGGGAACATCGTATCGCTGTGATGTCACACCGCATTGTCCTAAACCAAAAGTTTCACGCCAAGTTGTTGAAACTCTTCAACGTTCAAAACTTGCGCAAAATAAACACTTTATTTTTATTTTTAGTGTAGACTAGTTATAGGTGCGATGTCTCCTTTCAACTACACTGGACATATGCACAGGAAGTTCCCTACATTAGGATTGGGAGGTGGAATGGCTATTACTATAAAGCTTAAGCCTACTGCCATTAATGAAAGTAGGAACAAGATCCCCATTCAGTTTACTGAGATGAACAACACCTCCTTCTGTAACTTGCTGAATCTGATATGGCTCCAACCAATGCGTCTTGAACTTCCCTGGAAACTTAAAAAACTCGCTGTCATAAAGGAGCACTAGGTATCCTATCTGAAAAATATTGCTCTTGATGTTCCTGTCATGCCAAGGTTTTTCTCGTGCCTTCTGCACTATTTGATGAAATCCTGCGATGAATCTGTCTTCTTCTAAGGAAAGCAGCTACGCTAATCTGTCATTCATCGTATCTGCATCAGCCATATCGGTAATTTGAGCAATTCTTAAATTGGGAATAGTATATTCCATAGGCATAACAGCCTCTTGTCCATACACCAAGCTGAATGGTGTGTGTCCTGTAAGTTTCTTGCATGTAGTTCTATAAGCCAATAATACAGCATTAACCCTGAGGTCCCAATCATTTCTTTGGCTATTACAGATCTTAGTAAGAGCATTTTATAGAATCTTGTTAAAAGCCTCCACCGTACCATTAGCTTGTGGGTGGTAGGGAGTGCTCTTATGGTGCTGTATCTAAAATTCCTCCGTCAAGGCCTCAATAGTGCGATTCAAAAAATGTGTGCCTTGATCACTCATCAAAATTGTTGGACATCCAAATCTACTAATGATGTTTTAAAAAATGAACTGTGCAGCTGTAGCAGCATCACAATTCCTTACTGCTTTGGCCTCTGCCCATCTGGTGAGGTATTCTATTCATGTGATGATGTATCTCGCACCAGATCATTTTCTTGGTGGGTTGATAGGACCCACAAAATCTATATCCCACTTGTCAAATGCCCGCAGTGTAATCTGTGGTCACAGCGGCATTTCATCTCTCCACGAAGGTTTTCCTACCCTCTGGCAGATATCGCAGCATCTGCAAAACTCCTTAGTGTCTTTGTGCAAGGTAGGCCACCATAATCCTGCAGCTAGAATTTTTTGCGCAGTTGGCTTTCCTACGAAATGACCTACTGTGGTACCTGAATGTGCTTCTCTGATAATGGCCTCTTTCTTGTGCGACATCACGCATCTGCGCAGGACTTCATCTGGACCTAACTTGTATAATTGTCCTGCGATCAAAGTGAAATCTGCTGCTTTCACAACTAACTGTTTCTTCTGCTGCTTAGTAAACTCAACTGGTTCCCACCCTATAGTGAGAAAGTGGATAATATCTTCATAACACTCATCTATGATTTGGATAGAAAAAAATTGCGCATCTGGCAAATTATCCTCTAAATTACTTGGTTCTTCTCCTGAGTCTATTCGCGATAGATGATCAGGTCCAACATTTAATTTTCTTGGTTTTACAATAATTTCAAAATCATACTCCTGAAATAAGAGTAACCATCTGCAGATCCTTCCCCCTAACACTGGTTTATTGACCAAATACTTTAAAGCGGAATGGTTAGTGAACATATTGAATGGGGCACCCAGCAGGTAGTGCCTAAACTTCTGTAGAGCATACACCATAGCTAATCCTTCTCTTTCTATAGTGGTGTAGTTCTTTTCTGCGGTAGATAAATTTCTACTAGAGTACGCAATAGGGTGATCAATACCCCCTTCTCCTAGCTGTGTTAAGACAATCCCTAGTGCGATGCTAGATGCATCCATATGTACATGAAATGGCTTGTTCCAATCTGGGAATACTAAGATAGGTGCTGTAACCATCTTCTCTTTAAGAGTGTCTAAACTTTGTTGGCATTCCTCATTCCATAGGAATTTCATGTCTTTCTTTAACAGTTTTTTCATAGGTGCTGTGATATTTGCATAGCCTTTGATGAATTTTCTATAGTAGCTGGTATGACCAAGCACTGTCCTCAATTGCTTGACTGAGTTGGGTGCTAGAAGATTTACAATGACGGCAATCTTTGCAGGATCTACCATCAATCCTTGTCTGCAAACAATATGACCCAACAAAATACCAAATGGCGCACAGAATATACATTTCTTCAAGTTAAGAGAAATCTGATATTGCCTACATTTCTCTAACATGAGCCTTAAATCTCCTATATGCTTTTCGATTAATCCAAATACAGTCCAATCATCAAAATAGACTTCTAAGAATTTATGGACGTATTCCTTAAATATAGCAACTACTACTCTAGAAAAGATAGCTGGTGCATTTTTAAGACCAAATGGCATTACCGTATACTAGAATGAGCCCCATTCTGTCGCAAATGTGGTCTTATGTCGATCTTCTGGATGGATTCTTATCTGGTGATTTCCTGAAAAGCCATCAGTGAATGAGTAGATCTCATGTCTGCCCACATTGTCTAAAACTTCATCAGTGAAAGGTGTCGAAAATGGGTCATGAAGTGATGCGTCATTGAGTTTGCGCAAATCAACACAAATCTTGATTTCTCCTTTAGTTTTCTTTTCCTGTACAACCATGGGACTAACCCATTCGCTCTCTTCTACTGGTTCAATAATGCCTGCTGCTAGCATCTTATCAATCTCATCTTTAACTTTTTCTTTATAATGAGGATTTAATCTATATGGACGCTGCTTAACTGGCCTAGCATCCTCTTTCAAAGGTATCTGCATGACTCCCAAATCTCCTACTATTCCCTTCATGTCTGTGAACTTAGTGGGAAATAAATCCTGATAGTTGTGTAACAGATCTACGATGTGTCCTACTATTTCATCATCCCAATAGTCTCCAATAGAGGCAAACTTTGGTTCTGTTTCTATGCTAATATTGATCTTTTCAATCTTAATAGGCTCTGTGATAGCTGGAATCTATAGCTTTGGTCCATCAACTTCACGAGTCCCTTCAGACCCTGGAATGTTGATACTACAAGGATTCTCATCCTCATCACTTGGCTCTTCTGCGACATTGTAACACTCTAGCGCATGAACTAACCGGATGGCCCAATCAGGGTGAGTATACACTGGTAGGGTACAATCTTCAAATATATTTGTCTTTATAATATCTAGAGCCTGATCAATGCTTGGATACTCAGATTCAAAAGTGAAAGTGAGTAGAAAGCTATCTATCATAACTGGCCATGTAATCATTCCTCTGTGCAACTCTGTCTCAGTGTACCAATTCCTTGGGACTGTGTCTAAAGTGTGAATGAATAGGCGAACCCATTCATCCTCTGGAATGTCCAACCAACTCTGTTCACAAATATTAATATGTGACCTGGGGTCACTTTATCCTGTATATTGCTGCTGTAAAGGATCCTTGTTATTAGAGAATCTGATCGCCATCAGTCTCTTAAAATCATCCCATGATGCAATATGTTCTTTATGTGCATGCCACCATCTTGCAGGTGTGGCTTTAACTGTAAGGTCAATAGCTGCCATCCTCTGCTCATGAGGAATTTCCTACTCAAACTGTTGTAAAAAGTCATTGACATCTTCTAAGCCATGAAACGATGGAATATCCTTAACCTCTGCACCAATCCATCGCAGTGAATTAGTCATAAACACACATCTGTGAGCTGAGACTTCGTAAAGTCTATTCTGCCAATTTTCTAAGCCAACATCTGAATCTGATGCACATGAGTTGTCACATCGCCAACTAATATTTCCTTCTGCGGTGGGGTTGATATAATCACTCTGGTTAGCAGTCATCTGATAGAGGATTTCCATATCACACATCTCTTCCTCTGCTCTAATAGGTTCAATATAACGAGGACCTTGGAATGGATCCAATGGTGTGATGACTCGAATCTGATTATCCTCAAAGGTCATTTGTCTTTTCTTTAAATCGATAACAGCCATGTTATCAATTGCCCAATCAATACCTAGTAAAGCTGGATATGGTCTACTATCACCAATGATTTCTATGACTTCAAAGTCTGCAAAGCTGTGAACTCCATCAATATCAACTAGTACTTGTGGTAATCAACCCAGTGGCGATACCCTCTGCTGATTGGCTAGTCGCAGATGGATAGGTGGTCTGGCTAACTTAGGGCTACCCATCTGTTCCCATTGTTGATGTATATGTAACTTCGGAATGTATTCTTATGTATTGTAACCCAATTTTTATTCTAGGATGTTTCTATTATGTATTTGAGTCATGTTTCCATGCCCTGATGTTCTGATCAGGAGGATTAATAATGTAAACAAGTCTTGTCAAGTCATTGTGTAAGTCCCCACAGTTTTGGGGCACTTGAGTTATTATACACTAATTAAGGTGTAGGATCGAGTAATTAATTATTGGTTGGGATGAAATGATTAAGTGCACTTCAAGTGAATGGAATAATATAAATAGAGAGTGAGAGTCTCTCTATTTATCACTTGTTCAACACATCACTTACCCTCTCAAGTGTGGTGCACTAGTGAAGAAGGAAATATACTGGGACTAGAAGACTACTGTTGTCGGGAGTGCATATTACTGTTTTGGGGTCTTACATCTTGTGGTGATTCTATCTTTGAGGAATTTGTGGGGTTTTATCCATTTATGGTTTCTCCGATCAAAAAATATTTGTGTCTCTTGTCTCTTGTGAAGTGCTTATGTTTTATTGCTGTGATTGTTATTCTCTCAGTGAAAAGATCCTAACATAATGCTAGCTTAAATGTTGAAAAACTAACATGGTATCAGAGCTAACCTAAGAAGAAGACATTGTGTAGCTACAGAAGCTAGGTCTTCTTACTTTTGGGTCTCTCTCCACAATCTATCAGCAAAAGTATGCTAGGATGACTCTCCATTGAAGGGTGCATCTTTCTGTCGAAGCGGAATTCGATTTCGAGCATTTTCAGTTTCGATGTGGAAATTAGGGATTTCTACAGAAGAGGAATTTTTGAGTGATACCAAAATAGGATTGTTCTCCTCATCAAAACCAAAGTTTAGAGACCTGGATCAAGAAATTTGGGTGGGTGAAACTCCAGGAAAGTCAAACCCTAGTTTGACCCTGAGCTAGGAAAGACCCTAATACTAAAACTGCTAAGTTTTGGTACAGTCGCTATATTCCGAGTTTAGAAAAGTATCAAAAGCTGAACATTTCAAGGGCTGAATATAAAATCTGGATGAACACTATGTCCAAATATTAGCCTCAGATTCGCTATATTCTAGGAGATATGATCCCTCCAAGTTAGGGTTCCAGCCTCTTCCAGAATTCATCCTTAAACAGGACACCTGAGGATAATTACGATATCTTAGGCTACAGATGTCAAAATGGAATTTATGAAGATGTTCTAGAAAGGGCACAGACTTTAATTTTGGTGGTCCGAATATCAGACTCAGAGGATGAACCAGTGACACGTGGCATGCCGTACAACTTCTCTTTTCTGAATAGTCCTGTAACAGGTCACCTTGGGAAAAGGATCATAAGTACCAAATGGTGAAACCAATTCTGATGAAACCTATGGTGTGGACAAGGAACATTTGAGGTTACCTCAGTATGAAATTTCAGACATAAAGGAGCATAAATTTCAGAGATATTACAGAAACAGTAACAGGAATTTTGGCAGAAGAAATTGGAAAATTAGGGCTTCCTGTTCCGGGAGCTTCCCTCCACTGTTTTCAGAAAAGGAGCATATTGGACAACTCCATTTGAAGCGATCTATCTGTATATCCAATTATATCTAAAAGATTCCAAGTTTTGAAAATTAGGGTTTCTGTGACAAACCCTAGATCAGCCAGCTTCGGAACCAGGACGGACACCTCAAATCGGTAAGATCTAATCCTTTGCTATTTTCATTTGAGGTTCTCATTTCAAAGTGATCTATCACCTCAGCTTGATGATAAGCTTGGTGAAGTTGAAAAATTCCAAGCCTAGAAGTATATGATCTCTCTGAATAAAATGGATTGGACACCTACATGAGTATAGAGGTTCCAGTTTCAGAGGGAGACAAGGTTAGAATCCTTTCACAAGAAGAACTTGGTCAAGGCCAAAGAAGACATCATGCTCATGCTGCAGAGGATGATGAACCATCCAGAAAGAGATCCAGATATGAAAGTGAAGATTCTTCAAGCGAGGATGAATATGTTCTGATATTAGCTCTCATAGGTAACATTACTCATGGAAGTGATGATTGACTTATAGACAGTAGGGCTTCCAAACATATGACGGGACTCAAGGAATCCTTTGTAAGACTGTCAGAACATGAATCACCTCACAAGGTGAAACTAGGAGATGACTACCAATATCCAATAAAAGGTAGTGGGTAATCTTCATATCTTCATACGAGCTAGACTCTGGTAAGTCTCTAACAATGAAATAAGTATTGTTTGCTCCAGGACTCAAGAAGAACCTTCTCTCCATTTCAGCATTGGATACAAAAGGAATGCGGGTGGCATTCATAGATGGTCAAATCATCATGTGGCCAAAAGGAAAGACTATCGATGATACAGTAGTGATTAGAGAACAAGAAGGAGGCTTGTACAAATTGAAGGCCCATCCAGAACAGGCCTTGATCCATGACACAGTAGCACCAAATGAGCTTTGGCATAGAAGGCTTGCACATGTGCATTATAGAGCACTACCTATTGCAAGCAAAGCTGTTGAAGGTCTTCCAGAATTTCAAGCTATTTGAAGGGAAGAAAAAAAATCATTAGATGACCTAAAGAAACCAGTTGAGAATGTGAAGATCTAGAATGCAGAGACCATGTAGTCATAAAAGTATTTCAAATCAAGAACAACTTGAAGTAGAAGTGAAGAATCTAGAAGTGGTGATGGCCACCTTGAATGGCCTCCCAGGATCGTGGAATTCATTCATTCAAGGAATGTGTTCTAGAAGGAATTCATTACTTTCAGCAAACTCTAGGAAGAAGAATAAGCTCGACTCATAAGAAGAGAAGAGAAGATGGAAGCAAATGAAGATCAAGCTCTCAAAGAAGATACCTCAAGCAATGAGGAATATGAAGAACTCAAATCTTGAAGAAATTCTTATCCTCCTTATAATTTGGATAAGAAACGATGCTACCATGAATGAAGAAGATGATGAAGCTGAAGGCTCAAGAAGCAATCTACCCACGAAACAAATAAAGATAAGTATTCAATTGTCATTTCATGATATTTTTTTGTTATGAATTTGTTTATATTCAGTTATTGTATTATGCATGATAGGATGTTTGCATTAATGACAGTATACTACTAATATGCATGTAATGGGTAAGTAGCTCATGGTGCTATACAACTCTCCAGTGCTACTTATCTAGAATGAAACCTATTTGCTGACATAATGGATTAGTGCACAATCTCAATGTTGTACTTGTAAGAGATGGAAGGCATCTAGAAAGTTTCAGTGAGATATGGATGAATGTTGTATTTGATAAAGTAGTTGCATGATCATATATTTATGCATAAGTGTTTTCCAGTATAAATATTCCTTATGAAATGTTTCTAACCATACAATTGCATTTGACTTGTAGGAAAGAATGCATACATAATCGCCTACAAGCAAAGAAGAATGAAGACTTGTTCTGAAGAGCAAGTGACGACATTTCAAAATAATATGACGAGTGCATTGACATCATTGATGTAGAACCTTCCAGCCACCAAGAAGAAAGGGAAGACTGGTTCAAGAAGAATGATGTCAGGGCGCAGTATCAAGACCTAAAGAGAATTTCATAGTTCCATCATGCAGTAGATGGAAACGTCGTGGGATAAAAAGCAAAGATTCGTAGCATGAGGCATCTCATGAAAAGAAGGTAGAAACTACAAAGAAACATTTACAGCTACTAGAAGTGAAGTCACATGACATGATCATGTGTATAAATGAAAGAAGGCCTTGTATGAGTTCAGAAGACACCCATGGGATAACACATACATGATGAGCTTGACACATATCGTAACCTTTGCTACAAGGTTGATAAAGGATTACAAGCTCACATATGGATGTGAGAAGAACTTTTGAAAAATTTCAAAATAGAGGATCTTGGTATCCAATGATCCTAGATGGATACTACTTGTCACTTCAATACAGAATGTTTCAGTGCATAGAGTGTAGAAGACAGAGGGAGTACGATGCTTTGCTTCAGAGGGAGTGACTACAGAAGATCCTGAGGTTCGACATGATATGACAGGATGGATAGATTACTGATGACTCTAAGCTTTACTAAGATTAAAGTGGATTCCAACCTTTGCTTCAAAGTTGAAGGCAGAATACCAGTGATACTCCTGTTATATGTCGATGCACTATTTTCTAGGCATGGAGGTGTGGACAAGGGAAGTATGCAGTAGAGATCCTGAATAGGTTTAGGATGATGGACTGCATGACCACACCTATGGCATCGAACCTAAAGCTATTGAGTGATGCTTCATTAGAGTCGGTTGATGCTACGATGTATCATTAGATGATTGGGTCCTTGATGTACCTGAGACTAGATACTTTCATTGCTATGAACACATTGAGACATGTTCACCTGATGGTTGCAAAGCATGCAGGGGTACAATTGATTATGGACTCAAGTACGATGCGAATCAAAAGATTAACCTGGAGGGTTATGTTGATTCAAATCGGACAGGAAGTGCCATCAACAGGAAGAGTACTTCTGGATGTTGCTTCAGTATGGGATTAGGTGTGATCTCTTGGTTTAGCAGGAAGCAATCCTGTGTGGCACTGAGTATAGCTGAAGCAAAGTATGTCGTAGCTTGTTCAGCTAGTTGTGAGGCAGTATGGCTGCGGAAGCTACTGTCTGATATATTTGATCTCTAGTTGGATGCTACTTGTATACATTGTGACAACCAAAGTTGCGTGAAGTTGTCATAGAATCCAGTGTTCCATGACAAGTCGAAGCATATCGAGATCAAGTATCACTATATCAGGGATATGGTGTAGAGAGGAGCAGTGAAGCTCTAGTATGTTGCGACGGAGGAACAGATAGCTGATGTATTGATGAAGCCATTGTCTAGGCTAAAGTTTGAGTACTTCAGAGAGAGACTTGGTGTTTTCCAGATCGAGGTTCCTTCCAATAGAAAGTGATGAGACCCATAGCCATTCTGACATGGTGAGAGGATTGGTTCCTTCCATGGTCAGATGTAAGGGCTGAGCCATTTTGTCATGGTGAGAGGATTTGGTTCCTTTCATGTTAGATATGAGTGCTGACTGCCATTCTCGGAATGGAGGCACCTGGTCAGTTACCAGGAACACTCAGTCAGGGACTGAGAGAGCCATTCTCATTAGCAGGTTAGATGTAAGGGCTGAGCCATTTTGTTCATGGCTAAAGGATTAAGTTCCTTCCATGGAAGATGTGAGTGCTGGTCATTCTGTTGAGTAGGACAGATGTAAGGGAAACTTCCACTCTCAGGGATAGTGGAGGCGCCTGGTCCATTACTAGGTAGCTCAGTCAGGGACTGGGGGCCATTCTAATGAGGGTGTAGGATTTAGTTCCTACCAGGTCAGATGTGAGTGCACAAATCTTTCATCACTGTGGTAGGAAGGGTTCCAGCCTGGGTGAGAGTCATTCATCATTGTGGTAGGATGTGTTCCGGCCTGGGTGAATGTGTCAAAATATTTCATCACTATGGTAGGAAGGGTTCTGGCCTGGGTGAGACTCATTCATCACTGTGGTAGAATGTGTTCCCGCCTGGATGAATGTGCCATTCTGACGAGTAGGTCAGATATAAGTGCAGATCCATTTCACAGATGTTAGTGATGTGATGTCCTATCATGCTAGTGAATGTGAGTACTGGGCCTTTTTGATGTTATTGTAGTTTACTACATGATCAGATGTGAGTGCTGGGTGTGTCTTTCTAACGAGCAGGTCAGATGTAAGTGCTGGGAGAAGACCTACTTGGTGGCTAGGCCTACAACCAGCATGAAAAAGGGTTGGCTCTGTAGAACTTTCTATGACGAGATAGTACACACATGATGATGACCAAAGGAGATCCAGATCGAGCTATGATCTAGATCTAGTTATGATGACTCCGAGAGATCCAGATCGAGTGATGATCCAGATCCAACAATGATGATCCAGATCGAGAGATTATCCAGATCCAGATCCAGATCGAGTGATGATCCAGATCCAACAATGATGATCCAGATCGAGAGATTATCCAGATCCAAATCCAGATCGAGTGATGATCCAGATCCAGTCCAGTGATGATGATCTAGATCGAGTGATGATCCAAATCCAGTGATGATGTTCTATGACGATCCAGATCAAGAGATGATCCATATCCATTGATGAAGATGACTTGAAGACAAAGATGAATTGAATACAAATATGATCCAGTTGATACAGAGAAGAAGACCAGTGCTGAAAATTGTGTCGAAAGAATACCTTCCTAGTTAAGAGGGAGTGTTGATGTATATGTAACTTCAGAATGTATTCTTATGTATTGTAACCTGATGTTTATTATAGGATGTTTCTATTATGTATTTGAGTCATTTTGTCATGCCCCGATGTTCCGATCAGGAGGATTAATAATGTAAACAAGTCTTGTCAAGTCATTGTGTAAGTCCCCATAGTTTCGAGGCACTTGAGTTATTATACACTAATTAAGGTGTAGGCTCAAGTAAGTAATTGTTGGTTGGGCTGACATGATTAAATGCACTTCAAGTGAATGGAAGAATATAAATAGAGAGCGAAATTCTCTCTATTTATCACTTGTTCAACACATCACTTACCCTCTCAAGTGTGGTGCACTAGTGAAGAAGGAAATATACTGGGACTAGAAGACTACTGCTGTCGGGAGTGCATATTACTATTTTGGGGTCTTACATCTTGTGGTGATTCTATCTTTGAGGAAGTTGCAGGGTTTTCTCCATTTATGGTTTCCTCGATCAAAACTCTTTGTGTCTCTTGCTCTTGTGAAGTGCTTATGTTTTATTGTTGTGCTTGTTATTCTCTCAATGAAAAGATCCTAACATAATGCTAGCTTAAATGTTGAAAAACTAACACCCATGTCTACTTAGTCAGAACATTTACCTCTGATCCTAAATCTAGGATTACCTCATCCATTTCAAATTCTCTAATTTGCACTGTGAGTCTCATTTCTCTTCCTGTTCTTATGTGGCCCATAATATTATGAATAGTATGCTGCGTACTACTCACGGAAGAAGGCTGCTGATACTGGTCTATGATGCGCTGAAGCTCTTCGATAGATTTCTCATTTCTTACGAGCTTCAAGCAGCTCCGCAGGAAGGATTAGACACTTCCTGTCAACTCATCTTCTTCGCACCTTCCCGATGTGGTAGCCTGCGATGTCTGCACAGGATTAACGCCACAATGTTGCTACTATGGTATGCCCCTACAAGGAAATACCTACGATCCTGATGGTGTAGGTTCAGTAAAGAAATTTTTAGCTTGCTGAAATGTTTCTTTGTTATTCTGTAGGTCAAGTGGTGTTGATTTATCAGTGGCTTTATGCACCCACTCTGGACCTATATTATTTTCGGCATCTTGCAATGTCCTACTAGTAGAAGCACCACTGTGAGTCACAATATTGACTCTTGGTTCTGGTTCTTTCTGCTCAGAAGCAATAAGCTGAATATTCTGGTTTACTACTGGCTTCGGGTCCCTAATCTTGGCTATCAAGATAGGACATTCTTTTATAGTATGATCATAGGACTTACAATATTTACATGTCATAGTAGGGTTCTAAAAATCCCTAGAATAATGTCCTATGGCTCCACAGTTGTAACAAATAATCAGTCCATAGCCACGGCCAAAGTCTATACCACGGCCAAAGCCTTGACCATGGCCTCATCCTATGAATCCTCCACCATGGCCATCATGAGCAGGTTCATGCTGTATTCCTGCTGCTGGACCTAATGTCTTTGAATGGACTCTGTAGAGGTCATGTTTTCTCTCTATCATGAGATCATAATCTCTGCAATTATTTTCATCATGTCCTACTGACTTACAGAAGTTACAGTATGAGTTCTTAGGAGTTTGTACATACTTCTGACGTAAAGGGAATTCCTGTGGTCTATGTCCTCTTGTTCTACAGATTTCACACCATGGCCCTTGATTCTGTACTAAGGGGTTAGGAGCCCCACTTGATAGATACTCAACAAATACTCGACAGTTATCTTTAGTATGGCCATGTCCTTTACACTTTGTACACCATAATTCTTGTGCAACCTCTTTTCCTTTCTTAATCTCGTGTAGCTGTAAAGTGAGATTGGCTAACTGATTCTGTAAGTTTGTCATACCTGTACTAGTCTCAGCTAGAGGTGAAGCCTCTAGTTTCATTGCCATATCCAATGTTTCATCCTACGTACAGATTTTATGCTGCATTAGTGGAAGTCTGATGTGAGGGAGCAGTGCTGCGATGAACAATTCCTTATGCTGCTCTGGTGCAAAATCAAAGCTAACTTGGTCTATAAGAGCTTTAAATTTCTGATCAAAATCCCATACTGATTCTATGGGTAACTGTTTGATGTCTTTAAGTTCTGTAATACATTGTGACTCAGACTTAGGTTTCTTAAATTCCTTAATCATGGCGGTCCTGACCTGTACGAGTGTTCTAGGCTGTGCTGACGTATACTTCATATACCATGTTAAATCTCTTTCTCTAAGTGTAGTGGCCAACTGGACAAGTTTAGTGTTATCATCTTGGATCTATTTAATGGTCCATACAGCTTCACATAGGAACTAATGTTGTTCTGGGTCTTCTGCCTATTGATGTATATGTAACTTCGGAATGTATTCTTCTATGTATCTTATGTATAGTAACCCAATGTTTATTCCGGGATGTTTCTATTATGTATTTGAGTCATGTGATCATGCCCTGATGTTCCGATCGGGAATATTAATAATGTAAACAAGTCATATCAAGTCATTAGGTAAGTCCACATAGTTTCGGGGCACTTGAGTTATTATACACTAATTAAGGTGTAGGCTCGAGTAGTAATTGTTAGGTTGAGCCTACGTGTGAAAATGTAGTTCAAGTGAACGGATGAATATAAATAGAGAGTGAGATTCTCTCTATTTATCACTAGTGAAATACATCACTTGCTCTTTCAAGTGTGGCGCACTAGTGGAGAAGGAAATATACTGGGACAAGAAGACTACTACTGTTGGAGTGCATCTTTCTGTTTTGGGGTTTTACATCTTGTGGTGATACTATCTTAGAGGAAGTTGTGGGGTTTTCTCCATTTATGGTTTCCCCGATCAAAACTCTTTGTGTCTCTTGTCTCTTGTGATGTGCTTATGTTATTGTTGTGCTTGTTATTCTCTCAGTGAAAATATCCTAACATAATGCTAGCTTAAATGTTGAAAAACTAACATGGTATCAGAGATAACCTGAGAAGAAGACACTGTGCAGCTATGGGAACTAGGGATTCCTAGTTTGTGGACTTTTATCCATATATTTTCAGCAAAATTAAGGTGGAACAACTCTCCTCCTTAGGGTGCATCTTTCTGTCGAAGCGGAATTTGATTCCGAGCATTTTCAGTCTTCGATGCGGAAATTAGGGCTTTCTACAGAAGAGGAATTTTTGAGTGAGACCTACATAGGATTTTTCTCCTCATAAAAACCGAATTTTAGAGACCTGGATCAAGAAATTTGGTTGGGTAAATCTTCGGCAAAGTCAAACCCTAGTTTGACCCCAAGCTAGAGAAACCCTAAATACTAAAACGACTAAGTTTTGGTACAGTTGCTATATTCCAAGGTTGGAAAAGTTTTAGGATCTGAAAATTGCAATGTATGAATATAAAATCATGATTAAGCCTGTGTCCAAAAATCAGACTCATATTCGCTGTATTCCAGGAGATATGATCTCTCCAAGTTAGGGTTCGAGCCTCTTCCAAAATTCATCCCTAAACAGGACATCTAGGGAGATCTGTAATATCTTGGGATACAGAGGTCCAAATAGAATTCCTGAAGATTTTCCAGAAAGGTCATGGACTATAATTTTGGTGGTCCACATATCAGAGTTAGAAGATGAACCAGTGACATGTGGGGTGCCGTACAACTTCGCTATTCTGAACAGTCCTATAACCGGTCACCTTGGGATAAGGATCATAAATCCCAAATGGTGAAGACAATTCTGATGAAACCTACGATTTTGGATCAGGGACATGTGATGTTACCTCAATGAGAAATGTCAGACATAGAGGATCAGTAATTTCAGAGATATCATAGAAACAGTAACAGGAATTTCTGCAGAAGAAATCAGAAAATTAGGGCTTCCTGTTCCGGGAGCTTCCCTCCACTGTTTTTAGAAAAGGAGTACATTGGACAGCTCCATTTGAAGAGATCTACCTGTTTGTCCAATCATATCTGAAAGATTCCAAGTTTTGAAAATTAGGGTTTCTGCGACAAACCCTAGATCAATGAACTCCGGGACAAGGACGGACACCTCAAATCGGTAAGATCTAATCCTTTGATATTTCCATTTGAGGTTCTCATTTCAATATGATATATCACATCAGCTTGGTGACAAGCTTGCGGAAGTTGACAACTTCCAATCTCAGAAGTATATGATCCCTCTGAAGAAAATGGATTGGACACCTACATGAGTATAGAGGTTCCAGTTTCAGAGGCAGACAAGGTTAGAAGCCTTTCACAAGAAAGAACTGGGTCAAGGCCAAAGAAGACATCATGCTCATGTTGCAGAGGATGATGAACCATCCAGAAAGAGATCCAGATATGAAAGTGAAGATTCTTCAAGCAAGGATGAATATGTTCTGATATCAGCTCTCACAGGTAACATTACTCATGGAAGTGATGATTAGCTTATAGACAGTGGAGCTTACAAACATATTACGGGATTCTAGGAATCCTTTGTAAGATTTTCAGAACATGAATCACCTCACAAGGTGAAACTAGGAGATGACTACCAATATCCAATAAAATGTAGTGGGGAATCTTCATCCAAGCTAGACTCTGGTAAGTCTCTAACAATGAAAGAAGTATTGTTTGTTCCAGGACTCAAGAAGAACCTTCTCTCCATTTCAGCACTGATGCAAAAGGAATGCGGGTTGCATTCATAGATGGTAAAGTCATCATGTGGCCAAAAGGAAATACTATCGATGATGTGGTAGTGATTGGAGAACAAGAAGGAGGCTTGTACAAATTGAAGGGCCATCCAGAACAAGCCTTGATCCATGACATAGTAGAGCCAAATGAGCTTTGGCATAGAAGGCTTGCACATGTGCATTACAGAGCACTACCTATTGCAAGCAAAGTTGTTGAAGGTCTTCTAGAATTTCAAGCTATTTGAAGGGAAGAACAAAAATCAAAATATGACCTAAATAAACCAGTTGAAGAATGTGAAGATCCAGAATGCAGAGACCATGCAGTAATAAGAGTCCCTCAAATCAAGAACAACTTGAAGCGGTAAAAGAAGAAGTGAAGAATGTAGAAGTGGTGATGGCCACCTTGAATGGGCTCCCAGGATCGTAGGATTCATTCATGTGAGGAATGTGTGCCAGAAGGAAGTGATTACTTTTAGAGAACTCACAAGAAGAAGAAGATCGAGAAGAGAAGATGGGAGCAACTAAAGATCAAGCTCTTACCATCCAAAGAAGATCCCTCAATCAATGAGGAATATGAAGATCTCAACTCTTGAAGAACTTCTTATCCACCTCAGCATTTGGATAAGAAATGATGCTATCATGAATGAAGAAGACGATGAAGCTGAAGACTCAAGAAGGAGTATACCCACGAAACAAATAAAGATAAGTATTCAATTGTCATTTCATGATATTATTTTTTTATGCATTTGTTTATATTCAGTTGATGTATTATGCATGATAGGATGTTTGCATTAACGACAGTATACTACTAATATGCATGCGATGGGTAAGTAGCTCATGGTGCTATACAACTCTCCATTGCTACTTATCTAGAATGAAACCTCTTTGCTGACATATTGGATTAGTGCACAATCTCAATGTTGTCCTGGTAGAGATGGAAGGCATCTAGAAAGTTTCAGTGAGATATGGATGAATGTTGTATTGGCTAAAGTAGTTGCATGATCATATATTTATGCATAAGAACTTGCCAGTATAAATATTCCTTATGAAATGTTTCTAACCATACAAATGCATTTGACTTGTAAGAAATATCGCACACATAATCGCCTACAAGCAAAGAAGAATGAAGACTTGTTCCGAAGAACAAGTGATGACATTTCAAGACAAAGAATAATATTATGAATGCAGTGACATCATTGATGTAGAACCTTCCAGCCATGAAGAAGTAACTAAGAAGAAATGGAAGACTAGTTCAAGAAGAATGATGTCAGGGCGTAGTATCGAGACCTGAAGAGAAGTTCATAGTTCCATCATGCAGTATATCGAAACATCGTGGGATACAAAGCAAAATTCGTAGCATGAGGCTTCTCATGAAAGGAAGGCCTAGACTACGAAGAGACATTTGCAGCCAGTAAGAGCTTAAACACATACATGATGAGCCTAATGAAGATCTTAACCTTTTCTACAAGGTTGAAGATGCAAGTCTATACACTAGATGGTCACATAGAATATTAGTAGCATAGGAAGCTACTTGTCACTCTAGTACAGAATGTTTCAGTGCATAGAGTATAGAAGACAGAGGGAGTACGATGCTTCACTTCAGAGGGAGTGACTACAGAATATCTTGAGGTTTGACATGGTACAAGAGGATGGGAAAATTACTGATGACTCTAGGCTTTACTGAGAGTAAAGTGGATTCCAACCTTTGCTTCAAGGTTGAAGGCAGAAGACTAGTGATGCTCCTGTTATGTGTCGATGCACTACTTTCTAGGTATGGAGGTGTGGCAGAGTGCGGATGGAATCTTCCTTGGACAAGGGAAGTCTGCAGTAGAGATCCTGAAGAGGTTTGGGATGATGGACTACAAGACTATGACCACACCTATGGCATCGAACCTGAAGCTATTGAGTGATGCTTCATCAGAGTTGGTTGATGCTACGATGTATCATCAGATGATTGGGTCCTTGATATACCTGAGACCAGATATTTTCTTTGCTATGAACATATTGAGATAGGTTCACCTAATGGTTGCAAAGCATGTAGGGGTTCAATTGATTATGGGTTCAAGTATGATACGAATCAAAAGATTAACCTGGAGGGTTATGTTGATTCAGATTGGGCAGGAAGTTCCATTGACAGGAAGAGTACTTCAGGGTCTTGCTTCAGTATGGGATCAGGTGTGATCTCTTGGTTTAGCAAAAAGCAATCCTGTGTGGCACTGAGTACAGCTGAAGCAGAGTATGTTGTAGCTTGTTCAGCTAGTTGTGAGGCAGTATGGCTGTGAAAGCTACTATCTGATCTATTTGATCTCTAGTTGGATGCTACTTGTATACATTGTGACAACCAGAGTTGTGTGAAGTTGTCAGAGAATCCAGTGTTCCATGACAAGTCGAAGCATATCGAGATCAAGTGTCACTATATCAGGGATATGGTGCAGAGAGGAGCAGTGAAGCTCCTATATGTTGTGACGGAGGAACAGATAGCTGATGTATTGACGAAGCCATTGGCTAGGCTGAAGTTTGAGTACTTCAGAGAGAGACTTGGTGTTCTCCAGATTGAGGTTTCTTTCAAGATAAAGTGATGAGACCCAGAGCCATTCTGACATGGTGAGAGGATTCAGTTCCTTCCATGTCAGATATGACTGCTAGAGATCCAAAGCCATTCTAACGAGCAGGTCAGATGTAAGGGCTAAGCCATTCTATCATGGTGAGAGGATTTGGTTCCTTCCATGTCAGATATGAGTGCTGACTGCCATTCTGGGAATGAAGGAACCTGGTCAGTTACCAGGAACACTCAGTCAGGGACTGAGAGAGCCATTCTGACGAGTAGGTCAGATGTAAGGGCTGAGCCATTCTGTTCATGGCTAAAGGATTTAGTTCCTTCCATGTTATATGTGAGTGCTGGCCATTCTATCGAGTAGGAAAGATGTAAGGGCTACTGCCACTCTCGGGGAGAGTGGAGGTGCTTGGTCCATTACCAGGTAGCTGAGTTAGGGACTGGGGGCCATTCTGACGAGGGTGTAGGATCAGTTCCTACCAGGTCAGATGTGAGTGCACAAATATCTCATCATTGTGGTAGGAGGGGCTCCGGCCTGGGTGAGAGTCATTCATCATTGTGGTAGGATGTGTTCCGGCCTGGGTGAATGTGTAAAATCTTTCATCATTGTGGTAGGAGGGGCTCTGGCCTGGGTGAAAGTCATTCATCATTATGGTAGGATGTGTTCTGGCCTGGGTGAATATGCCATTCTGACGAGTAGGTCAGATATAAGTGTAGAGCCATTTCACAGATGTTAGTGATGTGATGTCCTATCATGCTGGTGAATGTGAGTGCTGGGCCTTTCTAATGTGATTGTAGTTTACTACATGATCATATGTAAGTGTTGGGCATGCCTTTCTAATGAGCAAGTCAGATGTAAGTGCTGGGCGAAGACCTACCTGGTGGCTAGGCCTACAACCAGCATGAAAAAGGGCTGGCTCTATAAAACTTCCTATGATGAGATAGTACACACATGATGATGACCAGAGGAGATCCAGATCGAGTGATGATCCAGATCCAATCCAGTGATGATGATCCAGATCGAGTGATGATCTAGATCCTGTGGTGATGTTCCATGATGATCCAGATCGAGTGATGATCCAGATCCAGATCCAGATCGAGTGATGATCCGGATCCAGTTCTATGACGATCCAGATCGAGAGATGATCCAGATCCAGCAGTGATGATCCAGATCCAGATCTAGATCGAGTGATGATCCAGATCCAGTCCAGTGATGATGATCCAGATCCAGTCCAGTGATGATGATCCAGATCGAGTGATGATCTAGATCCTGTGGTGATGTTCCATGATGATCCAGATCCAGATCTAGATCGAGTGATGATCCAGATCCAGTCCAGTGATGATGATCTAGATCGAGTGATGATCTAGATCCTGTGGTGATGTTCCATGATGATCCAGATCGAGTGATGATCCAGATCCAGATCCAGATCGAGTGATGATCCAGATATAGTTCTATGACGATCCAGATCTAGAGATGATCCAGATCCAGATGACTTGAAGATGAAGATGACTTGAAGACTAAGATGACTTGAAGATGAAGATGTTCCAGTTGATACAGAGAAGAAGACCAGTGCTGAAAATCATGTCGAAAGAATACCTTCCTAGTTAAGAGGGAGTGTTGATGTATATGTAACTTCAGAATGTATTCTTCTATGTATCTTATGTATTGTAACCCGATGTTTATTCCAAGATGTTTCTATTATGTATTTGAGTCATGTGATCATGCCCCGATGTTCCGATCGGGAAGATTAATAATGTAAACAAGTCATATCAAGTCATTAGGTAAGTCCCCATAGTTTCGGGGCACTTGAGTTATTATACACTAATTAAGGTGTAGGCTCGAGTAGTAATTGTTAGGTTGAGCCTACGTGTGAAAATGCAGTTCAAGTGAACGGATGAATATAAATAGAGAGTGAGAGTCTCTCTATTTATCACTTGTGAAATACATCACTTGCTCTCTCAAGTGTGGCACACTATTGGAGAAGGAAATATACTGGGACAAGAAGACTACTGCTGTTGGAGTGCATCTTTCTATTTTGGGGTTTTACATCTTGTGGTGATACTATCTTAGAGGAAGTTGCAGGGTTTTCTCCATTTATGGTTTCCCTGATCAAAACTCTTTGTGTCTCTTGTCTCTTGTGATGTGCTTATGTTATTGTTGTGCTTGTTATTCTCTTAGTGAAAAGATCCTAACATAATGCTAGCTTAAATGTTGAAAAACTAACACTGCCCCTGTACCCTTAAATTTAGGCAACTTCATATCATCCCCCATTCTGTTTCTACGTGGTGGATTCTGATTTGTTGTGTTACTACCACATGGCGGTGTAAATGTAGGTAGTGTAGAGGTAGTATATACTATGTGTGAACTACTAGATGGAGTTCCTGTGGGATTATTTTGAGTCCCGGTTGCTTTCTGCAGGGTATAATGGTGGTAAGGGATACCCCCTAATGTTCTTTCTCTATTATTTTGACTCTTTTCTCTAGCACTTTCTGAACTGTCTTCGAAGAAGGAAGATCTAAAATCTACTTTATATTTCATACCGCTACGTGTACATCCAATTTCTTCAAAATCACTCTCAAACTCTTGTGACATTACACTTACTTAATTTATTCATCTGAGAATATATCCAATACTCCTTTTTCATGTAATAACATCTTAAGGGACAAATTTAAAGAGTTCAAGTACTTACCATGATATCCTTTGAAGAAGCACCTCTCCACTTCGCTGAAACTCTTTCTTTGATCAACTGCAAACTCTGTAATGAAACCTTCCAGCAAACTCGCAAGCCAGAAGTCTACTACCTATGAAATGGGATTATCAACGCTCTTCATGGTGTGAATCAGCTCCGGTGTCCAGACAATGTTCCTTTTCTTTTTGAATACGTGCTTATCATTCAACTTTAATAACCAATCATACAACTCATTTGCATAGGTTACAAAAAATATCGCATGCAGGTCTGTGAAGATATGTTTTTGTAACCAGTCCTCTGTACTTAGTTTAGGACTCTTGTTTTATTTTTCAGCAAATTCTCTTTCCTTAGACTCAATCCACTGGTTAAGTTCTTCTTTAGTAGGATGCCAACAGAACATTAGCTCTTCAATTTGTTCAAAACCGGCAATGGAACCATTTGTTGGTTTTCTCTGGGTAGACCCGAGTTTACTGTAATGTACCAACAAAACCCCTAGCTCACTGGTCCTTTCGGCGACAGACTGAAGAACGGCCTGAAGTCTCACCCGAAGTGATCTTATATGGGGTGGCTGAAGACTCATGTGTCCTCAACCAGGTTCTGGGGCATCCTACATTCTCCTTACTCTACTTAACCAGTTGAGTCTCTCTATAAACGTTGTATCTCTCTTCTGAGCAGACTCTACTATGAGACTGAATCTTATCGCATCTTGGCTTCTAGGACGATGTGCAAACTTTCTCTTATACTTGACTCTTTACTTGCAATATCCCACACCGTGGCTTCTCCGACACTGTGATATCGCCTTTCTGTGCTGGGATAGCTTCTATAGTAAGACTCAATAGGAATCTCCAACTCTCAAGGTCCAACGGCTTTCCTTCTGCTTATAGTAGCTCAGTTAACCTTCATCAAGGTGTTAAACAACTTCACTTAACCTCTATAGTCTAACATGCTTAACATCTATTGCACTCAACTTTCTGAACTACATATACAGAAGTCGCTTAACACTATAACTATTACAGTCTGAAACAAGCACTGATAAACTTATATGCAGACTACTTAACAAATCCAACTCACATTTAACCTTCTACGTTACTATAAACTGAAGGATAACATACATACATTCATTAACTGTTAGCTAAGCTCATGTAATAGATAGTATATAACAAGTAAATAAAACACAATCACATGAATAGTCACACCACACACAGATTTTACATGGTTCACTTCCAGGGAGGAAGCTACGTCCACAGAAACTGTGTTTATATTATATCTAGAGAGAGTACACACAGTTCCGCTGCAACCTATTATGCAGCTTGAGATCTTCTGGGAAACTTCGCGTTCTGAGCTGGGAGACCTTCTCTCTTAGATATCTTCTCTTTCTATTCTGCTTTCTTCTTACAATATATTATTCTCTCTCTCTCTCAATTCCTATGGATTGTTACATTCATGCTCAAGGAGTCGGCTACTGGTTACAGTAAGATAACTACAGACTGAATACAGAACTAGAGCTCGACTCAAAGAACAACTAACTGACCAACTAGCTAATTGTCTATCTGACTGTCTGGCTAGCTAACTATATAACCCTTCATAATACAAAATACATGCTTAAATAGGTGGCCCGAAGGTCTCACCTTGATACAAAATTGTGGGCCTATCCCAACAGTAACCCAAAAACCCTAACTATGACAGTCGACATATATGTACTTTGAACTGCCACTTACTGGTCATACTGCAGCTCTCTGCAGTCTTCCACACTTCCCAGCGTTGATCATGGGTATGGGTGCCGCTTCCTCGGTCGCTCCCCTTCTGTCCTTTGTCTTCAATACCTCGGCCCGTTTCTCCTTTTCCTTTATGAGGGTAGCTGAGCCCTCCTGTCTTCGCCGCTGCCTTAAGTGCAGTGGTTGAGATCTCTCTTCTCGGCCACTTCAGGTACTATTTCTTTTGACTTTCTTGTCCCGATATAGTATCTTTTCCTGTAGCTGTGGGGCCCTGCTCCAACACACCTGATGGTTGCAAAGCATGCTGTAAGGTACCTAAAGGGTACAGTTGATGATGAGCTCAAGTATGAGGTGAATCAGAAGACTAACCTGGAGGGTTATGAGGATTCGTATCGGGCAAGCAGTGCCATTGACAGGAAGAGCACTTTGAGGTGCTACTTCAGTATGGGATCAAGTGTGATCTCTTGGTTTGGCAGGATGGAGTCCTGCATGGTGCTGAGTACAGCTGAGACAAAAGATGTTGCCACTTTCTATTTAGGAGAGAGGATTAGTTAAGCTCCAGTATGTGGTCTAGATCGAGATCTCTCGAAAGAGGGAGTTCTAGCATAGTCGGTGAGACAGGTTGTCTGAGCATAAATCCTGGCGAAGCTCGTAGGTTGCTCCAATGTAAAAATACCTATAGGTTGTCCTTGGATGTAATTGGTCTTGGAAAAGCTTGCAGTTCATCCTTAGACGTAATCAACCCAGATGTGATTCTATGCTAGAAATGGCCAAAGTGAAGTTTGAGAAGCTTGGTGTTCTCCATATCAAGGTTCCCTCCAAGGGGAAATGATGAGACCTAGATCCATTCTAACGAGTAGGTTAGATGCAAGGGCTGAGCCATTCTATCATGGTGAGATGATTGGTTCCTTCCATGTTAGATATGAGTGCTGAGCCCTTCTGATATGACTATAGGATTGGTTACTAAATGTTGAGAGGATGAGGTTCCTTCCATAGTCAGATGTAAGGGCTGGGCCATTTTGACATGGTGAGGGGATTAAGTTCCTCTTGTAGCAGGGATTTCTCCTTGTTACGGGGGTAGGAATGGATCCCTTCTATCTATAGGATAGAAGGGTAGGTTCCTACGTGGATAAATTCTGAAAATGAAAACATAATGTAAATGGACAGAAACTATAAACTAAACTAAGAATAGAAAGAAGAGAAGCAATGGTTAACCCCTTTACAAACAAGGGTTGGGGTTCCATTTCCTAAGACCTGCAAACAAATCCTAAGCTACAATAGATTGAAATACCTGCAAAACAATGTTAAACATAAAACCTGCAAATGGAAACAATGGTTAGAAAGCTAAGAAAACTAAGAAGCAAAGAAATAAAACATGAAAGAAAATCTATACCTTCTCTAGTGGAAATGGGCCACCAGGCCCTAGCTTGTGGAAGCACCTCTCTTGGATGGGGGGAGAAAAGGCTCAATAGAGATGGAGGAGAGGGAGTGGGTGGCTTGAGAGGCAAAGGTGTCTCAAGGTTTCCATGGGAAGCATAACAGTATGCAAGGGAGAAGTGTTTTGAGAGTGACCCTCCAACCTCCTTTTATAGCTTTTTTGGGATTTTAGGGTTTTAAGCCCTTGGTCCAGGATTTAGCCCCTTTTTTTGGATTTTAGCCCCTTTTTCCCTAATTTTAGCTCCTTTTAGGTTTTTAGCCCCTTGTTGGGGGCTTTAGCTCCTATGAGGGTATTTTGGGCTCATTTTTGGGGTTTTTAAGCCCTTTTCTTCATCCTTAGGCTATTTTGAGGGTGTGGGGGTCTAATGGAGGATCGTGAGATGGTGTCCTTGGGTGGTGTAGGCCATGGAAATTTGAGTGGGATATTTTTGGGTTAATAGATTGCCCCCTGATGTGTGAGGGAAGGAGCTCAACGTATGGCCGATGGACATCATAGGATTTGCTGCATAGAGGTGGTGCTTCCGGGGTTGGGGCATGGTGGCTTTTGGTTTTTGTATTAATATGGTTCCCATCAATTGATGAGATACAAATAATGTGTGACATGTATATGGACGAGGTGGGAATCCCCATGCTCATGACAATGTCAAAATAATAATTTGATCTATGCTCTAAAATACAAGAGCCGATCATATACAACTGATGATACAATAATGGTTGCCTCAATGTGAGGCTGAATACAATGCTGATTTGGTACATTGGACCCATGGCATTCTCATGGAATGCTATATCTTCATGATTGACGGTCTGCTAGATCTAGTACATAGCTGTGTAGACTCACTAATTGAGAGTTAGAGTCTCTATGGTACAAGTATGCTGCATCAATCATAAAGGTATATTGAAGCACTGTTGGGGCTTCTGAACATTGTCTCCAATGCAACCTGGAAATCACAAGGGACATAACCTGTTTAGGTCCCTCAAGTAGACTCACGAATGTGCTAGATTCAGGTGACATCCAGGGTCTTCAACTAAGTACTATGTGGACCAAACCCCGTACGAATATCAATGATGCGATGATGGAGTTGAAGTCGAGCACGTGAGAAACAACCATCCCAAGAGGCACTAAGGACTCCTCTCAAGTGGTCGAAGGAACTCATCAATGATGTTAATGAAACTAGGATACAAGGACCTATAGGTCTATCATCTAGAATATGTGTGTTAGCATCGACAGAGGGAGACCTGCCCTTAGCCAAGGCAATGATGTTTCCTTGACTAGGAGCGCGAGGGAGATAACCGAAAGGTGTGAGACAATCTGCGGACTGACCCACTGAATGGGGGGGGGAGGGGGAGGGAAATAATTGAACAAGGGCAGGGGGAGTGTGGTGGACTCAAACTTCCTTTGTTTAGAGTATGACGGTAGGACAAACCAGGTAGCAAATGAAACTTGACTCATGGGAATGGGATCATAGTTGTAATACTGAGAATGTTGCTGTAGATGGGAAATGCTTGGAGGAGGTAGACACTTTTGAAATTGATGGGATCCAAGGAAGACTCATTGCAGAGTACTCTGAAAAAAGGCGACCCAAAGGGGGAATGCTTCCAAACTATTTTCTGTAGGGTGGTGTCTAGGGACACCATTGTGGTACAATCTCATGGATTTTTGGCGAGCTCGAGAAGGTAAATGCTCAATGGTGCTTTCAATTTTAGAGAGTCTGAAAGCACGAAGAAGACTTTAGTGGGGATATTTTTCATTAGTAGTCTCTTATGCCCAAAAAAGAATAAAAGTATATATAGGAGAGCTCGCCCATCTTGTAGGGGATGAGAGACTTCTTTACCGTTGGTAGTCTAACCAAGTCGGAAAAGGTTAAACCTATACTAACTGGACGAAAATTCAGATACTTTTACGAGCATGAATGAAACCAAGTTTGCTCAGCAATCTTTTCTTGATGAGATAGCTGGAAAATAGCTTAATGACAACTAGTAGTGATATTTTTCATAAGGTGCGGCCCCTTTGCTCGAGAAAGCATAAAAGTATGCAGAGGGGAACGGTATTGGCTTGAGTGTTCCAAGGAGGTCCTTTTCAATTGAGGGTCTACTGATCCGGATTTATGTAGGAACGCAACAAAATACACAAATAACCATAGAAACAAATATGCAGTGGAAATCACACTTCATTTCATTAATCAATAACTAAAACTTGCTTACATACAGAATGGAAATAAACTAGCTAGAGTGCTGGTAGCTTATCTGTAAGAAGAGATGTGGCGGCTACATGCCTCTAAAATCTATGTTACAATGAGGCTCGAAGGCCTATATATTATTGAGAAGCAATGGAAACCCTACACATCCAAAAACCTAACCCTAGGAGGTGAAACGCCTTAATGTAGGCCCTGTTGGGTAACTTGGTACATCAATTTTCCGGGGTTGTAACTTTAGCATACTACCTCTGTTTGACGTGCATGATACATCGTTAAAAATATCTGTTTAAGGACTACATCCATAATTGGCAAATATTGAGCTCAAAATGGACTCATATTTTTTTGACCATTCGATGCCAAAAAACGTCGTTTAAGGCCTCAAAACGGCTCTGGAAGTTTAGGACCCGAAAAGTGCCAAAAATAGTAAATTGTGCTACAATTAAGGAAATTGGAAAACTGAAAGAAACTGTGGTGGGGTTCCAAGACGAATAGGTGGGTGGCCACCAATATCCTCCTGGATCATTCCTCCCCCCTTAGGAAGCAATGGTCCCCATTTCGTTGAGTTCCTCCATGAGATGAGGAAAATTCTGTTGAACTTGGTCCCCTGTGAGCCACTTTCCCTGGTGAAGGAGTTGGCCTACTTTAACAACTTGATATAGCTGGATCTTCTATTGGTGGGTGTTCTTAATCTGTGTGTCCATAATCCGATCAGTTGTGGCTTGTTCCATGAAGTCGAGGTTTGAATTTGTTGGTGTGAGTTGTTCTGCCATCATTAGAGGAATTTTGGGGTCTAAAATGGGCCTCCTAAGGAAAATAATAAAATAATAGTTAAAATAATAAAATAATAGTTAAAATAATAAAATAATATTGATTAATTTTGGAGGAAGAAAGAAAAAAACTACTTTTTGTGTTCGTATTTTCGACATATCTCCCTGTTTTTTTACTCAAATTTAGATCGGGAGAGCTCGTTGGATTCGGAATTTGATTCTGCATCCAATGCGTACCCACACTGCATACTTTTGATGGACCTCGCTACCCCAAAAACAAGAAATACTTGAAAAAATGTGCCAAAAACGTTTTTTCAGGTATTTTTTGTTTTTGGGGTAGCGGGATCCATCAAAAGTATGCAATGTGGGTACTCGTTGGATGCAGAATCAAATTTCGCATCCAACAAGCTCTCCCAATCGAAATTTGAGTAAAAACACAATGAGATATGAAGAAAATACGAACAAAAAAAGTAGTTTTTTTTAATGACAAATATGTCAATTCAACCATTATGGTTGACTCATTTGATTGAAATTCTATTGGTTATTGAATTCCAACTCACAAAAACTTATTTTGGCATGTTTTCTTATAAGGCCCATTTTAGACCCCAAATTTCCTCTAATGGTTTGATGTGTCCAGTAGAGGTGGAAATTAGGGACGAAGGTGGTCCACATTGAACACTGGGTCCAGACCAAGGAATGGTGGAATACTGAGCTCAAAGGAATTATCCCCGATAGCCTTGGTGATGGTGTATGGCCCATATCAGAGAGGGCGAAGCTTGCGGTGGGGTCCAATGAGGCGCTCCTTCTGTAAATGTAGCCACACTTTGTCACCCACATGGAAGTTGTGTTGCACCCGATGCTGATCATGTCACTGCTTGTACTTAGCATTGGATCTGTCCAATATGTCACGAACCTGTTGGTGAATGTGCTGAATGCACTCAATGAAGTTGTTTGCCTTGGAAAATTCAGACTGGATATGAGTTGAATCAGCCTGAATAGCAGCAAATGGCATGGCTATGTCAATGGGACATAGTGGTTGGAATCCCAAGCCCACCTGAAAGGGGTTGTGGTTGGTTGAGTTGTGGACGGCCCAGTTATAGCTGTGTTGTACATAGGGGAGGCTCTCATGCCATGTGCATGGATTCTTTGAGTTGTACATGTGCAAAATTTGTACGATCATCCTATTGACGACCTTTGTCTGGCCATCAGTCTGGGGATGGAAAGCTGTGGACTTTGTCAGCTTGGTGTCTAGCATTGACCATAGGCTAGACCAGAATGTACTAAGGAACCTGTTGTTTCGGTCTAAGATTATAAACTGTGGGAAACCAAATTGTACCCACGCTCATTCAAAGAAGAGTTTAGCAATGGATTCTGCTTTGATATTCTTCTTACAGGCCGCCATTATGGCCATATCTGAGAATTTATCAATGACCACAAACACATAGTCGTTTCCATGCTTAGTAGAAGGAAGGGCTGACATGTAATCCATGGAGATGGATTCCCAAGGTCGACTAAGGCAAGCAACGGAGTAGAGAGACCTTGCTTCTCGATGGATGGTTTGGAAATGGCCCAAGCAATGCAGGATCGGATGTACTTCCCGACGTTCTATTGAAGATTTGGCCAATAGAAATACTTTTGCAGTACTGCCATTATTTTATGGACCCTGAAATTCCCAATGACCTAACTGTAGTGCACTTCCCAAATCATGTTCGCATGCTCGCTTGAAGGAACACAAAGGTGTCCCATGTGACACAGTAGTACATTCTGGAGGTGAAATTTTGGAACTTGGTTTCCCTCCAAGAGCATCTGGTATGTGTGGCTAAATTCTGGATCGCTCTTATGGAGAAGCAGCCAATCAGAAGTCTCATGCCCATAAGAGTTGAGCACGGTCGTTATTGCCACGATTGGTGGTTGGCTAAGGCAATCTGCAACATTATTGGTGCTTCCCTTCTTATACTTGATGTTCAAATGAAACTGTTGTAGATATGTGGACCACTTTTGATGGTGATCATTCTGTAACTTCCCTTGTGTCTACATGAACTGTACGGGTCGATGGTCTATGTGGATGATCGTTTCTTTCCCCAAAATGTAATGCTTCCATTGCTGGAAAGCCTGTACAATGGAAGACATATCTTTGTCATAAGTGGGATATTTGCGGACTGTTTCTGATAGTGTCTCACTATGATATGCCACTGGATGCCCTTTTTCAGTAAAGACTTCCCCAATAGCATAGTCAAAGGAATCTATCTCGATCTCAAATGGTTGTTGCAAGTCTGGTAATGTGAGCACTAGGGAACAACAAAGGTGATGTTTCAATTCTGCAAATGCCTTCTACTGAGTTTTTGACCAAAAGAATTTTTCTTTCACTCCTCCCTTAGTGACTTGACTCAAGGGCCAAGTGATATGAGAGAATCCCAACACAAACCTGAGGTAGAAATTAGCAAGGCCCAAAAAGCTATGAAGCTCTGTTAGAGTAGTTGGGGCTAGCCAATCCCAAATGACTTGGATCTTGGTATAATCCACATGTACCCCACAGTCATCAATAATGTATCCCAGATACTGAACCTGGGTCATGCCAAAAGTGCACTTGTCCAAATTGGCACACAACTTGTGTTGCCGCAATGTTTGGAGGACCTGTCAGATGTGGTGGAGGTGCTCTTCCCAAGTCTAGCTGAAGATCAGAATGTCATCCAAGTAGACTACTACAAATGAGTTGCTGAATGGCCATAAGATGTCATCCATCAGTCTCATGAAGGTTGTAGGAGCATTCGTCAGCCCGAAAGGCATGACCAACAATTTGAAAAGTCCCTCCTTAGCTTTGAAGGTAATCTTCCACACATCAGTCAGCTCGATCGGTACCTGGTGATACCCAAACTTTAAGTCGATCTTGCTAAAATATTTTTCCCCTTTAAGCTATTCTAGGAGGTCATCAATCCGTGGGATCAGGTACCTATTCTAGACAGTGATCTTGTTCAGCGCCCAATATTCAATACAGAGTCTCCAAGTCCCATCCTTTTTTTGTACCAACACGATCAGGCGCCCATAGGGAAATGAACTTGGCCGGATGTGACCCTTCTACAACAGCTCCTGAATTTTCCTCTTGATTTCATCATTCTCCTGAACGGAGTAGTGATAGATCAGTCCATTGGGAAGTGGCGCACCTAGGGTTAGATTGATGGGGTGCTTGACCTAACAGTGGAGAGGCACCCCGGTTGGTGAGGTGAATATGTCCTGGTACTCCTCCATGAACTTGTCCATTTGTTGTTGTCATGTGGAGGGGCCCTATTTGGAGGTTGTGGCAATGATATTCTTCTTGCCCTGAGGGTGGATCATCAAGAAAACAAACTTCATGGTTTTGGAAATGAGGTTACTGCATTGTTTTGTAGTAACCAAAGAGATAGCGGTAGGGGGTGGTACCTTTGGTATCCTGTAGAAATTATTTCCCAACGTAATAATAATAGCCCGATGCTGGGACTCATACAGAACATGTCGCTTCCATAAGTATGGTTGACCTAATAATACATCACAAACATCAAGAGGAGCAATATCACATAATAACTCATCGGTGAAGGGCTTGATGCTGTGGGGAAGGCGACACTGCTGGCTGACGTGAAGATCTCGTCCTTGGTGAAGCAACCCAATGGTGTACGGCTGCAGGTTGGATTTGGTCGAAAAACCCAATCGATTTAGGACCTCTACTGAAATCAGGTTCTTTTAGCTCCTACTGTTGATGAGGAACTATAGCGGGGAACCCTTTACCCACATCTGGGAGTGGAAAAGATGCTCCTCCTGCTCTGATTATTCTAGTTCTTCATTTTGGGTCTTCGTGGTGGCAACGGTGGCGTTGGGCTCTACATCGATAATCTTCCTCCCTTTGTCAATCCCCTTCTTAGGTTCAGATTCAGTGTCAGAGTATGCATCTGATTCAGAAGCCTTTATCTCAGTCACCAATGACTACTTAGCCTGACACTCACTTGTGTTGTGAGTGGGGCTCTTATGAAACTCACACCACTTTCCCACTTCCTTCTTTGGCTTGCAGTGTTTCTCTTTACTTACAGCTTTGGAAAGTTTTCCTAAGTCTCCATGCCTTGGCTATGTCCTTGGTTCTACAGTTTAGGGGAACCTTTCCCTTGCTTCTGATTCACAGATCCAAAGTCTTGCTTTTTCTGTTTCAATTTTTGCTCAATTTTGGAAGCATACCGATATGCTGTACCAAGAGAGGAGATGTCAAGGAACTCCATTTCCTCCTGAATGTATCTGTGTAGAAAACTGCAGTAATTCAGTACCAAATGTTTCTTTGAATCTTTGATACCCAACTTGGTGCGCAGGGTATGGAACAGATTCGTCAGCTCATGAACATCTTGATCTCTTTGTTGCCGCACCGTAGTCCATTGGATATACTTGTCCTCATAGCTCCCCACCGGATAATATTGTCCCTTTATGGCATCTCAAAAATACTTTGAAGTGGGTATGGCTGAGAATATAGAGGGTTCCTCCTCATCCTTTCTCTCACAGTAGGTTTCTCGCTAGTCCTTGACATGGGGGGTGGCTTTGAGTAGAGAAAAAGTAATATTTTTCCGGTTAGAAAAGTCATGATCCGAGAAATATCCTTCTAATAGATTTAACCATTTATCTACGGTGTCTGCATCTATTTGACAATCAAATATGGGAATTTTGAAGTTTACTTGTACCTTAAAAGGGGTTTCACCTCTAGAGTGGCTGCTAGATGCATATGCACCGCCAGTGGGAAGTCGTTGAAGGATCTGGGCGAAGTTATCCATCATCACGTTCCTTCGTTTTTCAAGAGCCTCCTTAAGCAACATTTTGATAGGATATTCTGCACCCTTGTCTTTCTTTTCATCCCCCATGGGTGGCCATTGAGATTTGCGAGGATGATCTCGTAAAGGTTCAACTAGATCAATACCTAACTCTTTATACCCTGCCCTCGTTGGGGACATGCAAAGAAGGATCGAGAAAGAGCAGATTTCTCTAATACCACTGATCTGGATTTATGCAGGAATGAAACAAAATACAAAAATAACCATAGAAACAAATATGCAGTGGAAATAACACTTCATTTCATTAATCAATAATTGAAACTTGTTTACATACAGAATGGAAATAAACTAGCTAGAGTGCTGGTAGCTTATCTCTGAGAAAAGATGTGGTGGCTACATGCCTTTGAACTCTGTGTTACAATGAGGCTCAAAGGACTATATATTACTGAGAAACAATGGAAACCCTACACATCCAAAAACCTAATCCTAGGAGGTGAAAGGCCTTAATTTAAGCCCTATTGGGTAACTTGGTACATCAATTTCCCGGGGTCGTAACTTTATCATACTACTTCCATTTGACGCGCATGATACATCGTTAGTGTTGGAGCAGAGTCCTGCAGCTACAAGAAAAGATGCCATTTTGGCGGATAGATAGTTTTGGTGAAGACAAAGAGATAAGGTAAAGCTACAACACCGTAGCATGTTTCTAGCTATAGAGCAGAGCCGAAAACCGTGACTATTGGGATAGAGAAGTCAAGAAAGACAACTGTACCTGAGCAACCAAGAGGAGAGAACTTAACCACTGCATTGAAGGCAGCGGCGAAGACAGGAGGGCTCAGCTACCCTCATAAAGGAAAAGGAGTGATGAGGCCGAGGTATTGAAGACGAAGGAAAGAAAGGGAAGTGGTGCATAGTACCCATGGTCAACGCCGGGAAGCATGGAATACTGTAGAGAGCTGTGGCATGACGGAAAGGAGCTACCCCTAGTACAGATAAACTGATTGTCACTAGTTAGGGTTTTTGGGTTACTGTTGGGACAGGCCCACAGTGTTGTAATGGCAAGACCTTCGAGCCGCCTATAAAGGGATTTATTTTGTATTGTAAAAGGTTAGCTAGTTAGCCATTGAGTCTATTAGCTCACAGTTACCTTGTATTGTAATAGAGTTGAGCTCTGGTCTGTATTTAGTCTGTAGTATCCTACTGTAACCAGCAGCTGGCTCATAGAGCTTGTATGAACAATCCATAGGGATTGAGAGAGAGAGAGAGAGAGAGAGAGAGAGAGAGAGAGAGAGAGAATATTGTAAGAAGGAAATATAGAGATAGAGAAGAGATCTAGGAGAGAAGGGCTCCAGGTAGTGAGTGTGGAGTTACCTAGAAGATCTCTAGCTACATATGCGGTGCAGTAGAACTATGTACTCTCTCAATATATAATAAAACACAGTTCTGTGGACGTAGCTTCTAGCCTAGAAGTGAACCACGTAAAATCAGAGTGTTATGTGATTGATTCATGTGATTGTATTTACTTGTTGTATCTGTCACTCATTACATGAACTTTGCTTACAGTTAAATGTATGTATGTGTTATTCAGTTCACAACATTATAGAAGGATGAATGCATGTTGAAGTCTTTAAGTATTCTATATAAGAGTTTGCCTATGTTTCACTCAAGACAGTTAAGAGTCACAATGTAAAGTAGCCTTGTATGTTGAGTCCTGTAAGTTGAACACGAGTAACACTGAGTACGCTGAGCCGCAGCGGTAGGATATCACAGGAAGGTGATATCGCACCATCAGAGGAGCTGTGGTGCATAGTACCGCAGGTTGAGGATCAAGCATAGGAGAGAGTTACGTGTTGGCCAGGACGCGACGATGCGATAAGGGCTAGAGTCATCATGAGTTAGAGGAACTTGTGCATCGCGGAGAGAAAGAGACCTCACGGGCTGAGAAGAGCTGCAAGGTGCATATAGGATGCTACATAACCTGGTCAAAGACACTTGAGTCTTTGGCCAACCCATTAGAATCACTTCGGGTGAGACTTCAGGCCGCTCTGCGGTCTGTCACCGAAAGGGCCAGTGAGCTAGGGGTGTTGTTGGTACATTACAGTAAACTCGGGTCTGCCCATAGCGACCAACAAATGGTTCCATTGCTGGTTTTGAACAAACTGAGCACTGATGTTCTGTTGGCATCCTACTAGAGACGAAATCAACCAGTGGGTTGAGTCTAAAAAGAAAGAGTTTTCTGAACACGAGAACAAGAGTCCTAGACTAAGTACAGAGGACTGGTTACAATAACATATCTTTACAGACCTGCATACGATATTTTTTGTGACCTATGGAAATGAGCTTTACCACTGGTTATCAAAGTTGACTAATAAGAACATATTCAAGAAGAAAAGAAACATTGTCTAGACACCAGAATTGATTCAGACCATGAAGAACCTTGATAATCCCATTACGAGGACAATAGACTTCTAGCTTGTGAGTGTGCTAGAAGGCTTCGTCACAAAGTTTGCAGTTGAATAGAGAAAAAGATTCAGCGAGGCTGAGCGGTACTTCTTCAAAGGATATCGTGGTAAGTACCTAAAATCTTTAGACTTATCCATTAAGATGTTATTACATGAAAAAAGAAACAATGGATCTAGTTTCAGATGAATAAGTAAAGATAGTAATGTCACAAGAGTTTGAAAGTGATTTTGATGACATTGGACATACACGTAGTGGAAAGAAATACAAAGTAGATTTCAGCTCTCCAATATTTGAAGACAGTTCAGATAATACTAGACAAGAGAGTCATAGTACCACAGAAAGAATAGAAGGGGGTATCCCTTACCACCCTTCTACCCCACAAAAACAAATCGGGACTCAGAACAATCATGTAGGAACTCCATCTAGCAGCTCCCAGACAGTGCATACTACTGCTACATCACCTCCACCTACAGCGCCGAGTGGTAGTAACACATCAAATCAACATCCACCACATAGAAATAGAATGGGGGATGATATGAAGCTACCTATATTTAAGGGTACAGGGGCAGAGGACCCAGAACAACATTGGTTTCTATGTGAAGCCATGTGGACCATTAAAACAATCCATGATGACAATATTAAACTTTTACAGTTGGTCACCACACTAAGAGAACGATCCTTAACATGGTATATGAAGTATACCTCAGTGATACCCAGAACACTTGTTCAAGTCAGGACCGCCATGATTAAAGAGTTTAAGAAACCTAAGTCTGAGTCACAGTGCATTAGAGAGCTCAAAGACATCAAACAGTTACCTACAGAGTCAATGTGGGACTTCGATCAGAAATTCAAAGCCCTTATAGACCAAGTCAGCTTTGAGTTTGCACTGGAGTAGCATAAGGAATGGTTTATTGCAGCCCTGCTCCCCCACATCAGACTGCCATTAATGCAGTAGAAACTCTAGATGTAGGATGATGCGTTGGAGATGGCAATGAAACTAGAGGCTTCACCTCTAGCTGAAACCAGCACAGGTATGACAAACCTACAAAACCAGTTGGCTAATCTCACGTTACAGATG
The DNA here is from genome assembly GCA_001517045.1 of Pseudotsuga menziesii. Lineage (NCBI taxonomy): Eukaryota > Viridiplantae > Streptophyta > Pinopsida > Pinales > Pinaceae > Pseudotsuga > Pseudotsuga menziesii. Next base: position 107,209 of record LPNX010976902.1, on the reverse strand, counting down.
CATGACATTAGAAAAGGAAAAGAGGTCTTGCAAGACATATGGTGCGTAAAATGTAAATCATAAGGACATACTAAAGACAACTGTCCAGTCTTTGTAGAATATCTAGAAACTGGGGCTCCTAACCCCTTACCATAGACCCACGGTTCGTGGTGTGAAGAATGAAAAACAAGAGGACACCTACCTCAACAGTTCCCTCTACTTCAAAAGTATGTGTAGACACCTAAGAACTTATACTGCGTCTTCTACAAGTTCGTAGGCCATGATGAACATGATTACCGAGCCTATGATCTCATGGTCGGGAGCAAGCAAGACTTGTACATAGTCAAATCAGAAACACGGGGTCCAGCAGCAGGACCACAGCATGATCCGACTCATGTTGGCTGTGGAGGAGGATTCAAAGGACGAGGACGTGGAGGAGGCTTTGGCCGTGGAGAAGGCTTTGGCCGTGGTCGTGGACCAATTACTTGTTACAACTGTGGAGTTGTAGGACATTATGCTAGGGACTGTCAGAGCCCCACCACCACATGTAACTATTGCAAATATTACGACCACACTATAGAAGAATGTCCTACCTTGATAGCCAATATCAAAGAACCTAAGCCAGCAGTACACCAGAACATCCATCTTATCATTGCTGAGCAGAAACAGCCAGAACCAAGAGTCAACATTGTGACTCACAGCGGTGTTTCCACTAATGGGACATCGTAGGATAATGAAAAGAAAATAGGACTGGAGTGGGTGCGCCAAGCTACTAACAAAGCAACACCACTTGACCTACAGAAGAATAAATAGACATTTTAGGAAGCTAAGAATTTCTTTGATGACCCTATGCAATAAGGACCGCAGGTACTGCCATTTAGGGGTGTACTGTAGCAAGCACCTTGTGGCGTTATCCCTGTACAGATATCGCATGCTACCACATCGGGCGCTTGCGATGAGGACGAGTTGGAAGGAAGTGTACAATCCTTCCTGCGGAGTTGTTTAAAACTCGTGAGAAATGAGCAAGCTATCGGAGAACTTCAGCGCATCATAGATCAGTGTTAGCCATCTTCTTTTGTGAGTAGTGCACATCGTGTTGTTCATAATATTATGGGACATACAAGAACGGGAAGAGAGATGCGACTCACAGCACAAGTTGGAGAATTTGAAATGGATGAGGTGATCCTAGATCTAGGATCAGAGGTAAATGTTCTGACTAAGCAGACATGGGAACAGATGGGTAGCCCCAAGTTAGTCAGATCGCCTATCCATCTGAGATTAGCTAATCAATAGCAAGTATCACCCCTGGGTCGATTACCGTAGGTGCCAGTTGACATTGACAGAGTTCGCAGCTCTGCGGACTTTGAAGTTATAGAAATCATTGGTGATAGTAGATCATATCCAGCTCTACTAGGTATTGATTGGTCAATCAATAACATGGCCATTATTGACTTAAAGAGAAGAAAAATGACCTTTGAGGACACGCAGATCCGGGTCATTGCACCGTTAGATCCTCTTCAAGGTCCTAGATACATTGAACCTATCCGAGCAGAGGAAGAGGCATGTAATATGGAGAGTCTCTATCAGATTACTACGAACCAGAGCGACTACATCAATCCGACCACAGAAGGGAACATTAGTTGGTGATGCGACAACTCATGTGCATCGGATTCGGATGTTGGTCTAGAGAACTGGCAGAACAGACTTTACGAAGTTTCAGCGCGCAGATGTGTGTACATGACTAAGTCATTGTGATGGATTGGCGCATAGATCAATGAGATTCCATCATTTCATGGTCTAACAGATATCCAGGACTTTCTCATGCAGTTTGAACAACAAATTCCTCACGAGCAGAGGATCGCAGCTATGGACCTTGCAGTACGAGCCACACCTGCAAGATGGTGGTATGCACATAAAGAGAATATCGCATCATGAGATGATATTAAGAGATTGATGGTGATCAAATTCTCTACTGACAGAGAGTATGTCTAGCAGAGATACACAGAAGAAAGTGACCCCAGGTCACATATTCATATGTGTGAACATAATTGGTCGAACATTCCCGAGGATGAATGGGTTCAGCGATTCATTCACACTTTGGATATAGTTCCAAGGAACTGGTACACAGAGATTGAATTGTGCAAGGGAATGACTACATGGCCACTTATGATAGACAGCTTTCTACTCACCTTCGCTTTTGAATCTGAGTATCCAAGTGTTGATCAGGCCCTAGATGTAATAAAGATTAAGATATTTGAGGATTGTACCCTATCAGTGTCAGGTCAACCTGAGTGGGCCATCCAGTTAGAAGAGGCGCTAGAGTGTTATAAATTTGCATCAGAACCAGAGGAGGAGGATGAGGATCCTCGCAACATCAACATTCCAGAGTCAGAAGGGACTCACGATGTTGATGGACAGAAGCTACAAATTCCAGCAATCACAGAGCCGATCAAGATTAAAAACATCAATATTGGCATAGACACAGAATCAAAGTTTGCCTCTATTGGAGACTATTGGAACGATGAAACAGTCAGACAGATTGGACACTTGCTACATGAGTACCAGGACCTATTTCCCACGAAGTTCATAGAGATGAAGGGAATAGTCGAATACTTGGGAGTAATGAGAATACCATTGAAAGAGGATGCTAGACCAGTTAAGCAGCGTCCATATAGATTAAATTCGCGCTATAAATAAAAAGTTAAGGATGAGATCGATAAGATGCTAGCGGAAGGCATCATTGATCTCATAGAAGAGAGCGAATGGGTTATTCCCATAGTTTTGCAAGAAAATAAAACCAAAGGAGACATCAAGATCTGTGTCGACTTGCGTAAACTCAAAGATGCATCACTTCATGATCCATTTCCGACACCTTTCACTGATGAAGTGCTAGACAATGTGGGAGGACAGGAGGTCTACTCCTTCACCGATGGCTTTTCAGGCTATCACCAGATTAGAATCCATCCAGAATATCGATCTAAGACCACTTTTGCAACAGAATGGGGCTCATTCCAGTATACGGTAATGCCCTTTGGTCTTAAGAATGCACCAGCTATCTTTTCTAGAGTAGTAGTTGCTGTATTTAAAGAATACATCCACAAATTCCTAGAGGTTTATTTTGATGATTGGACTGTATTTGGATTAATTGACAAGCACATAGGAAATTTAAGACTGATGTTAGAGAAATGTAGGCAGTACCAGATTTCTCTAAACTTGAAAAAATGTATATTCTGTGCGCCATTCGGTATTTTGTTGGGTCACATTGTTTGTAGGCAAGGCTTGATGGTAGATCCCACAAAGATTGCCATCATTGTAAATCTTCCAGCACCCAACTCAGTTAAACAATTGAGGACAGTACTTGGTCATACCGGGTACTACAGAAAATTCATCAAGGGATACGCAAAGATTACAGCACCGATGGAAAAAATGTTAAAGAAAGATGTCAAATTCCTATGGAATGAGGAATGCCAGCAGAGTCTAAACACACTTAAAGAGAATATGGTTACAACACCCATATTAGTATTTCCAGATTGGACTAAGCCATTTCATGTACATGTGGATGCATCTGGCATCGCACTAGGGGTTGTTTTAACGCAACCAAGAGAAGGAGGTATCGATCATCCTATCACATAGTCCAGCAGAAAGCTATCAACGGCAGATAAAAAAACTACACCACGACAGAAAGAGAAGGCTTAGCTATGGTGTACATGCTACATAAGTTTAGGAATTACCTGTTGGGTGCCTCATTCAAGATGTTTACTGACCATTCCACTTTGAAGTACTTGGTCAATAAGCCAGTGTTACGGGGAAGAATTTGCAGATGGTTACTCCTATTCCAGGAGTATGATTTTGAAATCATTGTGAAACCAAGAATATTGAACGCCAGACCAGATCATCTATCGTGGATAGACTCAGGAGAAGAGCCAAGTAACTTAGAGGACAACTTGCCCGATGCACAGTTGTTTTCTATTCAGATCGCAGATGAGTACTATGCTGATATTATTCACTTTCTCACTACAGGATGGGCACCTGATGAGTTTACCAAGCATCAAAAGAGACAGTTGGTTGTTAAAGCAGTAGGCTTCACCCTGATTGTGGGATAGTTATACAAGTTAGGTCCAGATGAAGTCCTGTGCAGATGTGTGATGCCGCATGAAAAAGAGGCCATTATTAGAGAAGAACATGCAGGTACTGCAGGAGGTCATTTCGTAGGAAAGCCGGCTGCGCAGAAAATCCTGACCATAGGATTATGGTGGCCTACTTTACATAAGGATACTAAGGAATTTTGCAGATACTGCGATATCTGCCAGAGGGTAGGAAAACCTTTGTGGAGAGATGAAATGCCGCTGCGACCACAGATTACGCTGCACGCATTTGACAAGTGGGCTATAGACTTTGTGGGTCCTATCAACCCACCAGGAAAATGAACTGGTGCGAGATACATCATCACAGGAACAGAATACCTCACCAGATGGACGGAGGCTAACGCAGTAAGAAATTATGATGCTGCTACAGCTGCACAGTTCCTCTTTGAGAACATCATCAGTATATTTGGATGCCCAGTAATTTTGATGAGAAATCAAGGCACACACTTCTTGAACAACATCATTTAGGCCTTGACGGAAGAATTCTAGATATAGCACCATAAGAGCACTCCCTACCACCCGCAAGCTAATGGTACGGTGGAGGCCTTTAACAAGATTCTAGAAAACGCTCTTACTAAGATCTACAACAGCCAAAGGAATGATTGGGACCTCAGGGTTAATGCTGTGTTATGGGCATATAGGACTACATGCAAGAAACTTACAGGACACACACCTTTCATATTGGTGTATGGACAGGAGGATGTTATGCCTATGGAGTATATTCTTCCCAGTTTAAGAATTGCTCAGATCACTGGAATGGCTAATACAGACACAGTGCAGGAAAGGCTAGCACATCTGCTTGCCTTAGAGGAAGACAGATTCATCACCGGATTTCATCAGAAAGTGCAGAAGGAACGAGAAAAAGCTTGGCATGATAGACACATTAAGAGTAAGACTCTTCAGATCGGAGACCTAGTATTCCTCTATGACAGTAAATTTATTAAGTTTCCATGGAAGTTCAAGACACATTGGTTGGGGCCATATTAGATACAGCAATTCATAGAGGGAGGAGCCGTTCAGCTCAACAAACTGAATGGGGAGCTTATTCCCATGATGATCAGTGGCAGTAGGCTTAAGCTCTATAGTGACAGCCAATCCACCTCTCAACCCTAACTCAAAGTCGCATAAGTGAAGATGTCCAGTGTAGTTGAAAGGAGGCATCGCACTAGGAATTAGTCTACATCGACAGGTATTCTAAGTATAAGGAATCCCATAAGGATGGTTCATTTTGAAAAAGAAAAAAAAACTGTTTAAAGTTTGTTTTGAGCAGGTGATGCGGTGCGACATCGCAACAATGCGATGTTCCTCCGTGCCACGTATCTAGTTTTGAAAAATGACAGAGGGCTAGTCAAGTCACCTTCTGACAAGCAGTTAATGAAGAAATGATTGGTATACCTTACCGTATATCTGGGCACAACATATTAAATTTTCCAGATTTGGAAAATATTCTATGAGACCGGTACCTGCACACACAGGGTTCGAGGGAAATTTGATCGGATTTCATCATTTAATGAGGGTCGAAACGAAGGGTGTGGTCTCATTTATGCATTAATACGACCGAAGGGTTCATCCTAGATAACCGTTGCATCCGGGATTATCGCCTTCGACATAAAAGCAGAAATTATTGATTCAAGAGGGTTACATTTGCAAAGATCCGAGAGCTATAGAGTGCATTGTTAAGTTTTCCCTGTGCAAAGCTAATTCCATTATAGAGTGCTGTGATTTCCCTATTTTGCAGCCATTGCTAATCCAAAGTATTCCACCGAGTAGGTTCTGTCTGAGGAGGAACCTCTAGAAGACATTTTGGAAAGGTTCGAGCGTGGTGTCCTTACAGCTTCCATGGCGACACCACCCAGGAGTATGAAACCAGGTTCATCACAGGTCAACCAACTACCAAGGATGAGGATTCAAGCTTAGAAAGTAGACGAGTCCAGCCTCGAACAGCGAAAAAGGAAAAGGAGGAAAGTAAAAGTGAGAAATAGAAAAAGAAGACCAACTCAGATGGCTGTGCACGTGGATTTTCCCAGAAGATCTCACTGAAAGAAAAAAAGGACCAAGAAACAGGCATCTGAGACGAAGAAAAACAAAAGGAAAAAGGAAACGAACGAAGGTTCTCGGAAAGGAATTCAAGGCCTGTATAGTTGGTATGAAAGGATCCAGACTAGATGAAATATTTGAGAAGGCTAGAGGATACAGATTTTCCTTGTGATAAAATTTCTAACACAGATAAAGATGAAAGGATATCTGTGGAAGGCTTCTCAAAAGCTTAAGATCCTTCAGGTCTCGCAAGCGATGAGAGCAAGACCATGACAATAAGGGAAGGAAAGATAAGATATCCCAACAAAATAAGTTACAGAACCTATGCAAAACAAAGTCGCAGGACTTCGGGACAAGCTTCAATGCACTTCGCAGGAAGCCAAGGAGAAGCTACAGCAGGAGAAGCCCACTGGTAGTGGCTCAGGGACAAGCCACAAGTAAGTGTTAGGGGACTATTGGAGTAGAGTCCCGTAGCTACAGGAAAAGATACCATTTTGGCGGATAGACAATTTTGGTGAAGATGAAGAGATAAGGTAAAGCTACGACACCGTAGCATGTTTCTAGCTATAGAGCAGAGCCAGAAACTGTGACTGTTGGGACAGACAAGTCAAGAAAGATGACAGTACCTGAGCGGACGAGAGGAGAGAGCTCAACCACTGCATTGAAGGCAGCGACGAAGACAGGAGGGCTCAGCTACCCTCATAAAGGAAAAGGAGCGACGAGGCCGAGGTATTGAAGACAAAGGACAGAAAGGGAAGCGATGCACAGTACCCATGGTCAGCGCCGGGAAGCATGGAAGACTGCAGAGAGCTGTGGTGTGACGGAAAGTGGCTACCCCAAGTACAGATACATCGACTGTCACTAGTTAGGGTTTTTGGGTTACTGTTGGGACATGCCCACAGTGTTGTAATGGCGAGACCTTTGAGTTGCCTATAAAGGGATGTATTTTGTATTGTAAAAGGTTAGCTAGTTAGCCATTGAGTCTGTTAGCTCACAGTTACCTTGTATTGTAATAGAGTTGATTTCTGGTTCTATATTCAGTCTGTAGTATCCTACTGTAACCAGCAGCTGGCTCATAGAGCTTATATGAACAATCCGCAGGGATTTATAGAGAGAGAGAGAGAGATAATATTGTAAGAAGGCAATATAGAGATAGAGAAGAGATCTAGGAGAGAAGGGCTCCAGGCAGTGAGTGCGGAGTTACCCAGAATATCTCTAGCTGCATATGCGGTGCAACAGAACTGTGTACTCTCTCAAGATATAATAAAACATAGTTCTGTGGTTGTAGCTTCTACCCTGGAAGTGAACCACATAAAATCAGAGTGTTATGTGATTGATTCATGTGATTGTATTTACTTGTTGTATCTATCACTCATTACATGAACTTTGATTACAGTTAAATGTATGTATGTGTTATTCAGTTCACAGCATTATAGAAGGATGAATGCATGTTGAAGTATTTAAGTATTCTGTATAAGATTTTGTCTATGTTTCACTCAATATAGTTAAGAGTTACAGTGTAAAGAAGCCTTGTATGTTGAGTCTTGTAAGTTGAACACGAGTAACGTTGAGTACACTGAGAAGCAGCGGTAGGATATTGCAGGAAGGAGATATCGCCCCATCAGAGGAGCTGTGGTGTGTGGTACCGCAGGTTGAGGATCAAGCGTAGGAGAGAGTTACGTGCTGGCCAGGATGCGGTGATGCAATAAGTGCTAGAGTCATCACGAGTTAGAGGAACTTGCGCATCGCGGAGAGAAAGAGACCTCGCGGGCTGAGAAGAGCTGCGAGGCACACTTAGGATGCTACAGAACCTGGTCAAAGACACTTGAGTCTTTGGCCAACCCATTAGAATCACTTCGGGTGAGACTTCAGGCCGCTCCGCGGTCTGTCACCGAAAGGGCCAGTGAGCTAGGGGTGTTGTTGGTACATTACAGTAAACCCGGGTCTGCCCATAGCGACCAACAGTTAGAAATATCTGTTTAAGGACTACATACTTAAATGAAAAATATTAATTCTAGAACAAACTCATATTTTCCTGACCATTCGATGCCAAAAAAACGTCGCTTAGGGCCTCAAAACGGCTCCAGAAGTTTAGGACCCGGAAACTACCAAAAATAGTAAATTGTGCTACAATTAAGGAAATTGGAAAATTGAAAGAAACAGTGGTGGGGGTCCAAGAGAAATAGGTGGGTGGCCACCAGTATCATCCTGGATCATCTACATGGTCTGCAAAAGGAGGTAAATGAGATGATGTAGATGTCCTTTCGTATACTTTAGCGAGAGGGAAAGGAAGCAGATGTGCTCGACTATCTTTTCATTGTTTTAAGGAGTCAGAAAAGAGCTTAAACGAAACTCCAATGTGGTCAACCGATTGTGGTGGCACAGGAAGTGCCCCCTATTGGGATAGTGAATAGAGGTCCAAAGGTCATCCGCATAGTATGGATGGAGTAGAAGGCTCTCAAACATACCAATACATGTGTGGGATAGATCGCGGCAAAGGATCGTGAGTGGGTGTGATAGAGGCATGCAAATTGAGGTGGCTCTAGGATAGATGTCAAGAGAGTGCGTGTGTGTGTTGTGGTGGATAAAATTGACTAAATACAGTGTGAGTGCAAGTCCAAGGCACTTATATGCCAAATACATGTAAGAAAAATAAATCGTTTTGTGGACAATGGTCCAAAAGTCTGCATAAGGTGCAGTGGATGGAAGAGATAACTATGTGTTAAAATAAAAAATGAAAGTAAAAAATGGCATTCCTTAATGGGCAGTGGCTCGAACAATTGCATGAGTAGCGGGTGGGAAGTGTGATACAAGTACATGTCCGTAGACACTTGCATTGTCACGTCATGAGCCATAAATCAAGGTGACTGGTGGGAAATGGTCCTGAAATTGATTTATTAAACATGAGACGATGGTCTTATAAAGAGATATAAATTTGATTCCAGAGGTGTGAGAGGTGTCTCAAACTGGTTTTGGGTGAATTTAATTTAGCAGCTGATGGTGCTACCCTTGACTTGTGTTAAAAAACGTTGAAAAACAAGAAAGGAAAAAAACTATGTTATAAGGGACTCATAGTGGTTTTATCATGCATAGACTCTCTTGAGGTGGATTCCATTGCACGGCTTCTTCAAGAGTCGACTATCCGAGTCAGCGAAGAGGTATGCCCCCTTGCTGAGACAAAGGTCATTGGCAAGGCGGGATGACAAAATCTAGTATTTTATGGGAAGAACCGATTCCACACTATCATTTAAAGGGAATGGGGTACTAAAACTAGAGGTGGTCTTATAGATCTCCCCATCATCGTGTAAATGGTGTTGGGATAGATCAAGTGGATCTTCCATAGTCGATGAGGAGAAAGGGAAACAAGTGCTAGATATCATGAAAATGGTGTTGGTTGTGGTTTTGGTGGCCTTGCCCCTAGTCTTTGTTGGAGGAATAGGGGTAGGCCTATAGACGGGAGGAGTCTTTGATGGACCTGGAGGTAGGTGCAACATCATTTGAATTGGTTTGACAAGATTCAACCAGGGATGATTTTAAGGAACCATACTTATTTAAAAGTGTATAAATGTTGGCGAATATTACCAATTCTTAGAACACCAACTATAAAATGATTGGCGATATTTTTCAAAAAATATTTTAATTTCCAAGGATTTTATATCGTTTATATAATAATTTGGTGATTTTTAGGGTGAGAAAATTTTACCCCATCAAAATTGGGTGAAACAGGGCTTCAAAAAATGCAAAACGGTGAATCTTTTTTAGGAGAAAAACATGGAAAAATAGCCCACTGGGCTAAAATTCGCCCCTAAAATTATCCCTGGATTCAACACATCTTGGGGCCTCAGAGGTAGGGTAGGTGGTTTAAGGTACCACACAGGATCTCCCAGTGTGAAATCCTATAGATTGCGGGTTGTGAAGATAGACTTACTCATGATCTCAGATGGTAGGAAAAGGAAAATGAAAAGAACAAGGAAAATGATCGTGTTGATTGGGAATGATCGTGTTGATAGGTTTGATGGAGCATCGTTAGAGGTGGAGACAAGCGGGTTATTTGAACTGGACATCATGTAAATGGACATGGTGTCTGAAGAAGGAGGTGGTGGGTGAATTCTTCGATCAGTGTGATCTCAGAATCTAGTGAATGTTGATAGAGGTTAGTGAGAGCCATTCGAAGTTTAGGTAGGTCTTAGCAATGGTGGGAGTAATGTCCATACAAGCCGCAAAGGGTGCAAGCATGGTTTGTCCTCAATGCCTTATTCCTGACTATCGGTGCGGTTGGGAGTTTAACCACGGGGATGTTTTTGTTTGTATCCACGGCATCCAAATGCACACGGATCACTAGGATTTCATAAAAACTCTGAGTTGGATGGCTCTATTGTTTGCAGATGAAAAAAGGTGGGACTTTTCATGGCTTTGTAGTGGCTTTGGCATTCTTTCCCCTAGCCCTTTTCGGGTGGGGCGGGGCGGGTGCGGGTGCGGCAGTTGACTTTTGTAGACCAGGTCGAGGGTGAGACTGGACCGCGATGGGTTTCACTGGGGTTAAGACAACCCGAGGCATTACTGGTTGAGCTGGTGGATCAAGACACCACATCGATATTCTCAACATAAAGTTGGTTAGGCTTAAGGTGGCCATGACCAGCTTACTCATGACACCAGGTGGGGGGAAGAGGAAGGGAATTGTATGTACTGGGGATGAGCCCAAATAACTCCCTGATGGTTGCATGTGGGGATGTGGTTGTGGTTGCAGCTGTGTGTAATGCTACTACTACGAGTAATGTTGCGACTGCTATTGGTGTTGCGGCTGTGGACGATGTTGTGGTTGTGGTTGGGGCTGCAGTTGTGGTTGTTGTTAGGGTGTAGCGGTACTTGATGAGACCATGCACAAGTATGCAGTTTCATTTTTTGTTAGTGGTGGTGACACTAATGGGAAAGGAGCTATCATGGAGGTATCAGGAAACAACCCAAGGCCCACATTCAACAACGAAGGTGCCGGTGTGTTGTCAACCATAGTGTTGATTGCAGGGACAACATTAGTGTGTGTGGTTGCCCCTTGTGGCTCAATAGTGGTGATGGTAGGGATAACATTGGTGGGTGTTGTTAACCCTTGCAGATCATGATAAGTGAGTTGATCAACTGTCACAATCTTCCCTTCGTGGGGGAACAGCATGAGACAAAAGACAGTTGATGTGACCACTCTTGTGGCATACATATAACTTCTTTCGAGGAGAAGGTTATAGTCCAGTTGAGCATTGATGACCTCTATGTCGATCAACAATGTCTTCCCAGCTAATTTGATGGGGACATGGGGGACGATTCCTTAGGATTTAGCGGGATAGCCATCATAAGCCCATAGAGTTGTGGAGGATGGTTGCAAAATTGGGGATCCAAGTTTCTGCCAAACCAGGGTAGACATAATGCACATAGATGCCCCCTCATCTACTATGCACCAGTGCACAACCAAGTTCTGGATCGATACCAGGATTTGGAAGGCAATGGTCAATGGCATGCGTGGTTCTCCATTCTCCGTGTCGAACGTGATCAACTTAGAGTCAGAGGGGTCTATGGCCCCAAGGGCGGCTAGTAATGCTTTCTGCTATGTTGGGCATGTTTTGAGTACCTCCAGAGCATACATGGCCATTGGTGTTTGGGCCAAATCATCCACAATGCTATAGCTGACTCCAGCTCTAGCCGTGGTGTTATTCGCAATTTTGCATATAGGGTGGCATGGGAATGGGGGTAATTGAAGAGGCAGGTTGACTATCTTAGACGTGGATTTTGCTGATGAGTCAGCAGGTTCAGTGGTGGTACCGTACTAATTTCATCTAGTTTGCAAGTTGACTTCTTCAGTCGTCATGGCTAGTAGGTGGTGAACACCTATTTTGGCCATGGGAGGTGCCCCTAGAGCGTTGGGATTGGGTTGGGGAGGGGGATCAGTTGCTACCAATCCTTGGATTGGTAGTGGTTTTTGAAGCACCATGAGGGGAGGTCCTTGTGGTGCTAGGTTGGGTTGGGCTTGATTGGAAACATTGGCGAACTGTTGGGCCTCATTTTTAATTGCCTGCTTCGCACGAGCCACAAGGGGACACTCATATGTGTAGTGCCCATAAACATGACAGAGTGTGCATGGTTGGTTTGTGCACAATGGGGCATTGCACCTTGGTGCATTCTATCGTGGGGGGTTTTTAGCTAGACAGTTTGCTGTGGCATTGTTGGGAGGGTTCAGTTGTTAACCGCCTCCCTGTGATTGGTTATTTCCTTGGTTGCAGGCTGGTTATTCCTAGATTTCCCTTGTTGATTGTTGGGGGCAGGCTGGTTGGAATGGTTTTGTTGTACGAACACTTGTCCCAATGGGGTGGGTGGAGCAGGGGCAGGGACTTGAACTAGTTGCACTGGCGTTACATAGTATATTTGTGGGGGTTGTGGTGCCACAAATGTGGGAATTTTTCCCACATACTACTGTGTTGACAAAGCCATGGCATGAGATAGCTATAGTGGTGCAAGTTGTTCATAGGAAGTTGTTGCTCCATACTGGGACATCATTCTAGCATAGTCTGGGGCTTGGTTTTGGTAAGCAACATTAGCAGTGTTGCTTGGTTGTGGTATAACATCAGGTGGTGTCGGTCGAGGTTTTGGCTGTTGGGAGATCGATCCTATGATGTCATTTGCAGCATGGGATGCCCCTAGTGCATCACGGTATGAGGTACTTGGTCGGGGAGCATCTGGAATTACGGTGTATAGGTATCTAGACTGAGCATAGATAAAGTCAAACTATTGGGCCTTCAATATGGCCTCTTCTTTGGATTGGGGATGTTCGGATGCGACATCCTTTGCTATGGGTGGGAGCAAGGTCTTAAGGAACCAATCCAAGAATATCCTATCGTCAAGTTGGATTTTACATAGGCTACGACGTCACCGCCACTCATGGATATGGTTAGTGATATGAGTGGCAGTGTTCTAACAGCAGGATAGCAGGATCTCCACCCCTTCATCATATCTAACAGGGAGTTGGAAATACTGTAGGAACATGAATGCTAGGGAGTTGAAGTCTGGGTATTTGGCTTTTGGTAGTTCAATGTACCATTTTCCCGCTGCACCTGTAAGGGTGCGTTGGAATAGCCTCATCCTGATGGAATCATCCACAATGTTGTTGGATGAGCACCATAGATGGAATGTCATTATGTGGTTTTGGGGACATTCTTGTGCTTTGCCTTCAAACTTGGGGATGTCTGATGGAAACTTAGTTGGCATTGGAGGCCAAAAATCTTGATGGCAGATGGGGTCATTTGTTAATCTAGCCAAATTAGGCAAGTTAAGATGAGCCATGAAGGGAAGATTTGACCCCAAGTTTATGTGGGATGGGGCTACGATGGTGGTGGGGTTTGCTAGTGCATAATGTATCTGCACGGCTGAGGGTTCTTGCAGTGGCACCATTGAAAATGGGACAATGCCCCCAAGTGTTTTAAGAGGGACAATGTGGGTGGAAGGGACATTGCCCCCATGCATGACAATAGGGGCAATGTAAGTGGATGGTCCACTTCCCCCTTGTGTGGCAAGAGGGGAAGTGTGCGTGGAGGGGCCACTGCCCCTATGTGTTTCCAGTGGGCTAGCTTGGCTAGTCACTATGGGTGGTGGTAGCTGACTAATGACAGTCTGCATGACTATGCTTACAGGTTGTGGTGTGGTCATGGGTCCACTTGCTAAGGTTAAGCCGGAAGATGGATCTGGATTTGCACCAGCCATGGGGATTGATGGTGCTGTGTGGATGTCTGGTTTAGACTGATATGGGTTGGAATCAGAATCAGAGGCTGTGTGACCTTCTGATGGTGTGGGAGATTGCTTAGAACAGTTTTGACGGCGTCGATTGAGTGTTCCAAATGTTGGTGGTTCGCCTCTGAGGCGTGAGGAAGGACGTGGATGATCAATTGTGTTTTTATGTATGAAACTAGTGGAATGATGTTTGGACCCTGGTTTTAGTGGCTTCCTATTGGTTGTAGGTGGTCACTCGACCACCAAGATTGCCAGAAGATAGTGCTTGGCTTGTTCCTCATAGGTGTTTTTACTCAATCGAAAGGGGTGGTTTCCAGTTTCACTTTGAAATTCCTCTCAGTGGCATTCTACTTTGGGATTCCTATGATACTCCTCACAATGAGTTTCTGAGCAAATCCCAAGTACTTCCCACAGTTGAAGTAGTCAGGGACTCATGTCCTCAAAGACTGCAGAGTTGTTTGTAGTTAGTGTTAATTGATAAATTTTAAGGCTCACTCAGCGTCATGAACTGAGTTGGGTTGATTAGTTGGTATGGTGTATTTATTCGTTTATTTTCTGGTATTTGGTTGCTGCAAATGGTTTATGAATTGTTGGAGCAGGGCCCCGCAGCTACAGGAAAAGTTGCTATATCGAGACAAGAAAGTCAAAAGAAATAGTACAGGAAGCGGCTGAGAAGAGAGATCTCAACCATTGCACTTAAGGCATCGATGGAGACAGGAGGGCTCAACTACCCTCATAAAGGAAAAGGACAGAAGGGGAGCAACTGAGGAAGCGGTGCCCATACCCACGATCAGTACTAGGAAGCGTGGAATACTGCAGAGAGTTGTAGTATGACCAGTAAGTGGCAGTTCAAAGTACAGATAGGTCGATTGTCACAGTTAGGGTTTTTGGGATAGGCCCACAGTTTTGTATCAGGGTGAGACCTTCAGGCCACCTATTTAAGAATGTATTTTGTATTGTGAAAGGTTGGTCAGTTGGATGGTAGATAGACAATTAGCTAGTTGTTTAATCATCTGTATTGTAAGATATTGAGAAAGAGTCAAGCTCTGGTTCTGTATCCAGTCTGTAGTTATCTTACTGTAATGAGAAGCTGACTCCTTGAGTATGAATGTAACAATCCATAGGGATTGAGAGAAAGAGAAATAATATATTGTAAGAAGAAAGCAGAATAGAAAGAGAAGAGATCTAAGAGAGAAGGGCTCCAGCTGAGAACACGGAGTTTCCCAGAAGATCTTGAGCTGCATAACAGGTTGCAGTGGAACTATGTGTACTCTCTCCATATATAATAGAAACACAGTTCCTATGGACGTAGCTTCCTCCCTGGAAGTGAACCACGTAAAATCTGTGTGTTGTGTGACTGTTTCATGTGATTCTGTTTACTTATTTGCTATCTGTTACCTGTTACTTGAGCTTAGCTAAGAGTTAATGAATGTATGTATGCTATCCTTCAGTTTACAGTAACATAGAAGGTTAAATGTGAGTTGGATGTGTTAAGTATTCTGCATATAACTTTATCAGTGTTTGATTCAGACCGTAACAGTTACAGCGTTAAGTGATTCCTGTATATTCAGTTCAGCAAGTTGAGCGCAATAGATGTCAAGCATGTTAGACTGTAGAGGTTAAGTGAAGTCGTTTAACACCTTGTGAATGTTAGCTGAGCTAGTATAAGAGATAAGGAAATCCATTGGACCTTGAGAGTTATAGAGAAATTTGTAAGAGTTTTCCTGAGCAGAGATACTTCAGTTACAGAGTACTAGTTTCCCCAATTTCGCAGCCATTGCCAGTCCAGAGTATTGCACCAGGTGGTGTATGTCTGAGAAGGAACCTTTAGAAGACATTGTACAATGATTCTAGAGTGGTGCCCTCCTATCTGCTATGATGACGCCACCCAGGGTTGTGAAATTAGGTGCACCAGAAGTCATACAGACACCAAGGATGAGGAGTCAAGCTCAGATAGTAGAAGAGTCCAGCTTAGAGTAGAGAAAAAGAAAGCAGAGAAGAAGAAAAGTGAGACTAAGAAAGAGAAGGGCTCCCGGCTATGTGCGTGGAGTTTCCCATAAGATCTCATGGAAAGAAAAAAGGACCAAGAAATAGGCATCTGAGACTCAGAAAAACAAAAGGAAACGGGAAAGGAACGAAGCAGGGATGTTGAAAATGAGAGAGATACAGAAAATGTCAAAGAAGGTAGTTACATTAAAGCTGGAAAAGGACATATCTCCTCATGGAAGTTTTACCAATGTGCATATATCCTAGTAAATTCAAATTATTGGAATGAAGATCAACTTAGATGTATGCTGAAAGACATCTACTTTCCATATATTCAGAATGATGATGGCTTTGATGAATCTATTCGGACAAGCGCTCCAGTATAATTTGAGGTGAATGGTACAAACCTAACTGAGGTAGCAGGAGGTGAGATCGTTCCAAGAAATTTTGTATCCTATAAATGGTCCGCCATTTATTCTGGAGCTCACTGAAGGAAAGTGTTGATACTATTTTGGAGAAAGCGGCACAAGACTGTGTTGAAGCTATGGACAAAGAAGTCACAGGACTCCGAGAAATATTTGCAAGGACTTCGCAGGAAGCCAAGGAGAAGCTACAGCAAGAGAAGCTAGCTGTTAGTGGCTCGAGGTTGAGCCACAAGTAAGTGTTAGGGGACTGTTGGAGTAGGGCCCCGTAGCTACAGGAAAAGCTGCTATATCGGGACAAGAAAGTCAAAAGAAACAGTACAGGAAGCGACCGAGAAGAGAGAGCTCAACCACTGCACTTAAGGTAGCAGCAAAGATAGGAGGGCTCAGCTACCCTCATAAAGGAAAAGGAGCAATGGGCCGAGGTATTGAAGACAAAGGATAGAAGGGGAGCGATCAAGGAAGTAGTGCCCATACCCACGATCAACGCTGGGAAGCGTGGAAGACTACAGAGAGCTGCAGTATGACTAGTAAGCGGCAATTCAAAGTACAGATAGGTCAATTGTCACAGTTAGGGTTTTTGGGTTACTATTGGGATAGGCCCATAGTTTTGTATCAGGGTGAGACCTTTGGGCCACCTATTTAAGAGTGTATTTTGTATTGTGGAAGGTTGGTCAGTTGGATGGTAGATAGACAATTAGCTAGTTGTTTAATCATCTGTATTGTAAGATATTGAGAAACAGTCGAGCTCTGGTTCTGTATCTAGTCTGTAGTTATCTTACTGTAACCAGTAGCCGACTCCTTGAGTATGAATGTAACAATATGTAGGGATTGAGAGAGAGAGAGAAAGAATATATTGTAAGAAGAAAGTAGAATAGAAAGAGAAGATATCTAAGAGAGAAGGGCTCCAGTTGAGAACGCGGAGTTTCCTAGAAGATCTCGAGCTGCATAATAGGTTGCAGCAGAACTGTGTGTACTCTCTCCATATATAATAGAAACACAGTTCCTGTGGATGTAGCTTCCTGCCTGGAAGTGAACCACATAAAATCCGTGTGTTGTGTGATTGTTTCATGTGATTGTGTCTACTTATTTGCTATATGTTACCTGTTACTTGAGCTTAGATAACAGTTAATGAATGTATGTATGCTATCCTTCAGTTTACAGTAATGTAGAAGGTTAAATGTGAGTTGGATGTGTTAAGTATTCTGCATATAAGTTTATCAGTGTTTGATTCAGACCGTAATAGTTATAGTGTTAAGTTATTCCTGTATATTCAGTTCAGCAAGTTGAGCACAATAGATGTCAAGCATGTTAGACTGTAGAGGTTAAGTGAAGCCATTTAACACCTTGCGAATGCTAGTTGAGCTAGTATAAGAGAGAAGGGAAGTCGTTGGACCTTGAGAGTTGGAGAGTCCTATTGAGTCTTACCATAGAAGCTATTGCAGTGTAGGAAGGCGATATTGCACTACTGTAGGAGCCACGGTGTGGAATATCGTAGGTAAAGAGTCAAGTAAGAAGAGAAGGGTTGCACATCGTCTTAAAAGCCACGATGCGATAAGAGTCCGTCTTGTAGCAGAGTCTGCTCGGGAGAGAGATACAACATTTATAGAGAGACTCAACTGGTTAAGTAGAGTAAGGAGAAAGTAGGATGCTCCAGAACCTGGTTGAGGACACGTGAGTCTTCAGCCACCCCATCTAGGATCACTTCGGGTGAGACTTCAGGCCGTTCTGCGGTCTGTCGCCGAAAGGGCCAGTGAGCTGGGGGTTTTGTTGGTACATTACAGTAAACCCGGGTCTTCCCAGAGCAAACCAACATGAATTAATCATGGTAGAGTTCATGTCATTGTGTTTGTGTATGTAGGCATTGAATAATAAAAAATTGTGAACAAATATAGTTATTAACCCTGAATGTTTGATGGCCTAACTAGATGACTACCTCACACTGATATTCCTCTTCAACCAAGAGAAGGTGCTGGGATCTCAACACAATGGGACTAATCCCATCCATAGATCCTAAGGTCACATCCTGGATGCAAGGTTGGTCAATAGGGAGGATTCTTAGTGCCATGAGAAGCACCCCTTCTCTACCATCTCTACCTTCCAGGTCATCCGGTTTTAATGGTTTGGAGAAATATTAGTGGAGTGCCTAGATCTATACGAGCTTTCCCTTCATCGTATCCCAGAATACCCCAAAGGGTGATGACTGGGTAGAGGACGAAGGGTGAGAAAGATAGTTAGTTTAATGTTGATTTTAGTTAAGCTACATTCATTTGATTAATCCATTAACATTTACTTGGAATCTACACATTGTTTGTAAAAGAAATTGCAGGAAACAAAAATAGAAACTGAAATTGACTTGCAGTGGTGGGAAGAGGTGGCTAAGACGCACTGACAGTCCCTATGAAACTGGAATTTAACCTCTATTCAACTAAAATTGGAGTTCTATTTGATAGGATGCACATTTCTGATCAAATCTGGCAAGGGGGCCGCAAGATTTTTTCAGAAATAGGCAAGGGGGTCGCACAGAATGTAGAAACAGTCATGGATTGTGTTTCTGGGTTGAAGTCACACTTATTGGTGGATTAAGTGCACCCCGGGTGCACTTGTTTGGCCATTAACTGTGCCCTCACCTCACTTTCAGGCCCGATAAGAGCGCCCTGCCCCGGATTTGGGGTTTTTTGTGGTCTAGAGTCAGATCTGGCTGACAATAACTTGTACTATGGCCAAATTGACTCGATTTTTCCTAGCAAAGGCTTCATCAGTACTGATAACATAAAATAAACTGGATTTAAAGTGAATTTAACAGGAAATTTTTGAAAACTAGGGAAAAAAAATTAAAAACTTGTAAATTAAAAATTTGGACCAGGGATCCTATGGGATCGACCTGGTATGGTCACCAGTTCTGTAGCATGGATTTCGCCTTGCTACAGGGGCAGGAATGGATCCCTTCTGTCTATAGGATGGAAGGGTAGGTTCCTACATGGATAAATGCTGAAAATGAAAATGGACAGAAACTGTAAACTAAACTAAGAGCAGAAAGAAGAGAAGGAATGGTGAACCCCTCTACAAACAAGGGTTAGGGTTCCACTTCCTAAGACCTGCAAACAAATCCTAAGCTACAATAGATTTAAATACCTGCAAAACAATGCTAAACATAAAACCTATAAATGGAAACAATGGTTAGAAAGCTAAGAAAACTAAGAAGTAAAGAAATAAAACATGAAAGACAAGCTATACCTTCTATAGTGGAAATGGGCCACCATGCCCTAGCTTGTGGAAGCACCTCTCTTGGATGGGGGGAGAAATGGCTCAATGGAGATGGAGGAGAGGGAGTGGGTGGCTTGAGAGGAAAAGGTGTTTGAAGGAATCCATGGGCAGCATAACAGTATCCAAGGGAGAATTGTTTTGAGAGTGACCCCCACCCTCCTTTTATAGATTTTTTGGGGTTTTAAGGTTTTAAGCCCTTGGTTTGGGCTTTAGCCCCTTTTTTGGGATTTTATCCCCTTTTGCCCTAATTTTAGCTCCTTTTAGGGGTTTAGCCCATTTTGGGGGGCTTTAGCTCCTAGGAGGGTATTTTGGGCTCATTTTTGGGGTTTTTAAGCCCTTTTCTTCATCCTTGTAGAAGGAGCAAGTCGACATAAGTCGACTTGAACGAAGACCGACTTAGTCGATCAGCCGACTAAGTCGAGAGACCGACTACGTCGGTCGGCTGAGTAAACACAGTAGTTAGTCTGTTAACTAATAGTCGTGTCGATCGGTGAACCGACAGGTAGTTATGATTGTAACTGTTTGTAACCTGTATATTAGGCTATTGAGCCACTCAAGAACGTAGTTCAGTTCTTGGCTTTGTATGATCTATTGAGAATAATATAATCTGTTCATCTTATTAGTTCTTACCTCTTGTATCTGTGAATGTTCTGTGTATTTTTGTATGTATTATTGGTAACCTTATGTGATCTGTGAGATTACAACATTGGTTCCGTTGCCAGGACGGAGATCCAAGAATGGGCGTTTGAAGACAGACGGATGACCCCGCAGGCCGAGAAAGTTAGGCGTAGCACCATCTATTCCTATGCAAACACGCCTATCATGGCCAGCTTCACTGGTACAAAGGAAGCTGCGGTCAAATTCATCATCAGTCGTTATCATAACGGTAGATTTTACTTTGACCGACCAATCGACATTAATGGAGAGGTTATCTCCCGACTGACTGGTCTATCAAATCAAGGAGACCCGGTCCCCATCGGGATCAAGGAAGGACTAGTCGAACACTTTACAGGTTCGACGACGGGTAAGAACTCCAAGGGTCTGATGATTAGTCAGATCGAGGCACGAACTCCACAAATTGTGGCAAAAATCATCGCCATTACTCTTACTTTGGCTGGTCGTAGCAGTGACCTCAAGCTGGAAATGCTGGACGCGGTCGACCAGATTTCAAACAACGGCCGCATTTTCCGATGGGAAGACTACCTCGCCGACTTGGTTAAAACCATATGTGAGCGCTGTCAGGAAACAGGAGGTATTATCAAATTCCACTCCTTAATTATTTGGATTGCAATGTACTATATCTGTCCGGAAGGCAGTCCTGTCTTCCGTGAGCCGACTAGGTTTGAGATGCACAGGTTCAAACCCTTTTCACAAAAAGGAACTGTGCATGAACTCAACCAAGGAAAGGTCTTCATGGAAAATTGGTTCCAGCAGCTTAATCTACGCACGACAAGGTGGAGGGTGCCCCAGAACATCCGACGACACCTCCCAGCCGACTCACACATCCAGCTGGAGCTCGACCATACATCCGTGTGGTCGTCAAACACTCAGGATTCCAACGCCAGGGACCTCGACTACTATCCCACCGTCGAGCAGATCTTTCGAGAGTTGTCTAGGCATACAAAAACCAAACTTCAAGTCCCGGAGGCGGCCAAACAGGTCGACTTTTCTATAGTCGAACCTCTGACCGACCAGGAGAAGGAGGAAGACTACGAGCTGCACCTGTCTATCAGCACTTTTGTGACGCAGGACACTCCAATTGGCACTCCTGGCCGGGTGCACTTAATAGTGAAGCATCCGACTGCCCCAGTCGTGGACCCTCCGACCGAACAACAACAGACACCACCACCAGCACAACAAACAGCACCCCCGGCTACTCAGACGGTCGACCCCCCTCAGACCCCGACAGGAGAAGTCGAGGAAGACAACCCTGAGTATGCTGTGTCTAAGAGAATTCTCAAGAAACTGCCAAAGGAGATCGCTATTGCCAGAAGGAACATCAAATTGCAAAAACGTCAGCAAGGCAAAGGTAAGCGCAAGCTTGTCCTTGCTGACTCTACAGATGACGACGACGAACTGGAAGCCTCAGCACTCGATATAGTCGAGGATGCCAGAGCAAATAAAGTAACTGTTGAAACCCAGTTTCAACGTTTTGTCGAAGCAGGAGCTCCAGAAGGTCGGCCAAAGAAGGCCAAAACAACACCACTGTCCGAAGATGTGGTCGACCTGGTGACGAATCCTCCTCGTCCATCTCCGACTAAAATCGTCGAAGAGCAAGCACCAGTGCAGCAGGCCGACCTATCCCTCGAAGACATTGCAAGAGTTATCCCTGAGGCACTCAGAGCCAGGGCAAGCTCAGAACAGGAGCTTAGAGCTTTCTTTGCAACACTGCCTGCACTGTTCAAAACAGCGCAGACAATCAAGACAACAACTCCCCTTAAAGAAAGCGACAAGACATACGCACACCAAAAAACTGTCTTTACAAGGGTGCATGACGGTGGTGACATTGCGGGACATGAACAGACCTTCACCGATTACCAAGTCCCACCGGAAGAAGACGTTCTATCCTCCGGCCAAAGTCCCCAACACCATTCTCCATCACCCCCAGGATCAGGATACCCGTCCTCTGCACCATCACCCCCCCCACCACCATCATCTACACCACCTCCACCACCGCCTGATTCACAGCCGCGACCACCATCATCACCACAGACGGAGGTGGACATACCACCTCCCCAAACTGAAAAACCCTCGACCACTGAACCAACCCTTCCGACACACACCCCTTTGACCTCTGCCCCACCTTCCACTTCTGCAGGTCCTCCCGACAAACCAACAGAGCCAGCAAAGGAGCCAACAGAGCCTCTTCCTAGACCAGATCAGCTAAGGATCAGCTTACGGGATGTAAGCTCGTTGACCGACTCAGAGGTTGGCAAGCTACTCAACACCCTAGCAAAAGAGTCGAAGA
Organism: Pseudotsuga menziesii; assembly: GCA_001517045.1. Classification (NCBI taxonomy): domain Eukaryota; kingdom Viridiplantae; phylum Streptophyta; class Pinopsida; order Pinales; family Pinaceae; genus Pseudotsuga; species Pseudotsuga menziesii. Next base: position 84,638 of record LPNX010976902.1, on the reverse strand, counting down.
GGAGGACGACCCGACTAAGGAAACAGCTAGCGGATAAGGAGACTCAAGAAGTCGAGTTTCTCAACAAATGCAGGTCTCTTGTACAGACTGTTGCTCCAGGACCTGTCGACACTGCTACCGACTGACCGCTGGACAGAGCATATCAGCTGTTTGAAGGCTTGGTGTCGACCATACAGACCCACCTCCACGAGACTAAGGCCGGGCGAAAAGAAGAAACTGTCCGACTGCTCCTGACTCAACACACAGCATTCTCGGAGGCTCACAAACTCCTACAAGACCACATGGAGGAATCCATTGTAACTGAGGAAGTACTCCGAGATTGGCCTACTCATTATGGGCAGCTCTATAGTCAGACAAGGCAGACCAGACAAGGCATTCAGGCCTTGGAAAGAAGGAAGTCGACTGAGACAGAACTGAGGCAGACAGTCGAGGAACAAATAGTGATGGAAAATACTAAGCTGCAATAGTTGGAATGTGAGGCACACCAGTGGGTTCAGCACGCCCTTCCCAACTTGGAGAAAGTCGACAACATCTGTCCGCAGATGAAGAGACTCCTTGAGACTGCGGAAGAACACAATCAGCTGCTGGGCCCCAACATGGAAAATATTGCAGAAATGGCCATGGCAGAGAAAATGTCGATACTATCAAATCTTACTACTCTTACTATCGACATTCAGAAAGCCTTGCAGACCTGGACAGACTTTCAACATCAGCTTGCCATCACAACACCAGCAATAGTCGAAGTCTGTGTGAAGAAGAGACCAACTATTCGCCTGCACAGCCCACCTCAGTAGCAGTCTCCCTTTGCAGACTATTTTTTTGTACTTCTAATCTAATTTTGTTTACCTCCATTTTTCTTCGGGACGAAGAAATATTTTGTTTGTGGGGGAGATGTAGAAGGAGAAAGTCGACATAAGTTGACTTGAACAAAGACCGACTTAGTCGATCAGCCGACTAAGTCGAGAGACTGACTACGTCGGTCGGCTGAGTAAACACAGTAGTTAGTCTGTTAACTAATAGTCGTGTCGGTTCGGTGAACCGACAGGTAGTTATGATTGTAACTGTTTGTAACCTGTATATTAGGCTGTTGAGCCACTCAAGAATGTAGTTCAGTTCTTGGCTTTGTATGACCTATTGAGAATAATATAATCTGTTCATCTTATCAGTTCTTACCTCTTGTATCTGTGAATGTTCTGTGTATTTTTGTATGTATTATTGGTAACCTTATGTGATCTGTGAGATTACAACAATCCTTAGGCTATTTTGAGGGTGTGGGGGTCTAATGGAGGGTCATGAGATGGTGTCCTTGGGTGGTGTAGGCCATGGATAGTTGAGTGGGATAATTTTGGGTTAACACCTATCATGGTCAGATGTGAGTGCTGGGCATGCCTTTCTGATGAGTCAAGGTCAGATGTGAGTGTTGGCCATTTTGACTTAGGGTCAAATATAAGGGTTACCAAAGACCTAGAAGGAGGTAGTCCTACAACCAGCATGAAAAAGGGTTGGATCTGTAGAACTTCCTGTGATGAGAAGAATCATGAGATAGCACCCGTGGTGATCATCCAGATCGAGTGATGATCTATATCTACTGATGATGATCTAGCAGTGATGATCCAGATCGAGTGATGATCTAGATCCATTGATGATGATCCAGTAGTGATGCTCCAGATCGAGTGATGATCTAGATCCAGTGATGATGATCCAGATCCAGATGAAGATTAATTGAAGATGAAGATGAATTGAATATGGAGAGGACTCGATGATGATCCAGACGATATAGAGAAGAATACTTGTGTTCATAAATTGTGTCAAGAGAATACCTTCCTAGTTAAGAGGGAGTGTTAATGTATTTGTAACTTTGAAATGTATTCATCCGTATATATTATGTACTGTACCCCAATGTTTGTTCTAGGATGTGTCTGTAATGTATTTAAGTCATGTCATGCCCTAATGTTCCTATCGGGAGGTTCTATAATGTAAACAAGTCATGTCATGTCATTGTGGGTAACCCTCCTATTGGCCAAGGGTTAAAGTCCCCTTAGTTGTGGCTCCCTAGGGTTATTAGACTATCATAGAGAATTCAACCCTAGGTGAGTCATTGCAAGTCAGGGCAATAGTCCCCACCATTGTGTTAAAGATAAACCTCCTTGTTGGTTGGAGGAGGAAAAGTCCCCACAAGTTGTGGGGCACTAGGGTTATTAGACACTCCTAGAGATGTCGTCTCTAGTAAGTAATTGTTAAGTGAGGCTGACATGTTGGAGTGGGTTTCAAGTGAACGAAAGAATATAAATAGAGAGTGAGCTTCTCTATTTATCACACACATAGTCAATCATTGGGGTGCATGAGTGAGAGGAGAAGTTGCTGGGAGAAGAGAGAGACTACTGCTGTCAGGAGATCATCTTTATGTTTTCGTGTTTTACTTTTGGTGTTGATTCTATATCGGAGGAAGTTGCGGGGTTTTCTCTTTTATGTTTTCCTCAAGGAAAAATATTTGTGTCTCTTGTCTCTTGTGCTTATTACTGTGCATTTTATTGTCCCAGTTAAAGATCCTAAGATCATAATTCTAGCTTGAATGATAAAAATCTAATAGTTTTGAGGATCTCTATATCGTAGTGAAAGTGGTGTCAGGATAGATCGGGTGGATCTTCCATGGTCAAGGAGAGGAAAGGACAACTAGAAGTAGATATCATGTAAATGGTGGTTGTGGTGTCCAAGGATGAAGCCAGAGGGTAAATCTCCTTGATGACATTGAATTTGGACTCATGAGATTGTTTCCAAAGGCCATTAAGGACATATGAATACTCGGACAAGTCTGGACAATGGTGAGAATAATGGACATACAATCCTCAAATTGTAGACGCATGGTTTGTCCTCAAAGACTTGTTTTACTATTGGATGAGTCGGGATGACGACTACCGGAATGTTATATATTGTATCCATGGAATCTAGATGTGTGTGAAGGATCAATATTTTTAGACAAATATGGGTTGCATGACCTTGTACATCGCACACGGTGCAAGGTGGAGTCAGTTGAGGTTAAACGACTACTTTAGTGGTTTTTCCCCAAGTCCTTTTTGGGGGAGGTGGGGCTGATGCAGTGACGAAAGATGTTTTTGGTGAGAGAGGATGGGGGCATGAATCCATCTCAATAGGTTGGATGGGGGTCAGCAAACCAAGGGAATTTGAGGCGGGGTGGTTGGTTCAAGGTACCACACTAGAAGCCCCAGTTTAAAGTTTGGTAAGTTTAAAGTGGCCACAATAGGCTTACTCATGATGTCGTATGGTGGGAAAAGGAAAAGAATCGTATGGACTAGGAGAGAGCCCCAATAATTCCCTGGTGATTGCATTAGATGCTACAATTGTGTCTGGGGTTGCAGTGGTGGTTGGGGTTTGGGTGGAACATTGTCGGATGAAAGCATGCGCAAGTCTATCGTGTCACTTGATGCTGGTGGAGGAGGTAAATATTGGAAGGAAGCCATCATGGAAGTGTCGAAGAATAATACAGGACCTACAGCTGATAAGGAAGGGATGGATGTGTCGTCGATGGAGGTATCAATGGTAGGGATGACGTTGTCTGGTGTGGTCAGCCCCTACAGATCATGGTAAGTTAATTAGTCCATTGTCACAATCTTCCTGTCATGAGGGAACATCATAAGGTGAGAAACCGTAGAATTCCCTCGGCTTTGGTGGGGCAACCATCATAGGCATGTAGTGTAGTGGTAGACGGTTGGAGGGTAGGGGACCCAAGCTTCTACCAAAAAAATGTTGACATGACATAGGTGGATTCCCCTTCATCGACGATGCATTGATGTATGACCGAATTTCGAATTGAAATCGAAATCTGGAAGGAGAATGTGGATGGAATTCTTGGCTTCCTTGATCCAAATCAAATGTGATCAATTTGGAATCAAAGGGATCCATGGAAGAAAGTGTAGATAACAATTATTTTAGCTACGGTGGGTAGGTTTTGACCACCTCAATAGATTACATGGATGTAGGTGACTGAGCCAAGTCATCAATGATGCTGTAATTCAAGGCATCTCCAGTAGTGGCATTTTTGGCGATACATCACATGGGAAACCATGGACCTCTAGTTTCCCCATCAGTGGGGAGTGGGGGTAAGTGGAGAGGCATGTTGTGAGTGCCAGAGGTGGATGTCATTGATGGGTCAATGGTTTTTGTGGTGGAACTATACTAGTTTTGTCTAGTCTATAGGTTCACTTATTCAGTTGACATTGTCATCAACTGATGGATACCAGTTTATGTAAGTGGAGCCACGGTGGGTGCTACAGGAACAGGTGGGGGAAGGGGTGAATTTGCAACCATTTCTTGGATTGGTAGCATGTTTTGGAGTACTGTGGGTGGAGGGCCTGGTGGCGCTGGGTTGGGTTGAACCTATGATACCACATTGGTATCTCATTGAGCTTCATTTTGGAGAAACTGCTTGACACGGTCCATGTGCGCAAATTCATGAGTATAGTGACCATAGACATTGAACAACTTACATGGATGATTAATCTATAATGGAGCAGTTCATCCTAGACAATTAGGCTATTGAGGGTTTTGGTATGGCAAGTTAACACCATTATTGTTAGGAGGGTTAGGATTTTGTCCACCTCCTTGTTGTTGGTTTGTACCTCGGTTCCTTCCACGGTTTTTCTTACCTTTCCCTTGTTGGTTATTCATGGTCAGTTGGTTGGGAATATTTTTCTGAGAAAAATATTGACCCGTTGACAATGAAGGAGCTAGGACGAGGGTGGGAGAATCTTGTATGGGTGGTGCATAGTTGGATGAAGGGGATATGAATCCAGTCATTGGTCCCAAATATAGGTGTGTGTTGGAGCAGGGCCCCACAGTTACAGGAAAAGATGCTATATCGGAAGCAGAAGTCAAAGGAAACAGTACCCGAGTGGCCGAGAAGAGAGAGCTCAACCACTGCACTTAAGGTAGCGACAAAGACAGGATGGCTTAGCTACCCTCATAAAGGAAAAGGAGCAGTGGGCCGAGGTATTGAAGACAAAGGATAGAAGAGGACTGTAGAGGAAGCGGCGCCCATACCCACGATCAGCGTCGGGAAGCGTGGAAGACTGCAGGAAGCTATGGTGTGATGGTAAGTGGCAGCCCATAGTACAGATGCACCGACTGTCACAGTTAGGGTTTTTGGGTTACTATTGGGAAAGGCCCACAGTGTTGTAACAGAGCGAGACCTTCGGGCCACCTATATAAGCATGTATTTTGTATTGTAAAAGGTTAGACAGTTGGTCAGTTAGTTAGATAGTTAGACAGTAGAGAGAAAGATAGTTTTTCTTTGAGTCAATCTCTGGTTCTATTGTTAAGTCTATAGTTATCTTACTGTAACCAGTAGCTGGCTCCTTGAGCATGAATGTAACAATCTATAGGGATTGACAATCCGCAGGGATTGAGAGAGAGAGAGAGGAAGAGTATATTGTAAGAAGGAAATATAAGAAGAAGAAGAGATCTAAGAGAGAAGGGCTCCCGGTTGTGTGTGCAGAGTTTCCCAGAAGATCTCAGGCTGCATAATAGGTTGCAGCAGAACTATGTTTACTCTCTCAAGCTATAAGATAAAAACCAGTTCCTTTGGGTGTAGCTTCCCCCTGGAAGTGAACCACGTAAAACCCGTGTGTTGTGTGACTGTTCATGTGATTTTGTTTTACATTTTTGCTATCTATTATTTGTTACATGAATGTTGCTTATCAGTTGATGGATGTATGTATGCTATGCTTCAGATTATAGCACATAGAAGGTTAACCGCAAGTTGAATGTATCAAGTAGCCTATATATGAGTTTATCAGTGCTTGATTCATGTTAGTTGATAGTTACAGCGTTGAGTGACTTCGGTATATGAGTTCCGTGAGTTCAGTATAGTTGATGTTAGCGTGTTAAACTGTAGAGGGCTGAGTGAAGTGGTTCAACACCTTGGTGAAGACTAACAGAGTTATTAGACCTAGGAAGGAGATCGCAGGACCTTGAGAGTTGATACGCATATTGAGCCTCATTATAGGACATATTATAGAGTGGAAAGGCGATATCGCATCGTCTGGGGAGCTGCGGTGTGAGATATCGTAGGGAAGGAGCTCAGCAGAAGAGTAAGTTTGCGCATCACCAAAGAAGATGTGATGCGATAAGAGTCCGCTCCCTATCAGCGCCAGCTAGAAGGAGAGATCGTCCTCGTAAAGAGATCTCATTGGCTAAGAAGAGTCGCGAGACCCTAGGATGCTACAAAACCCAGTTGAAGACACTTGAGTCTTTAGCCACCCAATTTAAGATCACTTCGGGTGAGACTTCAGGCCGCTCTACGGTTTGTCACCGAAAGGGCCAGTGTGCTAGGGGTTTTGTTGGTACAGTAAAGTAAACCCGGGTCTGCCCTGTCAGAATCAACAAATGGTTTCGTTGTCGGATTTGAACCAATTGAAGAGATAATGTTCTATTGGCATCCTACTAAAGAAGAACTCAACCAGTGTGTTGGGTCAAAGGAAAGAGAATTTACTGCGATAGAAAACAAGAGTCCTAGGCTCAGTATAGAGGACTGGTTACAAAACCATATCTTCACAGATCTGCATGAGATATTTTTTGCGACCTATGCAAACGATTTGTACGACTGGTTATCAAAGTTGACTGATAAGAACATATTCAAGAAGAAAAGAAACAAAGTCTAGACACCGGAGCTGATCGAGACCATGAAGAGCGTTGATAATCCCATTTCACGGACAATAGACTTTTGGCTTACGAGTTTGCTGGAAGGGTTCATTACAGAGTTCGCAGTCAATCAAAGAAAGAGTTTCAGTGAAGCAGAGAGGCACTTCTTCAAAGGATATCGCGTTAAGTACCTAATCTCATTAAACTTGTCCATTAAGATGTTATTACATGAAAAAGGAGTAATGGATATAGTCTCAGATGAATAAGTTCAGTAAGTGTAATGTCACAAGAGTTTGAGAGTGATTTTGATGAAATTGGATGTACATGTAGTGGTAAGAAATATAAAGTAGATTTTAGATCTTCCTTCATAGAAGACAGTTTAGACCATACTAGAGAACAAATCCAAGGAGACACAACAAGACCAGTAGGGGGTATCCCTTACCACCCTTATACCCCACAGAAAACAACCGGGACTCAGAAAAATCTCATAGGAACTCCATCTAGTAGTTCACATATAGTACACACTACCACTACATCACCTACACCTACACCGCCGAGTGGTATTACTATAGCAAACCAGAATCCACCACATAGAAACAGAATGGGGGATGACATGAAGTTACCTACCTTCAAGGGTACATGGACAGAAGACCCAGAACAGCATTGGTTCTTATGTGAAGCCATATGGACCATTAAAGGGATCCAGGATGATAATATTAAACTTGTCCAGTTGGTCACTACACTTAGAGACCGAGCCTTAACATGGTATATGAAGTATACAACAGCACTAGTGTTGGAGCAGAGTCTCGCAGCTACAGGAAAAGATACCTTTTTGGCAGATAGACAACGTGGTGAAGACAAAGAGATAAGGTGAAGCTATGACATCGTAGCATGTTTCTAGCTGTAGAGCAGAGCCGAAAACCGTGACTATTGGAACAGAGAAGTCAAAGAAGACGACAGTACCTGAGCGGCCAAGAAGAGAGAGCTCAGCAACTGCATTGAAGGCAGCGGCGAAGACAGGAGGGCTCAGCTACCCTCATAAAGGAAAAGGAGCGATGAGGCCGAGGTATTGAAGACGAAGGACAGAAGATAGGAAGCGGTGCATAGTACCCATGGTCAGCACCATGAAGCATGGAAGACTGCAGAGAGCAGTGGTGTGATGGAAAGCGGCTACCCCAAGTACAGATATGCTAACTGTCACTAGTTAGGGTTTTGGGTTACTGTAGGGACAGGCCCATAGTGTTGTAATGGCGAGACCTTCGGGCCACCTATAAAGGGATGTATTTTTTATTGTAAGGGGTTGGTTGGCATGTTGGCATTACGAGCATATTATAAGCCGTCCAGCTAGTTAACCATTGAGGCTGTTAGTTCACTGTATTTTTGTATTGTAACAATCCACAGGGATTGACAGAGAGAGAGAGAGTGAGAGTATATTGTAAGAAGGAAATATAGAGAAGAGATCTAGGAGAGAAGGGCTCCAGGCTGAGTGCGGAGTTACCCAGAAGATCTCTAGCTGCATATGCAGTGTAGCATAATTGTGTACCTCTCTCAAGTTATAATATAGAAACACAATTCTGTGGATGTAGCTTCCACCCTAGAAGTGAACCACGTAAAATCAGAGTGTTATGTGTTTGATTCATGTGATTGTATTTACTTGTTATATCTGTCATTCATTACATGAACTTTGCTTACAGTAAATGTATGTGTAGGTTATTCAGTTCATAGCATATTTCCAAGGATAAATGCAAGTTGAAGTCTTTAAGTATTCTGTATAAGAGTTTGTCTAAGTTTCACTTAAGACAGTTAAGAGTCATGGTATAAAAAAGCCTTGTATGATTGAGTCCTGTAAGTTGAATACGAGTAACGATAAGAATGTTGAGTCGCAGTGGTAGGATATCGCAGGGAGGCGATATCGCACCAGCAGAGGAGCTGAGGTGCACTACGGTTAATGATCAAGCGGAGGAAAGAGATACATGTTTCCTGGGACGTGGCGATGCAATAAGGATTAGAGTCACTGTGAGTAAGAGGAAACTGCGCATCGCTTCGCAGACAGAGACACCTCGCGGGATAAGAAGAGCCACGAGGCACAGTCAGGACGCCATATAGAACCTGGTTGAGACACTTGAGTCCTCGACCAACCCATTAGGATCACTTCGGGTGAGACTTCAGGCCGCTCCGTGGTCTGTCTCCGAAAGGGCCAATGAGCTAGGGGTGTTGTTTGTTCATTATAGTAAACCCAGGTCTGCCCAGATGACCAACAAATGGTTCCATTGCTGGTATTGAACAAACTGAGCACTGATGTTCTGTTGTCATCCTACTAGAGACGAACTCAATGAGTGGGTTGTCCCTAACGAGAAATAGTTTGTTGAACGAGAAAACAAGAGTCCTAGACTGAGTACGGAGGACTGGTTACAAAAACATATCGTTACAGACCTGCATGCGATATTTTTCGCAACCTTTGGAAATGAGCTTTACGATTGGTTATCAAAGTTGATTGACAAGAACATATTCAAGAATAAAAGAAACATTGTCTGGACACCAGAGCTGATTCAAACCATGAAGAACCTTGATAATCCCATTACGAGGATAGTAGACTTCTGGCTTGCGAGTGTGCTAGAAGGCTTCATCACAGAGTTTGCAGTTGACCAGAGAAAAAGCTTCAGCGAGGCTGAGCGGTACTTCTTCAAAGGATATCGTGGTAAGTACCTAAAATCTTTAAAATTGTCCATTAAGATGTTATTACATGAAAAAGGAACAATGGATCTAGTTTCAAATGAATAAGTAAAGATCGTAATGTCACAAGATTTTGAAAGTGATTTTGATGACATTGGATGTACATGTAGTGGAAAGAAATACAAAGTAGATTTCAACTCTCCCATATTTGAAGATAGTTCAGATAATACTAGACAACAGAGTGAAAATACCATAGAAATAACTGAAGGGGGTATCCCTTACCACCCTTATACCCCATAAAAAGAGATCGAGACTCAGAACAATCCCGTAGGAACTCCATCTAGTAGTTCCCAGATAGTACATACTACCGCTACATCACCTCCACCTACACTGTCGAGTGGTAGTAACACAGCAAATCAACATCCACCACATAGAAATAGAATGGGGGATGATATGAAGCTACCTATCTTTAAGGGTACAGGGGCAGAGGACCCAGAGCAGCATTGGTTTCTACGTGAAGCCGTGTGGACAATTAAAGCAGTCAATGATGATAATAGCAAACTTGTACAGTTGGTCACCACACTGAGAGAACGAGCCTTAACATGGTATATGAAGTATACCTCAGTGGTACCCAGAACAATTGTCCAGGTCAAGACCTCCATGATTAAAGAGTTTAAGAAACCTAAGTCTGAGTCACAGTGCATTACAGAGCTCAAAGACATCAAACAGTTACCTACAGAGTCAGTGTGGGACTTCGATTAGAAATTTAAATCCCTAATAGACCAAGTCAGCTTTGAGTTTGCGCTAGAGCAGCATAAGGAATGGTTTATTGCAGCGCTGCTCCCTCACATCAGACTACCATTAATGCAGCAGAAACTCCAGATGTAGGACGACGCGTTGGAGATGGCGATGAAACTAGAGGCTTCACCTCTAGTTGAAACCAGCACAGGTATGACAAATCTGCAAAACCAGTTGGCTAATCTCACGATACAGATGCATGAAATTAAGAAAGGGAAAGAGGTTGCGCAAGACATATGGTGCGTAAAGTGTAAAGCACAAGGCCATACTAAAGATAATTGTCTAGTCTTTGTAGAATACCTAGCAACTAGGGCTTCTAACCCCTCACCACAGACCCATGGGTCGTGGTGTGAAATATGCAAAACAAGAGGACATCTACCTCACCAGTGCCCTCTACTTTAGAAGTACGTGCAGACACCTAAGAACTTATACTGCGTCTTCTGTAAGTCTGTAGGCCATGATGAACAAGATTGTCGAGCCTATGACCTCATGGTCGGGAGCAAGCAAGACTTGTACAGAGTCCAATCAGAAATAGAGGGTCAAGCAGTAGGACCACAGCATGATCCGGCTTATGTTTGCCATGGAGGAGGATTTAGAGGACGAGGAGGATTCAGAGGCTTTGGCCATGGAGAAGGCTTTGGCCATGGTCGCGGACCAGTCACTTGTTACAACTATGGAGTTGTAGGACATTATGCTAGGGACTGTCAGAGCCCTACCACCACATGTAACTATTGCAAATCTTATGATCATGCTATAGAATACTGTCCTACCTTGATAGCTAAGATCAGATAACCTAAGCCAGCAGTACACTAGAACATCCAGTTTATTGCTGCTGAGAAGAAAGAACCAGAACTAAGAGTCAACATTGTGACTCGTAGCGGTGCTTCCACCAATGGGACATCGTAGGTTACTGAAAAGACCACAGGTCAGGAGTGGGTGCGTAAAGCTCCTAACAAAGCAACACCACTTGACCTATAGAATAATAATAGAAATTTCAGGAAGCTAAGACTTTCTTTGATGACCCTATGCAATAAGGATCACAGATACCACCGTCTAGGGGCATACATCAGCAAGCACCTTGTGGTGTTAGCTCTGACCAGACATCGTAGGATACCACATCGGGCGCTTGTGACAAAGATGAGTTGGCAGGAAGTGTGCAATCCTTCCTACGGAGCTGTTTAAAACTTGTGAGAAATGAGCAAGCTATCGCGGAACTTCAGTGCATCATAGATCAGTGTCAACCATCTTCGTTCGTGAGCAGTGCACAGTGTGTTGTTCATAGTATTATGGGATATACAAGAACAGGAAGAGAGATGTGACTCACAAGATAGGTCGAAGAATTTGAAATGGACAAGGTCATCCTAGATCTGGGATCAAAGGTAAATGTTCTGACTAAGCAGACATGGGAACATATAGGTAGTCCTAAGTTAGTCAGATCGCCTATCCATCTGTGATTAGTTAATCAGCAGTGGGTATCACCCCTGGGTCGATTATCACAGGTGCCAGTTGACATTGACGGATTTCGTAGCTCTGCAAAATTTGAATTTATAGAAATCATTGGCTATAGTAGACCATATCCATCACTTAAAGAGAAGACAAATGACATTTGAGGATGCACAGATCCGGGTCATCGCACCGTTGGATCCTCTTCAGGGTCCTAGATACATTGAACCTATCCGAGCAGAGGAAGAGGCATGTAACATGGATAGTCTCTATCAGATGACTGCGAACCAGAGCAACTACATCAATCCAACCGCAGAAGGGAACATTAGTTGGCGATGTGACATCTCATGCACATCGGATTCAGATGTTGGTCTAGATAACTGGCAGAACATACTTTACGAAGTATCAATGCACAGATGTGCGTATATGACTAAGTCAATGTGATGGATTGGTGCAGAGGTCAATGATATTCCATCATTTCATGGTCTAATAGACATCCAGGACTTTCTCACGCAGTTTGAACAACAAATCCCTCACGAGTAGAGGATCGCAGCTATGGACCTTGTAGTACGAGCCACACCTGCAAGATGGTGGTATGCACATAAAAAGAATATCGCATCATGGGATGATCTTAAGAGATTGATGACGATCAGATTCTCTACCGATAGAGAGTATATCCAATAGAGATACACAGGAGAAAGTGACCCCAGGTCACATATTCAAACATGTGAACAGGATTGGTCGGACATTCCTGAGGATGAATGGGTTCATCGATTCATTCACACTTTGGACACAGTTCCACGGAACTGGTACACAGAGAATGAATTGCACAAGGGAATGACTACATGGCCACTTCTAATAGACAGCTTTCTACTTACCTTCGCTTTTGTATCCGAGTATCCAAATGTTGATCAGGCCCTAGATGTAATAAAGGTTAAGATATTTGAGGATTGTACCCTATCAGTACACACTCAACCTGAGTGGGCCATCCAGTTAGAAGAGGCACTCGAGTGTTATAACTTTGCATCAGAACCAGAGGATGAGGACGAGGATCCTCGCAAAATCAACATTCCAAAGTCAGAAGGGACTCGTGATATTGATGGACTGAAGCTACAAATCCCAGCAATAACAGAGTTGATCAAGATTAAAAATATCAATATTGGCACAGACACAGAACCAAAGTTTTCCTCTATTGGAGACTATTGGAACGAAGAAATAGTTGGACAGGTTGCAGACTTGCTACATGAGTATTAGGACCTATTTCCCACCAAGTTCACAGAGATGAAGGGAATAGTCAGAGACCTGGGAGTAATGAGGATACCATTGAAAGAGGATGCTAGACCAGTCAAGTAGCATCCATATAGATTAAATCCACGCTACAAAGAAAAAGTTAAGGATGAGATCGATAAGATGCTAGCAGCAGGCATCATTGAGCCTGTAGAAGAGAGCGAATGGGTTAGTCCCATGGTCATGCAAGAGAAGAAAACCAAAGGAGACATCAGGATCTGTGTCAACTTACGTAAACTCAACGACGCATCGCTTCATGATCCATTTCCGACACCTTTCACTGATGAAGTACTAGACAATGTGGGAGGACAGGAGGTCTACTCCTGCACTGATGGCTTTTCAGGCTATCACCAGATCAGAATCCACCCAGAAGATCAACATAATACCACTTTTGCAATAGAATGGGGCTCATTCCAGTATACGGTAATGCCCTTTGGTCTTAAGAATGCACCAGCTATCTTTTCTAGAGTAGTAGTTGCTGTATTTAAAGAATACATCCATAAATTCCTAGAAGTTTATTTTGATGACTGGACTATATTTGGATTAATTGACAAGCACATAGGAGATTTAAAACTGATGTTAGAGAAATGTAGGCAGTACCAGATTTCTCTGAACTTGAAAAAATGTATATTCTGTGTGCCATTTGGTATTTTGTTGGCTCACATTGTTTGCAGACAAGGCTTGATGGTAGATCCCGCAAATATTGCCATCATTGTAAATCTTCTAGCACCCAACTCAGTCAAACAATTGAGAACAGTACTTGGTCATACCAGGTACTACAGAAAATTCATAAAGGGATACACAAAGATTACAACATCGATGGAAAAACTGCTAAAGAAAGAAGTAAAATTCCCATGGAACAAGGAATGCCAGCAGAGTCTAAACACACTTAAAGAGAAGATGGTTACAACACCCATCTTAGTATTCCCAGACTGGACTAAGCCATTTCATGTACATGTGGATGCATCTGGCATCGCACTAGGGGTTGTTTATCGCAACCAGGAGAAGGAGGTATCGACCATCCTATCGCATACTCCAGTAGAAAGCTGTCGACAGCAGAAAAAAACTACACCACAACAGAAAGAGAAGGGTTAGCTATGGTGTAAGCGCTACAAAAGTTCAGGCACTACTTGTTGGGTGCCTCGTTCAAGATGTTTACTAGCCATTCCGCATTGAAGTATCTGGTCAATAAGCCAGTGTTAGGGGGACAAATCTACAGATGGTTACTCCTCTTTCAGGAGTATGATTTTGAAATCATTGTCAAACTAGGAAGAGTGAATGCTGGACCTGATCATCTATCGCAAATAGACTTAGGAGAAGAGCCCAGTAATCTAGAGGACAATTTTCTAGATGCGTAATTGTTTTCTATTCAGATCGTAGATGAGTACTATGCTGATATCATTCACTTCCTCACTACAGGAAGGGCACCTGAGGAGTTTACCAAGCATCAAAAGAAGCAGTTGGTTGTTAAAGTAGCAGACTTCACCTTGATCATAGGATAGTTATACAAGTTAGGTCCAGATGAAGTCCTGTGCAGATGTGTGATGCCACATGAAAAAGAGGCTATTATCAGAGAAGCCCATTCAGGTACTGCAGGAGGTCATTTCGTAGGAAAGCCGACTACGCAGAAAATCCTGACCACAGGATTATGGTGGCCTATGTTACGGAAAGACACTAAGGACTTTTGCAGATGCTGTGATATCTGCCAGAGGGTAGGAAAAACTTCATGACTAGATGAAATGCCGCTACGACCGTAGGTTATGCTGCACGCATTTGACAAGTCGGCTATAGATTTTGTGGGTCCTATCAACCCATAGGGAAAACGAACTAGTGCGCGATATATCATCACGGGAATAGAGTACCTCACCAAGTGGGCAGAGGCCAAAGCAGTAATAAATTCTCATGCTGCTACAGCCGCACAGTTCATTTTTGAAAACATCATCACTAGATTTGGATGCCCAGTAATTTTGATGAGCGATCAAGGCACACACTTCTTGAACCGCACCATTGAGACCTTGACGAAATAATTCCAGACACAACACCATAAGAGCACTCCCTACCACCCGCAAGCTAATGGTATGGTGTAGGCCTTTAACAAGATTTTTTAAAATGCTCTTACTAAGATATGCAACAGCCAAAGGAATGATTGGGACCTCAGAGTTAATGCTGTATTATGGGCATATAGGACTACATGCAAGAAACTTATAGGACACACACCTTTCAGCTTGGTGTATAGACATGAGGCTATTATGCCTATGGAGTATATCCTTCCCAGTTTAAGAATTTCTCAGATCATTGGAATGGCTGATATAGACACAATGCATGAGAGGCTAGCGCAGCTACTTGCCTTAGAGGAAGACAGATTCATCGTCGGATTCCATCAGAAAGTGCAGAAGGCACGAGAAAAAGCGTGGCATGACAGGCACATTAAGAGTAAGACTCTTCAGATAAGATACCTAGTACTCCTCTACAACAGTAAATTTCTTAAGTTTCCAGGGAAGTTCAAGACGCATTGGTTGGGGTCGTATCAGATACAGCAAGTCACAGAGGGAGGAGCCGTTCAGCTCAGCAAACTGAATGGGGAGCTTCTTCCCACGATGATCAATGGTAGTAGGCTTAAACTCTATAGTGATAGCCACTCCACCTATCAGCCCTAACTCAGAATTGCAATGGAGCAGATGTCCAGGGTATTTGAAAGGATGCATCGCACTGGGAATTAGTCTACATCGGAAGGTATTCTAAGTATAAGGAATCGTATAAGGACGGTTCATTTTGAAAAAAAAAATGCTTAAGTTTGTTTTGAGCAAGTGATGCGGTGTGGCATCGCAGCAACGTGATGTTTCCCCATGCCACATACCCAGTTTTTATAACGAGACAGAGGGCTAGTCAAGTCACCTTCCGATAGGCAGTTAATGAGGAAATGACCGGTATACGTTACCGTAGATTTGGCAGCAGCATAATAAATTTTTCCAGATTTGGCAAATCTTCGACGAGACCGGCGCCTGCATACACACGCTTCGAGGGAAATTGATCGGATTTCTACATTTATTGAGGATCGAAATGATGGGTGTGGTCTCGTCTAAGCAATTAATACGATCGAAGGGTTCAATCTTGATGACCGTTGCATCTGGGATTATCACCTTCAGTATAAAAGTAGAAATTATTCATTCGGGAGGGTTACGTTTGAAAAGAGCCGAGAGCTATAGAGTGCATTGTTAAGTTTTCCCTGTCCAGAGCTAATTTCGTTACAAAGTGCTGTGATTTCCATAGATTGCAACCATTTCCAATCCTAAGTATTACACGAAGTGGGTTCTTCCCGAGGAGGAACCTTTAGAAGACAGTTTGAGATGCTTCGAGCATGGTGGCTGTATGTCCGCTATGACTACGTCGCCCAGGGTTGTGAAATTAGGAACATCATAGGTAAGACAATTTCCAAGGATGAGGAGTCAAACGCAGGATGTAGAATATGTCATCAAAGTCTCTGCTGAGGAGAAGAAGAAAGCCAAGCTGATTACTGAAGATAAGAAAGCAAAGCATAGGAATGATGAGAAGAAATCTCCCGCTAGGAAGAAAGTAAAAATGAGAAAAATAAAGCAACGGGAGAAGGGAGATGACCTATCTCATCAGCTAAGAGAAGAACAAAAGGTTCCAAAGGTCCAGAATGAAAATATGCGGAACCCAAGCAGCGTGAATACCTGGAGTGAGTTGTTGAGAAGAAAAGTGAAAGGGAAAACAAACCGAACAAGCAAAACTTCAAGATGCAAACAAAGGCTTGTTCTCATAATGGAATTCTTGGTTTGTATACCTTTCACGTTAGTAGGCTCCAGACTGAATGAAATGTTGAGAAGGCTGGAAGATACAGATGTTCCTTGTGATAAAATTTCTAACCCAGATAAAGAGGAAAGGATATCTGTGGAAGACTTCTCAAGACCTAAAGATCCTTAAAAAGGTCTCGCAAGCGATGAGAGCGAGAGCATGACTGAGGGAAGGAATGATAAGAGGTCCCAACAAACTTAGTTACATAAACTATAGAGATCGTATCACAGCTATGGAGAACGAAGTCGCAGGACTTTGGGACAATCTTCAGCGCACTTCGCAGGAAGCCAAGGAGAAGCTACAGTAGGAGAAGCCTGTTGGTAGGGGCTCGGGGACGAGCCACAAGTAAGTGTTAGGGGACTGTTGGAGTAGAGTCCTGCAGCTATAGGAAAATATTCCATTTTGGTGGATAGATAGCCTGGTGAAGACAAAGAGATAAGGTGAAGCTACGACATCGTAGCATGTTTCTAGCTACAGAGCAGAGCCAGAAACCGTGACTGTTGGAACAAATAATTCAAAGAAGACGACAGTACCTAAGCGGCCGAGAAGAGAGAGCTCAACCACTGCATTGAAGGCAGCGGCGAAGACAGGAGGGCTCAACTACCCTCATAAAGGAAAAGGAGCGACGAGGCCGAGGTATTGAAGATGAAGGACAGAAGAAGGGAAGTGGTGCATAGTACCCATGGTCAGTGCTAGGAAGCATGGAAGACTACAGAGAGTAGTGGTGTGATGAAAAGAGGCTACCCCAAGTACAGATATGCCGACTATCACTAGTTAGGGTTTTGGGTTACTGTTGGGACAGGCCCACAGTGTTGTAATGGCGACACCTTTGGGCCACCTATAAAGGGATGTATTTTGTATTGTAAAGGGTTGGTTGGCGTGTTGGCATTACAAGCATATTATAAGCCATCCAGCTAGTTAACCATTGAGGCTATTAGCTCACTGTATTTTTGTATTGTAACAATCCGCAAGGATTGACAGAGAGAGAGAGAGAGTGAGAGTATATTGTAAGAAGGCAATATAGAGAAGAGATCTAGGAGAGAAGGGCTTTAGGCTGAGTGCGGAGTTACCCAAAATATCTCTAGCTGCATATGTGGTGCAGTAGAACTGTGTACCTCTCTCAAGTTATAATATAGAAACACAGTTCTGTGGATGTAACTTCCACCTTGGAAGTGAACCACATAAAATCAGAGTGTTATGTGTTTGATTCATGTGATTGTATTTACTTGTTATATCTGTCATTCATTACATGAAATTTGCTTATAGTAAATGTATGTGTAGGTTATTTAGTTCATAGCATATTTCCAAGGATAAATGCAAGTCGAAGTCTTTAAGTATTATGTATAAGAGTTTGTCTAAGTCTCACTTAAGATAGTTAAGAGTTGTGGTATAAAACAGCCTTGTATGATTGAGTCCTGTAAGTTGAATACAAGTAACGATAAGAACACTGAGTCACAGCGGTAAGATATCGTAGGGAGGCAATATCACACCAGCAAAGGAGATATGGTGCACTGGGGTTAAGGATCAAGTGAAGGAAAGAGATACGTGTTGCCTGGGATGCGGCGATGCGATAAGGATTAGAGTCATTATGAGTAAGAGGAAACTACACATCGCTTCGTAGAAAGAGACACCTCGTGGGCTAAGAAGAGCCGCGAGGCACAGTCAAGACGCCATACAGAACTTGGTCAAGACACTTAAGTCCTTGACCAACCCATTAGGATCACTTCGGGTGAGACTTCAGGCCACTTTGCGGTCTGTCGCCGAAAGGGCCAGTGAGCTAGGGGTGTTTTTGGTTCATTATAGTAAACCCGGGTCTGCCCAGATGACCAACAACTAGACAGAATGCTCGTACAAGTTAGGACTGCCATGATTAAAGAACTTAAGAAACCTAATTCTAAGTCACAGTGTATCATAGAGATTAAAGACATCAAACAGCTACCTACAGACTCAGTATGGGACTTTGATCAAAAATTCAAAGCTCTTATAGACCAGGTTAGGTTTGAGTTTGCACCAGAGCAGCATAAGGAATGGTTCATCACAGTACTGCATCCGCACATTAGATTTCCATTAATGCAACAGAGACTCCGTACACCGGATGAAGCATTAGATATGGAAATGAAACTAGAGGCTTCACCTCTAGCTAAGACTAGTACATTTATGACAAACCTATAGAACCAGTTAGCCAATCTCACGTTACAGCTACATGACATTAAGAAAGGGAAAGAAGTTGCACAAGAACTATGGTGTATAAAGTGTAAAGGACAGGGCCATACTAAATATAACTGTCTAGTATTTGTTGAATATTTAGCAATTGGGGCTCCAAACCCCTTAATACAGACCCATGGGCCGTGGTGTGAACTCTACAAAACAAGAGGGCATAGACCACAGGAATTCCCTTTACTTTAGAAGTATGTACAAACCCCTAAGAACTTATATTGTAACTTCTAAAAGTTGGCAGGTCATGATGAACATAATTGCCGAGCTTATGATCTCATGATTGAGAGAAAGAATGACTTGTACAGAGTCCAGTCAGAAATAGCAGGTCCAGCAGTAGGAATATAGCATGAACCGGCTCATGATGGCCTGTTTTCGCC
>LPNX010976902.1:0-58116 GCA_001517045.1 Pseudotsuga menziesii | reverse complement strand
CCTCTTGGTATATTTTAAGTTAAAAATGAAGTGTGAGTTGATTAAATTAGGCAAAGGGGGGACTCCAGATATACCCAAGAGTACTTGGAGTATGTCCAAAACTAAACCTTTACAGCTACCCACAAGGAATATGTGGGCTGAAATGGAGTCTCTGGGGCTACTGTTCGTAATGCACCCATTAAGGTGTGACAGAGATCGGCGCCTCGAGGTCACTTTTCAAAAGTTCCTGCTTCCTTTGGGTATTTTGCCACCGTAAAGGTTTGATCTAGGTGTTGGATTTTCACCTGATGGTTTGTCAGTCGGGGAGTGTGAGTCCTAATTATACTAGTCACATAAGTGCTTTTGATACATCTTGACTGATCAGATGAACCACAGGCAAGTGTAGAGTATACACACTGGAGTCTTGTCAATTTTAGTAAGTTTTAAACTGGATGTTCTTGTTTAAAAGAAAAGCCTCCAAGAACCTCTTTCGATCCAAGTGGATATCAATCAAGGAATCGAGGAGGGGTTAATTTTAAAGTTACTGATAAACAAATGATAGAAAAAAAGCAAACAGATACACAGTTCTATTTTCTTAATTAATCCTACCACGAATCTCTTTCCCCTTTCGGGTCAATCGGGAAACCGTGGGGTAAGTATTAAGATTACTTTGAAATGTAAGATATGGAGTATGTAATTAATAACAAACTCAAGTATACTACCTTGCAAATTAGATCAGTTCTAGTAAAAAAGAAATAAACAGAAATCGACGAAAAAGGCACCAACGCAAATCCCCCCAGGGGGGATGGGGAATGGGCTCGAGAGAGCCTATTCCAAAAATGATTTTATTTATTATTGGTTACAAAATCAAAGAACTGAAATTATCAGAAACTTGTTGGTTCTTATATAGGCTGAAACCAAGATTTTACAACTTTGGAAAAGTCTTGAGTTTTTAGTGAAAGAGGAGACCCTTGGGGGGATTTGAGCGCTCCTAAGGCCACTTCGGACAGCAGATTCCTTTACCTTATGTCATAAATACTAAAATAAAGAAAGAATATTATAATAACAAATGTCCAAAATAACTTTAAGAGTACCTTTGGATCAGCCTACCTTATCTCACAAAAAATGAAGTTAAAACTAGCTAAACAGGCAGAAAAGGAACCAAGGAAAGCAAGCTTTCCTTAGAATATTGGATTTCTGTTTGTGCAGACAACAAATATGCACTGATATTGCAGAATATTGAATTTTATAACAGCGAAAGTAAATCTAATGCATGCGATCTACAAGTTTCCTTTAAATTTTCATGCAAAAAAGACGATTTCCCTATAGCTAGATCTAGAATGCTTATGAAACCTTTTTAAGTGCAAGATATAGGTTATGAGATATGAAATGTTAGATCTATGTATATTTTACTTTGATGAAACATATTCAAATGAAATCACAGCTATGAACTGAAGCAAGTAACCGGGTAAAGTGTTGATTTTGAGGGAGGAAGAAGAGGAGAAAAGTGCTCGTTTCCTTGAAGATCCGCAGTAGAGCTTTCAGGTGGAATGTCGAGGGACTATGCCTTTGAAATGATTTGAGGAGAATGAAGAAACAAACTAGATCAGCATCCTCTCCAAAGTATGAACCTACAACTCAGCTGAAATCAAAGAACTTGCCAAGAAACTTGTGAGATCCGATTAGTACATACAAAGAGATTCAAGATAACGTGCATATAAGCTTATAGGACATGCTAAATATAGATCTATAAACATGCATCCAAGGAGAGTGACAGTCAATAAAATTATTGAACAACACCTTTCCTATCAAGATTGTAATAAGCTAATTACCAATATTAACCACAGATCTACAAGAAATTAGCAAAAAATGACCACAGATGCAGGTTACCTCAGTAAAACAATGGAAATAATCATCCACACATGCAATGGCACCACATTGTATTGCCTCCAAAGCTTTTCTTTATTTCAAATGAAGAATTACAGAGTTACAATAGCAGCAGCACCTCAATCTCAGTTCTAACTAGCTTGGAAGAGGAGGTTGTGCCTGGATATATACAAAATACAGGCCATCTAGCCCAGGGGGGGTGCAAATCCCAAGGAGATACATCAAATCAGCTGAGGGAGAGTCCATAAATGCCTGATCTGTGTCTAGCTGAGCTAGATCTGAGTCTCACTGAGTGCAACTGTCAATTGGGGGGCTGATCTGAGTGACACCTCAACCTGTTGACTGAAGAATCCACCAAAACTCATCCAGATGAGCCAAAAACGTGTGGAGGAGAGAGGGAGGGTGAAATCCCCCATAAAGGATGCTGAAGATCAACTCTTGATCTGATTTGATCACCTCCTTCAGTTAAGGATTTGTTAGATCCAGTCAGTATGCTTCAGATCTGACTGATTTCAATCAAATCGGCTGAGAATCCACTGATTTATGATTTTGGATTTGCTCCATTATTCATCAATTTATTAATTAAAATAATCAATAATTGATTTTTGGGGATTTCTGACCTAAGTGATGGAAAATCACTAAAAACTAAAATAATCAATAAGTGATTTTTGGGGCTTTCTGGCCTAAGTTTTGGAAAAATTAAATTTAATAAAAAACACTGAAAAAACTAAAAAATTGAAAAATTGAAAAACACCTAGGGGGACTTAGACATGTTCATATGACTCAAAAATTATGTCTAGCATGCTTATACATTGACACATAGACTATAATAACCTTAATAGGCCTAAATGCCAAGCTGACCACCCCAACTTTGGAGGTATGGAGTGAAAAAATGAGAAATTATTAGCTGTTTGTTCAACAACCAATAATAACCAAGGGAAAAAACACCCTGGGCTGATTGGATTGACAAATGAAGTCTAAGAGATCGAGTCTTTTATAGACTCTATCATGCTAGAACATTTATTACAATTCCCCCATGGGGTATCAACATGTGATATAGTACAACAAGCACTTCCCAGAAGTACTTCCACAGGTCTTCTGAAGTCCAAACAAGTTATCCTTGTCTGGTTCACCAAGCTCACTTGATTAAAAACCACTAAGTACAACTTAGGTGGTAACATGTCCATGGTGGAGGATACAGAGGATGAGGCCATGGAGGAGGCTTTGGTTGTGATGGAGGCTTTGGCCGTGGCCATGGACCAATCACTTGTTACAATTGTGGAATTGTAGGACATTATGCTAGGGACTATTAGAACCCTAGTACGACATGTAAGTATTGCAAGTACTATGAGCATATTATAGAACAGTGTCCGATCTTGATAGCCAATATTAGGGACCCTAAGCCAGTAGTAAACCAAAACATTCATCTTATTGTTGCTGAGCAGAAAGAACCAGAACCTAGAGTCAATATAGTGACTCATAGCGGTGCTTCTACTAGTAGCACATCGCAGGATGACGCAAAGAATACAGGTCCGGAGTGGGTGCGCAAAGAAACTTATAAATCAACACCACTCGACCTATAGAAGAACAAAGAAACATTTCAGCAAGCAAAAAATTTATTTATTGAACCTACAACATCGGGATCACAAGTATTGCCTTGTAGGGATGTACCGTAGCAAACACCTTGGGGTGTTAGTCTTGTGCATATATCGTAGGCTACCACATCAGGAAGGTGTGAAGAGGATGAATCGACAGGAAGTGTACAATCCTTCCTGCGGAGCTGCTTGAAACTTGTACGAAATGAGAAAGCTATAGGAGAGCTTCAGCGCATCATAGATCAGTGTTAACCATCTTCTTCCATGAACAGTGCGCAGCGTGCTGTTCATAATATTATGGGACATACAAGAACAAGAAGAGAAATGAGACTCACAGCGCAAATTGGAGAATTTGAAATGGATGAGGTAATCCTAGATTTAGGATCAGAGGTAAATGTTCTGACTAAGCAGACATGGGAACAAATGGGTAGCCCTAAGTTAGCCAAATCGTCTATCCATCTGCGTTTAGCCAATCAGCAGTGGGTATCACCACTGGGTCGATTACTGCGGGTACCAGTTAATATTGACGGAGTTCGCAGCTTTGCAAACTTTGAAGTCATAGAAATCATTGGCGATAGTAGACCGTACCCAACTTTACTAGGTATTTATTGGGCAATCTATAACATGGCTGTTATTGACTTAAAGAAAAGACAAATGACCTTGGAGGATAGTCAGATCTGGGTCATCACACCGTTGGATCCTTTCCAGGGTCCTTGCTACATTGAACCTATCAGGGCAGAGGAGGAGGTGCACAACATGGAAAGCCTTTATCAGATGACTTATAATCGAAGTGATTACATCAAACCTACAATAGAAGGAAATATTAGTTGGCGATGCGATAGCTCACGCGCCTCAGATTCAGAGGTTGGTTTAGAAAATTGGCAGAACAAACTTTACGAAGTCTCAGCTCGCAGATGCACGTTTATGACTAAGTCACTGTGATGGATTGGTGAAGAGAGTATTGACATTCCATCATTTCATGGCTTAGCCGATGTCAATTACTTTTTACAGCAGTTTGAACAAGAAATTCCTTAGGAGCAGAGGATGACAACTATGGACCTTGCAGTAAAAGCCACACCTGGAAGATGGTGGCACGCACATAAAGAACATATCGCATCATGGGATGATCTTAAGAGACTGATGGCGATCAGATTTTCTAATGAAAAGGATCCTTTATAGTAGAAATACATAGGAGAGAGTGACCCCAGGTCACATATTCAGATTTGCAAACAGAGTTGGTCACCAATTCCAGGGATGAATGGGTTCACCTATTCATTCACACTTTATACACAGTGCCAAGGAATTGGTACACAGAGACAGAATTGCGCAGAGGAACCATCACATGGCCACTTATGATAGACAGCTTCCTACTCACTTTCACTTTTGAATATGAGTACCCAAGCATTGATTAGGCCCTAGATGTAATAAATACTAAGATATTTGACGACTATACCCTATTAGTGCCTGCTCAGAGTGGGCCAAACAGTTAGAACATGCGCTTGAATGTTACAAATTCGCAGCAGAGCCAGATGATGAGGACGAGAATCCTCGCAGTGTCAACATTCCTAAGTTAGAAGGGACTCACATAGTTGATGGACCGAGACTAGAAATTCCCGCTATCACAGAACCTATAAAGATTAAAAAGATCAATATTGGCACAGAAACAGAACCAAAGTTTGCCTCTATTGGAGACTATTGGGATGATGAAACAGTAGGACACATCGCAGATCTCTTACATGACTATCAGGACCTATTCCCCACTAATTTCATAGAGATGAAGGGAATAGTAGGAGATTTGGGAGTCATGCGCATACCATTGAAAGAGGATGCTAGGCAAGTTAAGCAGTGTCCATACAGATTGAATCATTTCTATAAAGAAAAAGTTAAGGATGAAATTGATAAGATGCTAGCAGCAGGCATCATTGAACCTGTAGAAGAGAGCGAATGGGTTAGTCCCATGGTCGTGTAGGAAAAGAAAACCAAAGGAGAAATCAAGATTTGTGTCGACCTGTGAAAACTCAACAATGCATCACTTCATGACCCATTTCTGACACCTTTCATTGATGAAGTTTTAGACAATGTGGGAGGACAGGAGGTCTACTCCTTCACTGATGTCTTTTTAGGCTATCACCATATCAGAATCCATTCAGAGGATCGACATAAGACCACTTTTGCGATAGAATGGGGCTCATTCTAGTACACAGTAATGCCCTTTGGTATTAAAAATGCACCAGCTATCTTTTCTAGAGTAGTAGTTGCTGTATTCAAGGAATACATCCATAAATTCTTAGAAGTCTATTTTGATGATTGGGTTGTATTTGGATTAATAAACAAGCATATAGGAGATTTAAGGCTCATGTTAGAGAAATGTAGGCAATATTAGATTTCTCTTAACTTGAAGAAATGTATATTCTGTGCGCCATTTGGTATTTTGTTGGGTCATATTGTTTACAGACAAGGCTTGATGGTAGATCATGCAAAGATTGCCATCATTGTTAATCTTCCAACACCCAACTCAGTCAAGCAATTGAGGACAGTGCTTGGCCATACTGGGTATTATAGAAAATTCATCAAAGGTTATGCAAAGATAACAACACCTATGGAAAAATTGTTAAAGAAAGAAGTGAAATTCCTATGGAATGAGGAATGCCAGCAAAGCTTAGACACACTTAAAGAGAAGATGGTTACAACACCCATATTAGTTTTCCCAGATTGGAATATTCCATTTCATGTACATGTGGATGCATCTGGCATCGCACTGGGGATCGTCTTAACCCAACTAGGAGAAGGGGGTATCGATCACCCTATCGTATACTCAAGTAGAAAGCTATCTACCACGGAAAAGAACTACACCACTACAGAAAGAGAAGGATTAGCTATGGTGTATGCTCTACAGAAGTTCAGGCACTACCTGTTGGGTGCCCCATTCAAGATGTTCACTGACCACTCTGCTTTAAAGTACTTGGTCAATAAACCAGTATTAGGAGGAAGGATCTGTAGATGGTTACTCTTATTTCAGGAGTATGATTTTGAAATTATTGTAAAACCAGGAAAATTAAATGCCAGACCTGATCATCTGTCGCGCATAGATTCAGGTGAAGAACCAAGTAATTTAGAGGACAATTTGCCAGATGTGCAATTGTTTTCTATCCAAATCACAGATGAGTATTACGCTGATATTATTCACTTTCTCACTACAGGGTGGTCACCTGTTGAGTTTACTAAAAAGTAGAAGAAACGGTTAGTTGTTAAAGCAGTAGACTTCACTTTGATCACAGGACATTTATATAAGATAGGTCCGGATGAAGTCTTGCGCAGATGCATTATGCCACATGAAAAAGAGGCCATTATCAGAGAAGCACATTCAGGTGCCGTAGGAGGTCATTTTGAAGGAAATCCAACTGCTCAGAAAATCTGAGCTGTAGGATTATGGTGGCCTACTTTGTATAAAGACACTAAAAAGTTTTGCAGATGCTGTGATATCTTCCAGAGGGTAGGAAAACCTTCGTGTAGAGATGAAATGATGCTCCGAACACATATTACATTGCGGGCATTTGACAAGTGGGCTATAGATTTTGTGGGTCCTATCAACCCACCTGGGAAACGAAATGGTGTGAGATACATCATCACAGGAATAGAATACATCACCAAGTGGGCAGAGGAAAAAGTAGTAAGGAATTGTGATGTTGCTACAGCTGCACAGTTCATCTTTGGAAACATCATAAGTAGATTTGGATGTCCAGTAATCTTGATGAGTGATCAAGGAACACATTTTATGAACCGCACTATTGAGGCCTTGATGGAGGAATTTCAGATCCAGCACCATAAGAGCACTCCCTACCATTCTCAAGCTAATGGTACGGTGGATGCCTTTAACAAGATTCCACAAAACGAGCTTAATAATATCTGTAACAGCCAAAGAAATGATTGGGACCTCAGAGTTAAAGCTATGTTATGGGCTTATAGGACTACATGCAAGAAACTTATAGGACACACACCTTTCAGCTTGGTGTATGGACAAGACGTTGTTATGCCTATGGAATATATTATTCCCAGTTTAAGAGTTGCTCAAATTACCGAGATAGCTAATATAGATACGATGAATGAAAGACTAGCGCAACTGCTTGCCTTAGAAGAAGACAGATTCATCGCAGGATTTCATCAGAAAGTGCAGAAGGAATGAGAAAAAGCTTGGCATGACAGACACTTTAAGAGCAAGAGTTTTTAGATAGGAGACCTAGTGCTCCTGTATGATAGTAAGCTTTTTAAGTTTCCAGGCAAGTTCAAGATGCATTGGTTGGGGCCATATCAGATTCAGTATGTTACAGAAGGAGGTGCCGTTCAGATCAGCAAACTGAACGAGGAGCTTCTTCCCACTTTGATTAATGGCAGTAGACTTAATATTTATAGTGATAGCTACTCCACCTCCCAGCCCTAACTCAGACAGTTTAAAGCTGTGTAGATGTCCAGTGTAGTTGAAAGGAGGCATCGCACCGGTAATTAGTCTACACTGGAAGGTAAAGAGTTTTAAGTATTCTAAGTATAAGGAATCGCATGAGGAAATTTTATTTTGTGCAAGACATAGGATGCTTGCGGGAAAAAGAAAAAAAAAGTACTAAGTATGAGGAATCACATCAGAAAAGTGTATGTTGCGCAAGTCATAGGACGCTTGCAGAGTTTTTGAACGTTGCAGCGTTCACGCCAACACTTTGGTTTGAGACAATGCGGTGTGGAATCGCAGCAATGCGATGTTCCCAGTACCACATACATAATTTTGAAGAAGGTAGAGGGCTAGTCACTTTTCCCTCTGACAAGCAGTTAATCCAGATATGAAAACTATATGTTGCCCTAGATTTGGAAACAGTATAATGATTTGTCCAGATTTGGTAAATATTCGACGAGACTGGCGCCTGCACGCAAGTTTCGAGGGAAATTTGATCAGATTTTCAACAATTAATGAGGATCGAAACGACGGGTGTTGTCTTGTCCATACAATTAATACCATCGACGTGTTTATCCAGATGACCGTTGCTTCAAATATTATCACCTTCGTTATAAATTCAGAAGATCATTCATTCAGAAGGGTTACTTTTGCAATTCTGAGAGTATAGAGCAAGTTGTAAGAGTTTCCCCTGTGAAGAGATACTGTAGTTACAGAGTGATATTTTTCCCCAAGTTCGCAGCCATTGCCAGTTCAGAGTATTGCACTGAGTGGTTTCTATCCTAGACATAACCTTTAGAAGATATTGTGCAAATATTCTAGCATGGTGGCCTTGTGTCCGCTATGACGACGCCGCCTAGGGTTGTGAAAGTAGGTACATCACAGGTCATACAACCGCCAAGGATGAGGAGTCAATCTCAGATAGTAGAAGAGTCCAGCCCAGAGCCGGAGGAAGAAGTTCATATGGCAACAGAATACATCATGCCCTGAGTTGAGGACACACTAGAGGTAACCATTCCCAAGGGTGCTAAGTTTCCTATTCCCATTC
Source organism: Pseudotsuga menziesii (assembly GCA_001517045.1). Lineage (NCBI taxonomy): Eukaryota > Viridiplantae > Streptophyta > Pinopsida > Pinales > Pinaceae > Pseudotsuga > Pseudotsuga menziesii. The sequence goes on along the minus strand of LPNX010976902.1, from coordinate 49,166 downwards.
CGCCGATTGATTCTCCTGTTAAGGAAGATGGAGATCTGTTAGGATATGCCCCTGTTCTCAAATTCATAGACTATAACCTTGGAGACAGTAAGACATATCCTCAGTTTCGACCGGATCAGTACCTCACGGTTCAGAGGAACCCGAGGACTAGCACAAATGAGTTTGTTCCTATGGAACATGTCCAGATTCTTGAGCAGTCAGGCTTGCTCAATTTGTTGAGAATGCCACATTTTGGATGAGGTGCAGAGGTTAATGCCATGGTGCATGTGCTACTTTCTTGTGTACATGGAGGTTACCTCTAGCTAGGTAATAGGATCGATCTGAATGTCGATCTGATACACCACATCACCAGGCTGTCCAAGACTGGTAAGGACCCTCAGACACATATATCAAGTAAGAGCAAGGATTCCAAGCTATCATCCACCCTAGTTAACAAGTATAATCTATAGAGAGGAGGTCGGGCTTATGAAATCACAACAATAGCAGATGATACACTCATATTTATAGCCAATTTGCTTACAGGAAGATTGTTAACCAAGGTTCACCCAAAGGAATTCACAGGATTAGTAATTCACCTTGCCATACAAGTTGCGGAGGGTGAACAATTTAATTGGTGTTTATTCTTATTAAATATTTTTCTTCAAGATTGTTTGACAGCACAGGATGAGCTGAACCACCCCTTCCATTTCTTGTGGCTACTCATATTATGTGCATTCGTTGGATGGTAAGAGCCGCCCCATACCCAATTTCTACAGCTACAAAGCGGTGAGCCCAGAGGTGCATGCTATGCAAACTTATGGGAGAGCACCAGCCCATCAAAGAAAAAGATCAATATGATAGTATTCTATGAATACTATAATCTATTGAAGAGAGTCATCCAGGAGACACCATGGATCAGCACAGAGATTGTGGACATGTATGATAATCGACTTGATTTCATGGCAAACAGCCATACCATCTACCTAAGGCCAAAAGGTTCTAGAACGAATAACTGGGAAAATGGTTTGTTCAGTATGATAGCACAGGATATAGAAGATGTCATCAAAGACTTTGATGAAGAGTGGAAGAAGGCATTAGAATATGCCACAGTACTACCACTAGGTACCGCACAGATAGACCCATCAGACAAAGGGAAAGACAAAGTGGCATCCCAGACAAAAGATATAGCAGAAGTGCCACCACTGACACAAAAGAGAAAAGATGCAAAAGAGCTGCCACCAGGGGCACCAAAGAAGAAAAAAACAAAAGCCTCAAAGGAACCTATAGAGACTGCACTAAAGGAGGATGACTATGAACTCATCGCAACAAGATTGCAGGACATGATGAAGGACTCATTTCAGGTGATGCAGACATCACAGGACAAGCTGCAGAGCATGATTGATTAGCAGATTTCAGAGTTGAAAGCACTAAAGGAGAAGACTGCCACAATGCAGATTCTTCCAGTTAAGGCGACGACAGGAGAAATTTCAACACCATTGACTTCCCACGAGGAAGTCTTGGCAAAGGATCGCATCAATACAGTACTGATACCATCAGGGAGCATCTGACTCCCTGCTTCGATGATCGATGTACAGATACAGGTTAGAAAACCTGTCGAGGTTAATTTGGCCCAGTTCCCCGCTGATCAATTATAGATGATCCAGCAATAGATAGCCACAGAACTCAGGGATAGAGAGCTTGCGACTTATAAACAGAACACTCAGCTGAGGAAATAGAATGCAGAGCTCACTGCAGGCTTTCACAAATAGATGGAAGAGTTAAGAGTACATGAAGAAAGAGAATAGGATCTCAGTTAGGTCCTGCAGAATATCGTACTGGAGTTACCCCAGTGTAACATAGAGTTTTCCTTACCTCTAACCTAGAAGGTAAGAATAATTGCAGACAGAGCAAAGGCTCTAGAAGAGACAGTGGTCAAGATGGAGGAAGACCATAGAGCACAGATTGTCGATCTTGACGCTCGAGCACCAGGAACACCTCAAGCAGATAAGGAAGCAAGGGAATAGGCCTTTAGACTCGCTTCAACACAGATGAAGAGTCACATAGATGATGCACAGTCATTACTAGCCGATGCGACGAAGACATGGTCAGAGCTAGACGAGCTCCCAGATAGACTAGAATTGTAGCAGAGTATCCAGAACATAGAGAAGACCACAGCAGCAATAAAGTAAGAAGTCAAGAGCTTAGGAGCTCTTGCAAAGATGAAGAAGACGACAGATATGAACCGTTTGCAACAGGAAGCGCAGCGATTAAGAGAAAAAGAGATATAGTTTAATAATCTTCTTCAGCCATATCAGGAACAAATCATAGAGCTGGTCGATGCAATTGAGTAGAAGGTTAAGGAGTTCACTACAAGCAAAAGTGATATTGATGATATAGAAGACTCCATCATTAGTCAAGCTATGCTTGAAATGGCACAAGAGTGTGTCGAGGTTATGAATAAAGAAGTCACAGGACTTCGCGAGAGACTTACAAAGACTTTGCAGGAAGCCAAGCAGAAGCTACAACAAAAGAAACCAGTTGTTAATGGCTCAGGGATGAGCCACAAGTAAGTGTTAGGGGACTATTGGAGCAGGGCCCCGCAGCTATAGGAAAAGCTGCTATACTAGAAGAAGAATTCAAAGGAAATAGTACCCAAGTGGTCGAGAAGAGAGAGATCAACCACTGCACTTAAGGTAGCAGTGAAGATAGGAGGGATTAGCTACCCTCATAAAGGAAAAGGAGCAATGGGCCGAGGTATTGAAGACAAAGGACAAAAGAGGACTGTACAGGAAGCGACGCCCATACCCATGATCAGTGCCAGGAAGCATGGAAGACTGCAAGAAGTTGTGGTGTGATGGTAAGTGGCAGCCCACAGTACAGATGCATCGACTATCACAGTTAGGGTTTTGGGTTACCGTTGGGAAAGGCCCACAGTGTTGTAATAGAGCGAGACCTTCGGGCCGCCTATATAAGCATGTATTTTGTATTGTAAAAGGTTAGATAGTTGGTGAGTTAGTTAGATAGTTAGACAGTAGAGAGAAAGATAGCTATTCTTTGAGTCAAGCTCTGGTTCTGTTTTTAAGTTTGTAGTTATCTTACTGTAACCAGTAGCTGGCTCCTTGAGCATGAATGTAACAATCCGTAGGGATTGAGAGAGAGAGAGGAAGAGAATATTGTAAGAAGGAAATATAAGAAGAAGAAGAGATCTAAGAGAGAAGATCTCTCGGTTGTGTGTGCGGAGTTTCCCAGAAGATCTCAGGTTGCCTAATAGGTTGCAGGGGAACTATGTTTACTCTCTCAAGCTATAAGATAAAAACCAATTCCCATCGTAAGAGAAGATGCGATGTGATAAGAGTCTGCTCCCTATTAGTGCCAGCTAGAAGGAGAGATCATCCTCACAGAGAGATCCCATTGGCTAAGAAGAGTCGCAATACCCTAGGATGCTACAGAACCCGGTTGAAGACACCTGAGTCTTCAGCCACCCCACTTAAGATCACTACGGGTGAGACTTTAGGCCGCTCTGCGGTCTGTCGCCGAAAGGGCCAGTGAGCTAGGGGTTTTGTTGGTACAGTAAAGTAAACCTGGGTCTGCCCTGTCAGAACCAACAGTGTGCCAGCCAGTTTGGTGCATGGGCATGTTGGGTTTGCATAGGTTGTGCATAAGAGGGTGTGTCTTTGGACTGGGCCATCATCCTTGAGTAATCGGGTGCTTGGACTGGTTGTGCAACATTAGCGGTGTTGCTTGGGTGCAGTGGCATCATAGGAGGTGTTGCATAGTACTTTGGGTGTTAGGAGATAGAACCTATGAGGCCATTTGCAACATGGGATTCCCCCAGTGCATCGTGGTGAGAGTTGTCATCATGGGGAGCATCTATAATGATGGTGTATAGGTAGCTAGACTGAGCATAAATCAAATAAAACTATTGGTCCTTCAAGATGGCCTCTTCCTTGGATTGGGGATGCTTGAAGGAGACGTCCTTAGCTATAGGTGGTATCAAGGTTTTTAAGAACCAATAGAGTAAAAAAATTGTCATCAAGCTGGATTTTGCATAGGCTACACCATCGCTGCCACTCATGGATGTGGTTGGTGATGTGCATAGTGGTATTTTGATGGTAAGAAAAAAATATTTCAATGCCCTTGTCTTATCTGATAGGGATTTGGAATTATTACAGGAACATGAAGGATAATGAATTAAATTCAGGGTAAGAGGCTTGAGGTATCTCAATATACCATTTGGTTGTGGTGCTTGTAAGGGTGCACTGGAACATCCTAAGTCTGATCCAATCATCTACAATGTTTTTTCACAACCACCATAGGTGAAATGATATAATGTGGTTTTGGGGGCACTCACATGCCTTCCCTTAAAACTTGGGAATTTCTGACGATATTCTGGTTGACATGGGAGGGAAATGGGGTTAATGGATGATTGGGTCATTTGTTAACCTGGCCAAATCAGGAAAGTTGAGGTGAGCAATGAATGGGAGGTTAGACCCAAGGTTGGTGTAGGAGGGACCAACGATGGTGCCGGATTTTGTGGGATCATGGTGTCTATGCATGAATGGGGGTACCTGAGATTGAATTCCAACAATGGGGATAATCAGTATGGTCGTGGAAGGGCCACTGCCCCCAGGTATGAAAGGTGGTGTTGTGGGAATGATAGGAGTTGGTGTGGGACCGCCACTAATGGGTATCGAACTCACAACAACATGTGACATAGTGATGGGACCATTGGTGGGGATGTTGGTAATGACATGAGGTAGGGACATGGGTCCACTACCAACCACCCTTTCGAAGAAGAGATTATGATTTATTCCAACCATGGGGCCAGACGGTGTAGTGAAAATATTGAAATCAGACTAGTAGGAGTCTGAGTTAGAATCAGAGGCCATGTGAGCTTCTGATGGTGAGTAGGGTTATCGAGGAGGGACTCAACAGTGGTGGTATAAAGATCCAAACTAAGGGGGATGCCCCCTAAGGAGTGAGGAGGAGCATGGTGGATTAATGGTTGTTTGAAGGGAGTAATCGATAATGAATTTTGGACCCCCGTTTAAACAGCTTCCTATTGGTTCATAGGTGGTGACTCAGCCACCAGGACTGCTAGAATACATCGCTTGGTTTTTTTCTGCACAAGGGTGCATCTAGTCAATCAAAAGGAGTCATTTCCCATTTTGCTTAGCAATCCCTCTCATTTTTCGACTACTTTGGGGTTCCTACGATACTATTGACAATGAGTTTTAGGGAAAATCCCAAGTACTTCCTGTAGTTAAGTCGATTAAGACTTATATTCCAACTCAAAAATTGTGTTAAGTAAATTGGTTAATTTTATGATTCGCTCGGGGTCATGAACCAAGTTTTGTTGGATTATATGGTGTGAATGTGTGCAATTTGTGTATGAGTGTTATTTTACTTTTTCAATTATGTAACGAGTAAACAATACTGGTTTCTCTGAAAAGATCAAGCAAAGCGCTTGGATGAAAACACAGTTGAAAAAATAAGCCACAATCAAAATACAATACAAACTCTAATGATGAAAAAATAACTATAACTTGTTGTGAACTAGTAGTGTGACTACCCCACTTTTATATCCCTCAAATCCAAGAAGGAGTGTTGGGCTCTCATCAAGGTTTAAACAATTCCACCTGTAAATCCATAGGTCACTTCTCAAAATCCCAGTGGTCAAAAGGGAGGACATGAACGCCATGAAACCCCCAACGATTTCCACTCCCTCTAGCTTCCAAGGTCACTTGTTTTTAATGGAAAATACCAATGACAAAAAATATGCCTATTACTAAGCTTACTCAAACTCTCATCTTATCTTAGAATACCCCGAAGGGTGATGAATGAGTAAAGGAGGAAGGGATGAATAAGACGGTTAATTTCTAATGTTTTAATAATAAAAAACAAAATATGACTTCCAGAAACTAACATAAAAATAGGCATATTTCATGTGATAGTCAACCAATGGTAGATGGGTCGTGTAGATGGAAAAACAAATATAAAACTGGCTTAAAAATAAACAGGTCGCTTCTAAGTGCTAGATAGCAGCGACTGAATCACGCAAACAATCCACACAGTAGAGATTAGGTTTCCCCTAAGGAAAAAAATAGCAGCAACTCTTCCCTAGGAGGCAATTCATGCCTTTAGGGGATACACCAATGACTAGGTTGCTCCTTTCGGGGCTAAATTAGCGAATGAGTCATTCTTTTCAGCATGAAATTAGCGACTGGGCAGAAAAAAGGAAAAAATTAAAAAACAGTGCTAACAGTGGCAATACGGCAAGTAGTGGTATAGTATGGACTCATATCGGCCTCGTGATGGCTTGATTAAGGACAATTGTGAAGGAAAACATGCAAAAAACTTGTAAAACCAAGGATCTAGTTGGATCAACCCAGTATGTTCTCCAAGACTATAGCTAGGTAAAATCCCTGACTATGTGCAAATATACCTCCCTTCCATCAAAGGAACGAAAGGGTAGAGTTAAAAATGGAAGAGATAGTTGCAAAAAAAAGGATTAGAAACACAAATAAACAAATACAAACAATCTATAAAACTAATAAAAAAACAATGAGACTATTATGTTACGGAGAGAAATTCCTATGGCTTGGGCTGCCACAACAGACAGCTTGACTCCAGAAATCAATCCTTTCCAATATGCAATAGAAATTAAATGTCAAACACTAAAGGATTAGACCTCATACCTTATTATGGACGGTTGAAGTAGATCCCCGTTGAGCTTTCCAACTTCAGCTTGGATTGATAGATTACTTCCTCAACAACAAGTAAACAATACAAGCATTCTATATATCATGGTGTTAGATCTATTCTAGCATATATAATCAATAATGTACAAGCACTTGACATAATACCATGGATAAAATATTCATTCAAGCACACATTATTGGACAAGAAAAGATATTTCTATTAATATAAATCAGAGATTACAAGATACAACCTCTGATGGCACGTCTGCGAACTGGAGAAACTGAATCCCCCACTTGGGCCTCCACCACCTCAATCCTCCATCTCTCGATAGCAAGATCACAAGAAAAAGGCAAGCTTGGGAAGAACACACTAGTGCTCTAAGGGACAAAGGGATGCAGACTCAAGCATAAGTTCCATCAACAATGGACTATAGTTTCTTTGCTCTCAATTCTCTCTTCCTTCTTTTCTCCTTCAATGTACCAAGGGGTTTTTTTATATAGATTTTCAAAGGGGTAATTAAAGGTTGAATCTGAGCGATCTCAAGGCATAGGGAAGGCCAGGATTCAAATGAGTTGGATCCATGTCAAGGAAAACTCCAAAAGGATTTGGATTTTGTACACATCCCGATGTACGCGGTTTTAGTGGTCAAACCCGCATATATACGTGCTTATAGGTTTAAAAGTCGTGTGTATCATTTTTCACATGTTTTTAGGGATGATGAAGGAAACATCAAAGGACAAAAAATGGTCCATGGGGTCTAAGGAGTCTATAGCAGGATAGGGGAAGGCCATACAAAGTGTGATTCACCTGGAGTGGTGAAATCAGCTATAACAGATGCCCCCTAATGTGTGAGGTCAGAGGGGTCATACGATGGCCAAAATACATTATAAGTCCATCCCAGAAGTGGAGCGATGAAGGATCCCAAATGGAATACCAGCAACCCAATTAGCATAGTACACTAATACAACTCTGCACATAATTGCAAATACATATAGCAGTCCCAGATACATAAGAGTACAATGGCCATGAATAGGCATGATACATGATATCACATATGTGGTCATCACCATGTACAATATATATAGATCATAATCTCCATGATGAAGATATACAAAGGACCATGATCTCCATAATGGCTGAAGATATAATAGATCAAGATCTCCATAGTGGATGGAAATATCTGATGTATACTGGAATCAAGTCATGAGAGCTGAAATCTCATGAACACTGGCACGATCAAGGAGGTAGCATATAAGAGATGCCACCAATCTAGAAAGTCTTCTACACAAATCGCTACGAGTACATGTCCTACTATGCGAATAGAGGTGTCGAGGTCGAACATAGTAGTCCATCATTTGATTACCGGTCATTAATGTATACTGTTAATAGACACGAGATCACCCATCGATAATGAAAATGGGAATCAAGGTACTAGAGTGAAAAATAACAAGTGTGAATAAATGTGTTGAGGTCGAACACTTGAGAGGATCCATCAATCAGGGGACATTGATGTATTCCCAAAAACTGTCGATGGCAAGATAACCTGCCACTGATGACTGCAAGTCTCAAGGCACTGAAAATGACTCTAGATTCCAATCCCAAAATAAATGATCTGAATTCGATGGGATGAAATCCGCTGGAAGGAGGGCATTAAGGCATCCCCAATCATCCAACACGAGGTACTCAGCAATGCCGTATAATGTGGAAGGAATCGATCATAAGGTGCACGAACCAGTAACTATACTGGGAATGGCCAACATGCAAAGTCAATATAACTGAGGAATGGTCGACTCAGGATTCAACTTCCTTCGAACAAGAGCATAACGGCATATGGTGAATGAATGAAGGTAGCATAGACTCGATATACAAACTGGGACATCTCTGCGACACAAGAGGCATCCACAGAGGCTCCATAGGGACTGGAAGCTTAACCAATCGGTGGAGATAAACTCAGATAAACGAGTACAAATCCTAAAGTCAAACTATAACCCAACCAATGGATGTGATATATAGTGATCTGTTCGAAGGCGACACGACTCGACAGCTGCCACAGATAACATCTTTCCTTGTCGGGATTTTTGGTTTTTTAATTTTTTTTTGGACTTTTTCAGTTATTTAAAAATATTGAAAAAAGAATAAAATAGCTTTATAGTTACATACTAGGAGGAGATGAGTGTCATAAGGTCAAACAAACTAGTTCCAAGCAGTGGAACATACCTATGCTCAATGCAGGGATACATGTGTAGGATATCGACACTCAGGGGAAAATCCCCTCCTGGTAAAAAGGGAATCAATTTGCGAAGGATATAAAAAATGGCTCTGCATGGCTAGACATGAGACAAGCTTGGGCTATATGGCTGAAACGTAATGTTAGGGAAGCCGAAATAAATCTCAATAAGGCAGGAAAAGCTCATGATAATGCATTCACAACTTGACATGAGGGAGTCCTGAGGGAAATAGGCTAGCAAAAGATCAAGAGGAGTATGAGGCTCTTGCAGAATTTCATGGTAATACTATACAACGGACTCTCGGACCTAAGAGAGGATTCACAACATGGGTACCAAATGAAAACGGGAGCTGACTAGGATACCCATGTATAGGAAAGCTCTACCATTCACATAGTATCACTTCTAACAGTAGCATGAAGGTTTTTTGATACCATGGAATGGGTTCGTACCTAAGGTTAAGATGGAACGGTCATAAATCAATGCATAAGTGCAAGCAGATGTGACATCCTAACCTATATGCCAGTTCAGACATAATACCTATGATAGGCATGAACAGGTTGAAACCTCGGAGAGAGTGTACAAAAAAAATGGACCCTATATGACAACCCTATTAGTCCAAAACAACCCAAGATAGTCAATAAAGAATCCAAACTATAGGGAGGAATGATAATGACAACTGCACCCAAAGGAAACAATCCGGTGAACGATGGGACATAAAAAGGAAAGTAAGGTGTATACCCAACGTTCATGCATCCACTACCACCCCCATGAGGGTGACCACTAGTGTAAATACTGAGCGAAGGGTATAAAAATCCTCCACAAATGGAGTAGAGGATGGAATATTACCATTCCCAAATCTATGAGCACCGTAAGGGGCTATGATGCCCCCAAGTCTAACACCAGGGTCCATACTAGGACTAAGGATGGGCGATAGGATACCAGGCATGCCGAAAATAAAAGCACCTGAACTCAAGAGAGCATAAATATACTCAAGTAACCATGATCCCAAAGGCCAACTAGCGCACAAAGAGCACATCCCTAAGAAAATCTACAACCAAAATACAAGCAAACCAAGGGGAGGATATGTGAGCTCCTGAATGTAGCAGGTATGTCTCACCTATGAGAGGCTTGAAACTCCCATACACTACAAGTGGAATTACGTAACCAATTATAGTGGCCCTCAGCTTCAATTCATAAAGTGACTGTGTTGTCTGACCTCTACCTGGCCAGGACACTCACAAAATAACCTCTGCAAGTACCCCCTCGATAACCTAGGTAAGCCAACTAAGGTCACCTCAATATAATCAATGCTCAAGCAGACAGTCGCAGGTGGGATTGACCATATGGGGAGGGTAGCAAAGCCCAAAACTATTGAAAGAGCTCCCAAATATGAATACAATCTTGGAAATATCTCCGGTGATACTCAGTTATGACTAGGGGTCATCCCAATCAATAACCGCTCACACTGCCTCATGCTTAACTCTCTTTTGCGAGGAGGATCCTGAGAAACACCAATTATACCAAGGAATTTCACACTCTCACCTGGACAGACACATACATGTTGTTGTTTAGTGATCTTGTATAATTTACTTACAATGAACTATTCCAAGATCCTAAAACCTAATCTTGTTGGTGCACCGTATAAAAGAAAAGAGTGTAGTTCATTTTAATTTAGCGTTGATTTTAATTGGTTGTAATTACTTAAAGGGAAATGGTTGTGCAACTAATGACAATATGACTCAGCAGTGAAATAAATATGCACACCATAACAAACAATGTTAAGTGCAATCTTTGTCAAATGAAAAATAGGGTATGCCACTACATGAGATGCATAAATATAAATTCCTTTCTAAATGCCAATGCAATCCTTCCTATATGAAAGCCTAAACACAACTCTAATCCAAGCAATCCAATGCAAGTACCTCCTCAAATCCATATCTAAGATGCAACTAAGAGTGCATCTACTTTGTATTTTTCAATATAAAAGAATGAAAAATGCAATAAAAGTCATCTAAAACTCTCAGTCTCTGCAGCAAGTATAAAAGACAAGCCCAGCAAGACATTGAGACAACAAAGAGTAATGCACTAATGGGAAAACAAAAAGGATAAATGACTAAAACTACTTTCAAAGAAAAATCAATGAAAAAGTGGTCTTTGGTCACAAAAGAAGCATCCAACAGACAACATCAGACCCAAGGAAGACCCAACCACACTCACAACCCACCCAACAACTTCCCACAACATCAAACTCACCAAAAGGGAGGATGTACGCCACTGTTTAAAGAACAACTGTGTATATACATGAATTTTGTCCAAAAACTTGCATGTATACATAGATTTTGGCCAAAAACCTACATGTATACGTGAATTTTGGCCAAAAATCCACATATGTATGCAACTTTTGGCCAAACAACTGCGTATACAGAGAAGGTAGTGGTAAAAAGCAGGCCAAGGGTCAAACCAATAAAGGGGAGTGTCAATGGATGAACATACTATAAAATGCAACATAGAAACAAGGAGAAACAAAGAGCAAGTCAATAATATCAAGCCCATTGTGCCCACAAACCCCAAATAAAAATAAGGAACATCCACAGCGGAGTCGCCAATTCTATTATGGAGAGAAATTCCTATGGCTTGGGGTACCACAACAGACAGCTTGACTCCAGAAATCAAACCTTTCCAATATGCAATAGAAATTAAATGTCTAACACTAAAGGATCAGACCTTGTACCTTATTCTGGATGGTTGAAGTAGATCCCCGTTGAGCTTTCCAACTTTAGCTTGAATTGATAGATTACTTCCTCAACAACAAGTAAACAATACAAGCATTCTATATATCATGGTGTTAGATCTATTCTATCATATATAATCAATAATGTACAAGCATTTGACATAATTCCATGGATAAAATATTCATTCAAACACACATTATTGGACAGGAAAAGATATTTCTATTAATATAAATCAGAGATTACAAGATACAACCTCTGATGGCACGTCTGCGAACTGGAGAAACTGAATCCCCCACTTGGGCCTCCACCACCTCAATCCTCCATCTCTCGATAGCAAGCTCACAAGCAAAAGGCAAGCTTGGGAAGAACACACTAGTGCTCCAAGGGACAAAGGGATGCAGACTCAAGAATAAGTTCCGTCAACAATGGACTATAGTTTCTTTGCTCTCAATTCTCTCTTCCTTCTTTTCTCCTTCAATGTACCAAGGGGTTCCTTATATATATTTTCAAAGGGGTAATGAAAGGTTGAATCTGAGCGATCTCAAGGCACAGGGAAGGCCAAGAGTCAAATGAGTCAGATCCATGTCAAGGAAAACTCCTAAAGGATTTGGATTTTGTACACATCCCGATGTACGCGGTTTTAGTGGTCAAACCTGCGTATATATGCACTTATAGGTTTAAAAGTCGCGTGTATTATTTTTCACATGTTTTTACGGATGATCAAGGAAACATCAAAGGACAAAAAATGGTCCATGGGGTCTAAGGAGTCTACAGCAGGATAGGGGAAGGCCATACAAAGTGTGATTCACCTGGAGTGGTGAAATCAGCTATAACAGATGGACCAGTAGTGACTAGGTCATCCCTAAGGAAAAAACTAGCAACAACTCTTCCCTAGGAGGAAATTCATGCCTTTAGGGGATACACCAACGACTAGGTTGCTCCTTTTGGGGCTAAATCAGCAAATGAGTCATTTTTTTCGGCCTGAAATCAGCATCTGGGCCGAAAAAAGGAAAAAATTAAAAAACAGTGCTGACAGTGGCAATAGGGCAAGTAGTGGTATAGTGCGGACTCATATCGGCCTTGTGATGGCCTCATTAAGGACAACTATGAAGGAAAACATGAAAAAAACTTGTAAAACCAAGGATCTAGTTGGATCCACCTAGTATGGTCTCCAAAACTATAGCCAGGTAAAAGCCCTGACTACATGCAAATATACCTCCCTTCCATCAAAGGAACGAAAGGGTAGAGTTCAAAATGGAAGAGATAGTTGCAAAACAAAGGATTAGAAACACAAATAAACAAATACAAACAATCTATAAAACTAATAAAAAAACAATGAGACTATTATACCTTTCGATTTACTTGAAAGGGGCCCACCGTGCCCTAACTCAAAATGATACCACTTCTCCATAGGTTTGGTAGTACAGAGGTTGACTCAACACACAAAATGGGGAGCAAGTGGGGAAAATGGAATGTTTTGTGACTTGGGATGAGTATTTTGAGAGTGATGGTCTCTCAAAGTACTCATGCAAGTATAATAACGGTGGAAGGAATATGCCTTATTGTGATGGGGACCTCCACCCTTTATTTATAGTTTTTTCTATCCTTTTTTTCTCATTTAGGGTTTTAGGCCCTACTTAGGGTTTTAAGCCAGATTTTGTTGTTTTTAGCTCTTTTGGGTTTTTATCCCCTTTGTGAGATTTTTAGCTCTTTTGTGGGTTTTAAGGCCCTTTTTAATATTTTTGAGCTTTTTTAGAGAGAATAAGGTTAAAACATAGGTGTGGAGGTCAAAAATGAGGGAAAAAGATTAGGAAATGGATGTCTTTATGTGGTGTAGGTTGTGTAGAGTTGGCTGAGCAATTTTTGTGTTAACAAACTGTAAAGAGTTGCGGGACCAAAATGATAAGTTATCAAAACAAGTTACAGCACAATTTCCTAAACAAGGGGCCAAGCACATAATATGGGATGTTCTTATATATGAGGAAACTAAATTGAGACTCTATCTGGAATAAATTTTAGATAAAGAGATTGTGATAAAATCATCCAAGCAAAGTGTAATAGTTGTGAAGGAAATATTGAACAAGAAGGCCACAGATTATGCTAAAAACACTATTGATTTTCTGAATGGGTTGATAGAAGACGAGTTGAAAGTAGCCAATATCAAATATAGGATATCCATTATTACATGGGAAATGAAGGTTGTAAATAAACATCAACACTTGGACATTGTTCAAGCAAAGATAGATATCATGGCACATCAAGTGAAGCTATTTTTCGATATGTTTGATCCATTGTTTAAAAATGGACTACCTTTCTTTTGGGAAGAGAAAGGTAGCATGCTGGCCCAAAAGGAGTATTAGGATTGGTTGATTGAATGTAGGTAAGACCACACCAAGTTTGCAGATGCACATCGGTCACTATAAGGGAAGACAATCGCGGACAAGCTAGCATATGACTTTGAGATGATATTTTATTTCAAATACATGTGTGCACATTTACAAGACTTTTCATACAGAGACCATGTGGAGCTGCATGTGATAGAAAAAGAAATGTCCACCCTGGACTTACCATACTTCGGTCAATGGAAATCAGTCAAGAAGCATGGAAGATCTAAATATACACTACATGCTTGAATATTCTTAAATATCATTCAAGAATTATTTCTAAATAATTACTTAACTAAGGGTTTGGTTTTCTTAAAAAAAAAACAGTTATTAGCTAATAAATGTAGTTGATATATGTAAAGGCATTTATTTCCTATTTTTAGAATTTTCTTATTTCGAAACATGGTGAAATTTGTATAAGAACCATTTATTGTAATGAAAAAATGGTTGGAACCTATGAGAATTGAGCATTGTATTTTGAGATCCATAATTTTAATAAAATCAAAGAGTCGAAGCTGGAATTTCGCAAAGATTCATGTGTTGTCTATGTTGCAGTCTGTATTTCCCTTTCTTATGTGAATGTATTTCTTGTGATCTACTTCCACAATGTTTTTCTTTTATGTATGAAATAAGTATTTAATAGCACATAATCCATACTTATATGTTCTATCTATTTATTTTAGATATTCAAAAAATCTATTCAACTAAAGTTACTGTTGGATTCATCCTTGTTAGATGCCCAAATTAATGGAATTTTTTTATTTCTTCTATAATCATCAGACCAAAGCATTCCGACTGTAACAAGATTTCTACCTTTCATTTGTTATAAATTTCCATGTAATAGCACTGTGATTGATATCATTATTCTGAATCCATTTACCAATGTGCACTTACCTTGTTTCAACCAACAATCAATCTTAATTTTATTTCTTTTTCATATATCTTGCCTTGTGAAAACAATCATTGAGATATCCCTCTCTAGAGAGAAAGAAGCTAGCTTTCTTTCCTAAATCTTGGTTTTTTGGCTACCTCGAAATTACCTTTTTGCAACTGGAGGTACATTTTGAGTGCGAAGACTTGGAATTCAATTAGTTTAATAATCTAGGGAGATGATGCATCACTATGGATTTTTGTTCCAGATATGCCCCATGTAGACTAGGGAAACAATATTTGTGCCCATTCGTTGATAATTTTCGTTAAGAAACGCATGTCATTATCTAATTGGTCGATCATGAAAACCACCCCCCTATGAGAGAACCTGAATTACTTGGTACTTTAAAGACACTATATCTATGATTGCATGTATCCAACTACGTCTTAATATAATATTGTAATCTAGAGGAGCATCTACTACCTCAACATCCATTGTGATTGTTTTTCCACCCCATTCAATAGGGCAGGCTATAATGATTCTAGGAAGATAGAAATGATGTCCATCAAATTAATTTCACACAGTATGGCATTCAAATTGTTAAATTTTCATATGCTAAGCTAGATCATTAGTATTTCATTTCGAATTCATAACAAAAGCATATAAATAGGATCACTGAAATATAGAAAAGCACAACCATACAAAAGGAACACAAATATTTATCCTGGGAAAACCCTAAAGGGAAAAACCCAGCAAAAGCTTCCTCAATATAGATGCCCCAAAAAGATAAAAGGTAAAACCAACAAGGAGATCAAAGCCTGATCCTCCTCCTTCTCTAGCTACTCTTCTCTTTTCCACTAATGCGCTACACAAGTGAGAGTGTGTGTGTCTCAAATGAGGAGCACTACACCTCTATTTATATTCATCCGTTCACTTAAGTTAACTCATTCGACATTTAGGCTCAAGTTAAATCATGTAGGCTCGAGTTACACATGTAGGCTCAAGTAACCACACTAGGGTGCTGATGACCCACCTTTACAATTAGAGGGGACTACCTCATGACTCTTATTAGTTATTCCAATTAGGAGAATCAGGGTACAATGTAATACAAGTGGTTCTACTAGTAGGACCATCGGGGACCACAAAAAGATACATATAGAATATTCTTTGAACTTACAATATTTCAACACTCCCCCTTAACGAGAAGGGTATTCTACAACAACATCAACAACAACAAGAGTAGAGATAGGGGACATCATCAACATCAGCAAGGTAACACATCTATAAATCATTGGAATCTTTTTAACTTCATGTAGTCTTCATCTTCAATCTTCAGTCTTCATTATCATTAATTCTTTGACTGCTTTGATCAGCAACATCTTCAGGGTTTTGATCTTTCAATCAGCAATGACATCTTCAGCACTTGGACCTTTCGATCAGCAACATCTTCAACACTTTGACTATTCAATGAGCAACAACATCTTCAGCATTTTTGACCTTTCGATCAGCAACATCTTCAGGATTTTTGACCTTTCGATCAGCAACATCTTCAGCAATTTGACTTTTCGATCAACAACAACATCTTCAGCACCTTGACCTTTCGATCAGTAGCAACATCTTCAACACTCTGACCTCTCAATCAGCAATATCATCATCAACACTTTGACCTTTCAATCAGCAGCAACATCATCATCATCATATTATAATCTGACGATCATAATCATCATCACATTCTAATCTTTCGATCAGAAACATCATCATCATACTCTGATCTTTCGATCAGAAACATCATCAACATACCCTGATATTTCAATAAAAAACATCATCATCATATTCTGATCTTTCGATCAGAAACATCATCAACATATTCTGATCTTTAGATCAGTATGTCATCATCATCATACTCTGATATTTCGATCAGTATGTCATCATCATCATACTCTGATCTTTTGATCAGTACGTCATCATACTCTAATCTTTCAATCAGTACGGCATCATCATCATCAGCAACAACCTGCAATCCACAACTCAAAGACAAAAAAGTCTTTGGATCACTTTTGGACTTAAAGTCCAGGGATGATACAATCCCACCACATTCTCGACAACTGAAGTTACCAGATTGATTACGGGAGAATCAGTCCCTATCTCTTTAGGACTAAGTCCAAGGACGATGCAATCCTACCACATTCTCGAGGACCGAAGCCACCAGATTGATCATGGGAGAATCAGTCCCTATCACTTTAGGACTATGTCCAAGGATGATGCAATCCTACCACATTGTCAAGGACCGAAGCCACCGGATTGATTACGGGAGAATTAGTCCCTATCACTTTAGGACTATGTCCAAGGATGATGCAATCCTACCACATTCTCGAGGACCGAAGCCACCCGATTGATTACGGGAGAATCAGTCCCTATCACTTTAGGATGATGTCCAAGGATGATGCAATCCTACCACATTCTCGAGGACCGAGGTCACCAGATCTATTATGGATAGATGTCCTGGGATGATACAATCCCTCTTCATTCTCGAATACTAAGGTCTCTGGATCACTTTAGGGCAAGTTCCTAGGGATGATACAATCCCACCACGTTCTCGAGGACCGAGGTCACCAGATCTATTATGGAAAGATGTCCCAGGATGATACAATCCCTCTTCATTCTCGAGGACCGAGGTCTCCAGATCACTTTAGGGAAAATGCCCAGGGATGATACAATCCCACTGCAACATCACTACTCCCCCTTTCGAGGAAGTTCTTTCCGAACAACACCAAGCTTGTCTCGAAAGTGTTCGAACTCTACTCGAGGCAGAGGCTTCGTCAGTACATTATCATCCAAACCATCATCATCTACATCTTCAGTATGTGAATACTGAACTATCACCATCTGTATCTCCAGTATGTGAATACTGAAAGCAACATTATCTATATCTTCAGTGTAGAAATACTGAAAGCATCATCATCTCTATATTCAGTAAAGAAATACGGAATCAGCATAATCTGTATCTACAGTATGTAAATACTGAAATATCATCTATATCTTTAGTATGGGAATACTGAAATCATCATCATCTGTATATTCAGTATGGGAATATTGAAACATCATCATCTCTATATTTAGTATAGAAATACTGAATCACCATCATCTGCATCTTATCTTATATGTAGAAATACCGAATTTCTATGTGTTACATCAGAACACAAGGTTCTTTGTCGTCACAACTATGGTTATCACATAGAATCATTGTAGTGTCCATATTTAGGTCAAAGAGACCTGATATCAGCTTCTGAAGCCATATGGATTCACAACTTAGTAGAGCAATCTGCTATGTATTCTGCTTCAACCGTGCTAAGAGAAACACTGGATTGTTTCCTGCTAAACCATGAACTCATAGCAGACCTCAAACAAAAGCATTTACCTAATTTGCTTTTCCTTTCTTAGATACTTCCAACCCAATCTACATCTGTGTAGCCATACAATCTATACTCATGGCTACCATCATAGTATAGACCAAAGTATATAGTCCCTTTCAGATATCTCATCACATGTTTTGCAGCTACTAGGTGAACCCATCTTGGTTGAACAAGATATTGACTTAAGGTGTTCACAGCAAAACAAATGTCTGGTCTGGTATTTGTTAAGTACATCAATGACTCAATGATCTGTCTATAGTGAGTCACATCCACTAACTCTAATGAGTCATCAGCTAACAGCTTTAGGTTGGATTCCATGGGTGTGGCCATGACTTTGCATTCCAACATATTGAATCTCTTCAATATCTCTACCGCATACTTTCCCTGGTTGAGAAAGATTCCTTCTGAACTTTGCCATACTTCTAGACCTAGGAAATAATGCATTAACCCAAGGTATTTCATCTCAAATTCTTCTGCTACTTTCTTATTTCTTTCCATGATCTATTTCTCATTCCCTGTCAAGAATAATTCATCCACATATAGTAATAGAATGACAGGTACATCTTCTACAACCTTGTAGGAAAGGTTAGGATCGAATTTACTCTTGGAAAATCCCATGCTCATCAGGAAACTATCTATTCTTCCATACCAAGCTCTGGGAGCTTACTTCAGGCCATAGAGGGCCTTCTTCAACTTGCATACTTGATTCCATCTATCTTCAACTTCAAATCCTCATGACTATTTAATGTAAAACTCTTCCTCAATCATACCATTAAGGAAGGCTTGTCTTTACTTCATCATGGAAGAAACTACCATGATAGTTTTGAAGGAAGTGTACCTTGCTTCCTAGAGTAAGTGTCTCTTTAGAATTAATTCCCTCTAGCCACAAGTCTTACCTTACTTCTATCAGCAACATATCTTATCTTGCAAAATCCATTTGGAAGATACCACATTCTTGATTTCTAGTTTGAGTACTATATCCCAAACATCATTCTAGTATCATAACATCTTCTATGAGTTTGTCTTCTCAGGTCATCAACATGTCCTAGTCTTCTGCATTCAACCTTGAAGGCTGGAACCCACTTTACTCTTGGTAAAGTCTCGATCCATCATGAAGCTATCCATCATGTTGTACCATGTCGAACTCAGATATAATTTTCTGTAGTCACTCCCCCTGAAGTGGAGTATCATCTTCCCTCTTCATTCTGTACAGGTGGTTCTATGCTTGATATATACTGGTTAATAGAGTATGTCATGTCATAGTCTATTCCTTCTGGGGAAAATAATGAACCTTGCTTTGTACACTTGTTTTTGTAGATCCATCATATCGTATACATCATTCCCCATGATCAACTGTTATTATTTGATCATAGCTTCTTTCATAGCATTCTTTTCTTCATCTTGAGTTATCTCTTGTACCCATGGTGGTCTTCATCCTTCAAGGTGGATCTACCACTCTTTGAAGCTCTTTCTTCCGTCATGGTTTCTATGACCCTGGGAGCTTGAGATTCACGTTTATTGGAGTGAATCTTGAATTGTCATCACTTGTTCTTCGAAACAAGTCTCATCCTTCTTTTCTTGTAGGAGGTTGTACATGACCTTTCCAACAATTCAAATGCACCAGTTGCATGGTTAGAACTATTTCATAAAACATATGCATAATGACAAATTCTTATGCATCACGTAATTGTTTAGTCAATACAACATTCATCCATATCTCACATAAACTTTCTAGATGCCTTCCATCTCTACCATGACATAATTGAGATTGTGCACTAATCCAATATGTCAGCAAGGAGGTTTGATAAGTAGAAATGGAGAGTTGTATAGCAACATGAGCTACTTACCCATCACATGCATATTAGTAGTATACATTCATTAATGCAAACAATCTATCATGCATAACACATCAACTGAATATAATCAAATGTATAACAAAACAATATCATGAAATGACAATTGAATACTTATGTTTTATTTGTTTCATGGGTAGACTCCATCTTGATCATTCTGTTTTATCATCTTCTTCATTCATGAATTCATCATTTCTTATTCAAATGATAAGATGAATAAGAGGTTCTTCAAGAATTGATTTCTTCATATTCCTCATCGCTTGAGGGATCTTCTTTGAATAGTGAGAGCTTGATCTTCAATTGCTCCCATCTTCTTCTTCTCTTCTTATGATTCAAACTGAAAGCAATTACTTCCTTCTGGCATACATTCTTTGCATGATCCAAAACCATAGGTTTCATTGGAATTGATATATAAATTTTCCCTAGGTTTCCCGTTTAGGGATGAATTATGGAAGAGGCTAGAACCCTAACTTGGAGGGATCGTATCTCCTAGAATATAGCGAATATGAGGCTGAATTTTGGACAAAGTGTACATAAGGATTGTGGCTTCTATATTTGAAATTTGTAACTCCTGATCCTTTGCCAATATCTGAATATAGAGAAAGTACCAAAACTTAGCAGTTTTAGTATTTAGGGTTTTTTTCTAGCTTGGGGTCAAACTAGGGTTTGACTTTCTCGGAGTTTCACCCAACCAAATTTCTTGATCCAGGTCTCTAAAATTTGATTTTGATGAGGAGAAAAATCCTATGCCAGGCTCACTCAAAAATTATTCTTATGTAGAAAGCCCTAATTTTCCACACCAAAACTGAAAATGCTCAGAATCGAATTCTGCTTCGACAGAAAGATGCGCCCTTCAATGGAGAGTTAGTCTAGAATTCTTTTGCTGATAGATTGTGGATAGAGACCCAAAAATTAAAAATCCCTAGCTTCTATGGCTGCATAATGTCTTCTTTCAGGGTGGCTCTGATACCATGTTAAATTTTCATATGCTAAGCTAGATCATTAGTATTTCGTTTTGAATTCATAACAAAAGCATATAAACAGGATCACTAAAAGATAGACAAGCACAACCATACAAAAGGAACACAAAGATTTATTCTGGGAAAAACCTAAAGGAAAAAACCTAGCAAAAGCTTCCTCAATATAGATACCCCAAAAAGATAAAAGGTAAAACCAACAAGGAGATCAAAGCCTGGTCCTCCTCCTTCTCCAGCTACTCTTCTCTTCTCCACTAATGCGCTACACAAGTGAGAGTGTGTGTGTCTCAAATGAGGAGCACTACACCTCTATTTATATTCATCCGTTCACTTGAGTTAACTCATTCTACATGTAGGCTCAAGTTACACATGTAGGCTCAAGTAACCACACTAGGGTGCTGATGACCCACCTTTACAATTATAGGGGACTACCTCATGACTCTTATTAGTTCTTCCGATTAGGAGCATCGGGGTACAATGTAATACAAGTGGTTCTCTCAGTAGGACCATCGGGGACCACAAAAATATACATATAGAATATTCTTCAAAGTTACAATATTTCAACACAAATAAGGTGGGTTATCCTAATTCCTTCCAACATTTAAATGACATGACACAAGTCGAGGCCCCTTCATCAACTATGGTTTGAAAATTGTTCTTTCCATGAGACATTATTTTTATCTGAAAATCAACTTCAAAAGGGACCCTACATGTTAATTGGTCTAAGTATAATGTGATTGAAGACCCATCAAATGAATAAACAACTCTAGTTGAAGACAATATTTCGTTCCTTTGTGCAGAACAATATTGCAATACCTCCATGGTGAACATGGCACATGGTGTTTGAATTATTTCCTCAATAACGTTTTCATTATCAGTAGCTCGTGTGTTTAGGATTATGCATTGTTATATGGAGAAAACCATTGGGGGGGTGTGGTACTATGTATATGTTTGGTTTCTCAATGGGAAGAGAACTTCTTAGCTGTGATTCCTATTGATCTAATGCACTACAAGGAAAATCATAAGAATGAGATCTTATTTCAATGTTCACCTCATGATCACACATGAATACATTGGCATTGGGATCATTTTCCCCTTGAAGGAGTTTTGATTGGTTTCCACCAGATTAAGGTACTAGATATGTAGTATTCATTTGATGACGATTCTATAGAAAGGGTGGTACCAAAATAGAAAGTTTTTTTTCCCACCATCTCGAACTAGATTCAGTGCATCTCCCATCCTAGGTTTAGAATTTTGCTTACTCTTATATTTATTCTTCTTTCCTCTAAGGTGCATGGATTGAAATAAATTGATTTCATAAATATTGGAAGTATTAACAATGTGCTTACCCTTGTAATTATTCTTCCTTCCAATAATATCCCTGGATTGGACTATAGGGATTTCAGAATTCAAGGAAGGGTTATCATGATGTTGCATATCCTAGCCAGCTATAGGTTGCGAAGTACGAACATACATTTGTCCTATTTGTTGGTTAATCTTCTCAAGTTGGATATAAAACCCATAATACCTTTGAAAATATGATTCAAAGTAGGATATAGGAGCTAAGGGGATCCTCGTAGTTCAATATTACACACAAAGATGCACAAAAACAGTAGAAAGAGTGAAATTAACACATAGAAATGTAGTCAATAACAGATTTTATTATGACCTTCCAAAATGTAAATATGTCTAGAACAGGTTTATATTACTTTAGGGAGAAATTTTTATCCTTTAAATAAATCTAGATGCATACATGTGGCAGGCGTGGATTTGACCTCAAAACACCCTAGGTGGACCAATGAGCTCCCAAACCATCACAAATGGTCACGAATCCCTGTGTGGTTGTGGCTGGACAATGATAGGACATAAATGAGGGTAGGATAGGCGTGGGTGAGTGCATGGGTAAGTGGGAGTGGCTCTAGGAAGTAATAAATGACCAAGAAGAGCCAAAAACCACCAAATACATGCACTAGTGCCTGTAGTAAACCAGTTTCCCTATTTTACGGGATGGGGAGTGTAGCCAGGAATAGGCCCTAGATATGTGCTGAAAAACCTACCTTTTGTCTATAGGATAGAAGGATAGAGCTTCTATGGGTGAAAGCAAAACCTGCAACAAGTTGTTAATGGAGAACCTGCAACACACTGTTAATGAAATGAACAAGAAAAAACCCTACAATGAAAAATTTAGCAAAAAAACAAGCTATAAGCAACTAGATTAAACAATAAGAAAGTATTGACATCATTATACCTATGGTTTTGCTGGAATATGGGCCACCATGCTCTAGCTTAAGATGCTACTTATCAATGGAATGGGATTTTGACTAATGGAGCAATGTAGCACATGGAGGAGAAGGGTGAATAGTTTGAGAGATGTGGGTCTCAAAGCACTCACATGGGTAGAGTAACGATAGGAAAAATGAGGAATGTTTTGAAAGTGACCCACACCCTTGTATTTATATCCTTTTCTGAGTTTTTTTGGGTTTTAAGCCCTTGGTAAAGGCTTTAGCCCCTTTTGGGGATTTTAGTCCCTTTCGGCCATTCTTTAGTTCTTTTAGGGATTTTGAGCTTCTTTTGGAGGTTTTATCCCCTTTTAGAGCTATTTTGTCTATTTCTAGGGGTTTTTAAGCCCTTTTTATCGTTTTTGATCCTTTACAATGGTGTGGGGTCAATGGAAAGGGAAACATGGATGTGTTTAGGTGGCGTAGGTCATGTAGAGCTAATCAAGGGATTTTT
This sequence comes from Pseudotsuga menziesii, assembly GCA_001517045.1. Taxonomy (NCBI): domain Eukaryota; kingdom Viridiplantae; phylum Streptophyta; class Pinopsida; order Pinales; family Pinaceae; genus Pseudotsuga; species Pseudotsuga menziesii. The sequence goes on along the minus strand of LPNX010976902.1, from coordinate 25,294 downwards.
TGGGTTAATAGATTGCCCCCTTCTATGTGAGGGCATGAGCTCATCGTATGGCTGATGAACATCATAGGATTTTCTGGGGAGAGGTGGTGCTTCCTGGGCTAGAACATGGTGGATTTTGGATTTTGTATTAATATGGTTCCCATCAATGGGTGAGATACAAATAATGTGTGACATGTATATGGATGAGTTGGGAATCCCCATGCATCCCCATGCTTGTAAAAATGTCAAAAAGAATCATGCAATCAAAGCTCTAGAATACAAGATTCAATCATATAAAAGTGGTGTTACATAATGGTTACCTCGATTGGAGGCTGAGTACAATACTGATCTAAAGCACTGATACATTGGACCCATGGCATTCTCATGGAATTATATATATTCATAACTAATGACCTACTGAATCTAGGACAGTACATAACTATGGGAATTTACTAACAGAGAGTTAGAGTCTTTGTGGTACGCTATGTTGCATTAATCATGAATCTATAGAGAAGCACTGTTGGGGCTTCTAAACACTATCTCCAATGCAACTCAGAAATCACAAGGGACACGAACCTATCTAGGTCCCGTAATAGACTCACCAAAGTGCTAGAGTCAGGTGACAACTGGGGTCTTCAACCAAATATTGCACGAACCAATACCTTGTACGAATATCAATGGTGCGATTATGGTTGTTGAAGTCGAGCACCTAAGATAAAACCATCTCAAAAGGAACTAAGGAATCCTCTCAAGTGGTCCAAGGAACTCATCAATGAGATTAATGAAGCTAGGATACAGGGACCTCTGGGTCTATCCTCTGGAATAGATGTGCTGTAGTCGACAAAGAGAAACCTGCAACTACCCAAGGGAATGGTGTTTCTTTGATGAGAAGTGAAAGGGAGATCACCAAGAGTGTGAGGCAATCTGGGGATTGACACAATGAATTGGGAAATAGGGTCAGAGGGAGTGCAAAGGACTCAAACTTCCTTTGTTCAGAGTATGATGACAAGGCTGACCTGGAAGCAAATGAAACTAAATCCTGGGAGAGGGATCATAGTTGTAATATTGAGAATGTAACTATGGATGGGAAATACTTAGGGGAGGTAGACACTTTTTGTATTCACAGGATCCATGGAAGACTCATCGCAGAATACTCTAAATAAAGGTAACCCAAAGTGGGAATTTTGTCAAATTGTTACATGTAAGGTGGTGTCTAAAGACACTATTATGGTACGATCTCATGGATTCTTAGCGAGCCCAAGAAAGTAAATGCTCGATGGTGCTTTAAATTTTAGAGAGTCTGAAAGAATGAAGAAGAATCCAGTGGGGTCTCTTTTTCGTTGATAATCTCTTGTTCCTGAAAAAGGATAAAAGTGTACATAGGAGAGCTCACCCATCCTTTAGGGGATGGGAGACTTCTTTACCATTGGTAGTCCAATTAGGAGGGAAAAGGTTAAACCTATACTGACTAGACAGTCATTCAGATACTTTTACAATCATGAACGAAACCAACTTTGCTCAACGATATTTTCTTTATGAGAAGGCTAGAAAAGAGCTTAAAGACAAACCATGATGAGATTTTTCATAAAGTATAGCCCCTCTGCCCATGAAAACATAAAAGGATGCAAAGGGAAACATTCCTGGATTGAGTGTGCCAAGGTAGTCCTTTTCATATGGTAGTCTACATAGTCTATAAACGAAGATAGATGAGACGATGTAGATGCCCTTTCCTATACTTCAACGAGCGAGAAAGGAATCAAGGTTGCTCGACAATCTTTTCATTATTTTACGAGTCAAAAAAGAGCTTAACAAAAAATCCATCATGGTCAACCAAGCAAGGGGGCACTAATGGTGCCCTCTTATGGGACAATGGATAGCGGTCAAATGTTGCCAGCTATGCAATATGGATGGAGTGGATGGCTTGTGAACATTCCAATACATATCAAGGGAGACTCGTGCAATGGTGCGTAAATCAAGGTGAATTCTGGGCAATGGCCGGAAAATCATAGTGAGAGAAAGATACAAGGGTCTCGTTGAAATAAAGAGGATGAAAAACTAAACTTGGTGATGCAAATGGCATCTCAAACGGTCTCCAAATGAATTTGACTAGAAGCTAGTGTTGCTTCCCTTGGTGTAGTGGTGCATGGGGAAAAACTAGAGCAAATGGAGGCCTACGGGTACATAGTTAGCTCAATGTACAATGTGTGATTTGTGTGGTGACACACAAATTGACGTGACTCTCGACAATGGCCCAAGGAATTAGTAGGGAGGGAGGTAGTCTAAAGGTCATTTCTCGACCCGAGAGCATTATGAAACCAGGGAGATATGGAGAGGCCTCGACCTTGAGTAAGGTCTAGGGACCTAAAAGGTATGCTTAGCATAGTGGTAGCTAGGTCATACATGAGACATACTATGTGCATGTACATAAGTGGGACAACACCCTCCAGTGGACTTCCAATGGCGCATGGGTAGGGTGGATGTGTTAGATCCACTTGCTCATGTGCAAATGATGCAATGGATTTCTACAATGGATTCACTGTGACTAGATGTGGAACAACAACTGGAGGGGGTCACCAACTCATAGTGAAAAATGATTTAAAACAAAATATAAAAACTATGCCCCAAGTGCTTCATGGTGAGCGAATCAGGAATAAGACCTTTGGTGAAGGAAATTGACCTTGGCTTGGAGACTCTGTAGTTGGTTCAAAGTATGTGGGGGAATATTCTAGAATTCAATGGGAAGACCTGAATCCACGCCATGGGATAAGTGAAAAGGTGCAAAACCAGTGGTGATTTTAGAGATATCTCTGTCATCACGAAAGTGGTGTCGGGATAGATCAGGTGGATCTTCTGTAGGTGAGGAGACAAAAGGACTACTGGAGTTAGAGATCATGTAAATGACTTTGATTTCGGATTCAAGGGAATGTTTTCAAATATTGCTTAGGGCAGATCAAAACTTGGGCAAATCTTGGTAGTGGTGAGAATAATGTCCATACAAGCCGCAAAGGGCACATCCATGATTTGTCCTCAAAGACTTGTTTTTAGCTGTTGGACCACTTGGGAGGACAATCACAAGGATGTTCTCTATTGAATCCATGGCATCTAAATGTGGGTAGAGCATGGGAATCTTAGGGAATTTTTGAGTTGCATACCCTTGTACATCACACACAGCACAAGGAGGAGTCTTCCAGGGTTCGGTTGTCGATTTGGTATTCTTTCCCTTTTCCCTATTTAGATGAGGCAGGGATGGTGTGGGTACAGAAGGTGGTTTTTGTTGATCGAGAGGGGGGCATGATTCAACCACAATGGGTTGAACAGGAGTCAACATGACATGTGGCATCGAAGGTTGAGCATGTGGGTCAAGATACCACATAGGAATCCCCGATGTGATGTTGGGTAAGTTTAAGGTAGCCATTACTGGCTTACTCACTATGCCAGATGGGGGAAACAGGAAGGGAATTGTGTGGACTAGGAAGGAACCCCAGTAATTCCCTAGAGACTATGTTTGGGGATGCAGATGCAGATGGGATTGCGGCTATGGTTGGGGGTACGACTGCAATTGGGGTCACATTTGTGGTTGGGGTTGCGGATGCTGTTGGGGATGCTGCTACAATTGGGGCTTGGGTGCCATTGTGCTGGATGAGAGCATGCATAAATACACAATCTCACTTGGTGCTAGTGGAGGTGGTAAGGATGGGAAGGTAGTCATCATGGAAGTGTCAGCAAACAATCCTGGTCCTATGGCCATCAAGGGAGGGATGACTATGTTGTCGATGGAGGTATCGATGGTAGGGATGACATTGGCTGGTGTGGCCGGCCCTTGTGGATCGTGGTAAGTTAGTTGGTCCATTATCACAATATTCCCGTAATGGGGGAACATCATGAGATGGAAAATGGTAGACACCAGGACTCGCATAGCATCATGTAGCTATGTCCTAGGAGAAGGTTGTAGTCCAATTGAGCGTTGACAACTTCTATGTCAATTAGGATGCTCTTCCCTACTAAAGAGATGGGGACGTACGGAAGGATGCTTTGGGATTTGGTGGGGTGGCCATCATAGGCATGCAATGTGGTGGTGGATGGTTGCAAGATAGGGGACCCAAGGTTAACATGATGCAAGTAGATGCCCCCTCATAAACAATGCACTGGTGCACGACCAAATTTTGAATCGACACCAAAATATGGAAGGCGATGGTTGATGGCATTTTGGGCTCTCCATTGTCCAAATCAAATTTGATCAATATAGATTCGGAGGGATCTACGGCACTGAGGGTAGATAGTAAGGATTTCTGCTGTGTTGGGCATGTTTTAAGTACCTCGAGAGTGGACATGGCCATAGATGATTGGGCGAAATCATCGATGATACTGTAGTGAACTACCACTCTTACGGTGGTGTTGTTGGTGAGGCGCCTGAAGGGGAGACGTGAACCTATCACTACCCCATCTATGGGAGGGGGAGGAAGGTGAAGAGGTGTGTTGGTTGTGTTTGATGTGGATGCCATTGATGGGTCAGTAGTTTCAATAGTAGATCCATACTGGTTTCTCCTAGTATGCAGGTTTGATCTCTTCAGTTGTCATCGCTAGTAGGTGATGGACGCTTGTTTCTATAGGTGGGGGCATAGCAGGAGCAGGTAGGGGAAAAGGCACATTATCTACCAATCCTTGGATTGGTAATGGGTTCTGGAGAACCATGGGTGGAGGGTTTAGTGGTGATGGATTAGGTTGGGCTGCTGCATTAGTGCCCTACTGAGCTTCATCCTGGAGAGATTTTTTGGCACATTCCATGAAAGGGAATTTGTGAGTGTAGTGCCCATAGACGTTGCACAGTTGGCATGGGTGGTTGGTCCACAATGGAGCATTCTGTCAAGGTGGAATGGGTTGTTGGTTATTTTGTGCTGGCAGATTGACATCATTGCAGGGAGGGTTAAGTTGCTAGCCACCTCTTTCAGGTTGGTTGTTACCCTGATTCCTAGCTTAGTTATTTCAGCCTTGTCCCTATTGGTTGTTGGGGGTAGGTGGGTTGGGATGATTCTACTGAGAAATTACTTGTCCTAGAGGTGTCGTTGGGGCTAGGGTGAGGGATTGACTAGCTTGCACTAGTGGTGCATAGTAAACTTGGGGGGCTGGCAGTGCCACAAATCCGATCATCTATTCCAAATATTGTTGTGTTGTCCAGGAAGGTGCATGGGCCTACTGCTGTGGTGCAGGTTGAGTATAGGAGCTTGTATCTCTAGATTGAGATATCATTCTTGAATAATCAAGAGCTTGGTGTGGGTAGGAAACACTAGTGGTGCTGCTCGAGGGTGAAGGCATCATGGGTGGTGTCACATGATGTTGTGTTTGGTGGGAAATAAATCCTATAATGCCATCTGCAGTATGAGATTCCCCCAACGTATCCTAGTAGGTAGTACCTGCACGGGGAGCATCTAGAATGATGGTATAGAGGTATCCCAACTATGCATAAATGAGGTCTAACTGTTGGGCTATTAGGATGACCTCTTCCTCTATTTGGGGATGTTCAGAGGCGACGTCCTTGGATATGGGTGGCAGCAATGTTTCTAAGAACCAATCAAGGAAGATCAGGTCATCAAGCTTGATCTTGCACAAGATGCGACATCGCCACCACTCATGGATGTGGTCGGTTATGTGGGTCGCAATGTTTTGGTGACAAGATAACAATATTTCCACCCCTTCATCATATCTGAAGGGGAGCTAGAAGTGACTGCAGGAACATAAAGGCCAAGGAGTTAAAGTATGGATACTTGGCTTACGGTAGCTCAATGTACCACTTGGTTGCAGCACTTGTGAGGGTGCATTGGAAAATCCTGAGTCTGATCGAATCATCTATGATGTTTTTTGATGCGAACCATAGGTGAAACTTCATTATATGGTTTTGGGGGCACTCCCCTACCTTCCCTTCAAACTTGGGGATGTCTGAGGAGACCTTGGTTGGCATTGGAGGTCAAAAGGTTTGATGACAGATAGAGTCATTGGTTAACCTAGCCAAGTTAGGAAAGTTGAGGCATGCCATGAAAGGTAGGTTGGACCCAAGGTTGATATGAGAAGGAACTACAATGGTAGTGGGGTTCATGACAACATGATGTCCTTGCATGACTAGGGGTACTTGTGGCATGGTTGTGGATGAGCCATTGTCCCCAGGTATTGCAGGTGGGACGGTGTGAGAAGAAGGGCCACTACCCCTAGGTATGATAGTTCGGACAATGTGAGTGGACGAGCCACTGCCCCCAAGTATGAGAGTTGGGGTAGTTTGATTGGTAAGTACCGGTGGAGGTAGTTGAGTTAGGATAGTATGCATGGCATAACTAGGACCACCTGTAAGGGTATTGGTGTTGAATTGAGGTATGGACATGGGTCCACTTCCAATGATCATTCCAGAAAATGGATCCAAGTTTGCACCATCCATGGGGCTAGATGGTGTAGTATGTAAGTTGGGCTCAGATTGATATGAGTCTGAGTCTGAGTCAGAGGTTGTGCAGCCTTTTGAGGGTGTAGAGGGTCCTTGAGAATGGTCTCGACGATGTTGGTTCAAGGACCTGAACTGTGATGGATCGCCTCTTAGGCGTGAAGAAGAGAATGGGTGATCAATTGTGTCTAGTTGGTAGATCGAATGGTGTAATCTGGTAGTGACGTTCTGGACCCTAGTTTCAGTGGATTCCTATTGGATTTCAGGTGGTCACTCAGCAACCAAGACTTCCAGGAGACAATGCTTGGATTTTTCCTCACAGGAGATCTAGTCATTCGATAGGGTTTGTTTCCTGTTTCACTTGGAAATTCCTCTGAGCGGTCATCTACTTTGGGGTTCCCGTGGTACTCCTCAAAATGAGTTTCAGGGATAATCCCAAGTACTTCCCACGGTGAAGGAAGTCAGGGAATTATGTCCTCAAATACTACAAGGTTTTGAATTAATGTAAATTGATAGATTTTAATGGTTGGCTCAATGTCATGATCTGATTTTGTTTGGCTTACTTGGTGTGGTTGTTTGCATGTTCAGTGTATGAAAGTGTTGGAGCAGGGCCCCACAGCTACAGGAAAAGATGCTATATCAGGATAAGAAAGTCAAAATAAATAGTACAGGAAGCGACCGAGAAGAGAGAGCTCAACCACTGCACTTAAGGTAGCGAAGAAGATAGGAGGGCTCAGCTACCCTCATAAAGGAAAAGGAGCAATGGGCTGAGGTATTGAAGACAAAGGATAGAAGGGGAGCAATCAAGGAAGCGGCACCCATACCCACGACCAGCGTCGGGAAGAGTGGAAGACTGCAGAGAGCTGCAGTATGACCAGTAAGCGGCAGTTCAAAGTACAGATAGGCTGACTGTGACAGTTAGGGTTTTTGGGTTAATGTTGGGATAGGCCCATAGTTTTGTATCAAGGTGAGACCTTCAGGCCACCTATTTAACAATGTATTTTGTATTGTGAAAGGTTGGTCAGTTGGATAGTAGATAGTTAGCTAGCCAGACATTCAGATAGACAATTAGCTAGTGGTCAGTTAGCTGTTCTTTGAGTCGAGATCTAGTTATGTTATTCAGTCTATATTATCTTACTGTAACCAGTAGCCGACTCCTTGAGTATGAATGTAACAATCCGCAGGGATTGAGAGAGAGAGAGAAGAAAATATTGTAAGAAGAAATCAGAATAGAAAGAGAAGAGATCTAAGAGAGAAGGGCTGTAGATGAGAACATGGAGTTTCCCAGAAGATCTCGAGCTGCATAGTAGGTTGCAGCAGAATTGTGTGTACTCTCTCCAGATATAATATAAACATAGTTCCTGTGGACGTAGCTTCCTCCCTGGAAGTGAACCACGTAAAATCCGTGTGTTATGCGATTGTTTCATGTGATTGTGTTTACTTATTTGCTATCTGTTACCTGTTACATGAGCTTAGCTAACAATTAATGAATGTATGTATGCTATCCTTCAGTTTACAGTAACATAGAAGGTTAAATGCGAGTTGGATGTGTTAAGTATTCTGCATATAAGTTTATCAGTGCTTGATTCAGACCGTAACAGTTACATTGTTAAGTGATTCCTGTATATTCAGTTCAGCAAGTTGAGCGCAATAGATGTTGAGCAGGTTAGACTGTAGAGGTTAAGTGAAGTTGTTTAACACCCTTGTGAATGTTAGCTGAGCTAGTATAAGCAAAAGGAAAGTTGTTGGACCTTGAGAGTTGGAGAGTCCTATTGAGTCTTAGCATAGAATCTATCGCAGCGCAGGAAGGCGATATCGCACTGTCGGAGGATCCGCGGTGTGGGATATCGCAGGTAAAGATTCAAGTAGAAGAGAAAGTTTGCACATCATCCTAGAAGCTGCGATGCGATAAGAGTCAGTCTCATAGCAGAGTCTGCTCGGAAGAGAGACACGACATTTATAGAGAGACTCAACTGGTTAAGTAGAGTAAGGAGAATGTAGGATGCTCGAGAACCTGGTTGAGGACATGTGAGTCTTTAGCCACCCCATCTAGGATCAATTCGGGTGAGACTTCAGGCCGTTCTATGGTCTATCGCCGAAAGGGCCACTGAGCTAGGGGTTTTGTTGGTACATTACAGTAAACCTGGGTTTGTCCAGAGAAAACCAACAAATGGTTCCGTTGCCGGTTTTGAGCAAATTGAAGAGCTAATGTTCTGTTGGCATCCTACTAAAGAAGAACTTAACCACTGGGCCGAGTCTAAGGAAAGAGAATTTGCTGAAAAAGAAAACAAGAGTCCTAGACTGAGTACAGAGGACTGGTTATAAAAACATATCTTCACAGACCTGCGTGTGATATTTTTTGTAACCTATGCAAATGAGTTGCATGATTGGTTATCAAAGTTGACTGATAAGCACATATTCAAGAAGAAAAGGAACATTGTCTGGACACCGGAGCTGATTCACACCGTGAAGAGGATTGATAATCCCATTTTGTGGGTAGTAGACTTCTGGCTTGCGAGTTTGCTGGAAGGTTTCATTACAGAGTTTGCAGTTGATCAAAGAAAGAGTTTCAGTGAAGCAGAGAGGTACTTCTTCAAAGAATATCACAGTAAGTACTTGAACTCTTTAAATTTGTTCCTTAAGATGTTATTACATGAAAAAGGAGTATTGGATATATTATTAGATGAATAAATTAAGCAAGTGTAATGTCACAAGAGTTTGAGAGTGATTTTGAAGAAATTGGATGTACACATAGCGGTAAGAAGTATAAAGTGGATTTCAGATCTTCCTTCTTTGAAGACAGTTTAGACAGTACTAGAGAATAGATTCAAAATAATAGAGAAAGAATAGTAGGGGGTATCCTTTACCACCATTATACCCCACAGAAAGCAACCAGGACTCAGAATAATCCCACAGGAACTCCATCTAGTAGTTCACACACAGTACATACTACCTCTACACCATCTACATTTGCACCGCCAGGTGGTAGTAACACAACAAATCAGAATCCACCATGTAGAAACATAATGGGGGATGATATGAAATTACCTACCTTTAAGGGTACAGGGGCAGAAGACCCAGAACAACATTGGTTCCTATGTGAAGCCGTATGGACCATTAAATATATCCAAGATGATAATACTAAACTTGTCCAGTTGGCTACTACACTTAGAGAACGAGCTTTAACATGGTATATGAAGTATACGATAGCACAGCCCAGGACACTCGTACATGTCAGGACCGCCATGATTAAGGAATTTAAGAAACCTAAGTTTGAGTCACAATGTATTACAGAACTTAAAGACATCAAACAGCTACCCACATAGTCAGTATGGGATTTTGATCAGAAATTTAAAGCTCGTATAAACCAAGTTAGCTTTGAGTTTGCGCTAGAGCAGCATAAGGAATGGTTTATCGCAGCACTGCTCCCTCACATCAGACTTCCACTAATGCAGCAGAAACTCCATACGTAGGATGAAGCATTGGAGATGGCAATGAAACTAGAGTCTTCACCTCTGGCTGAGACTAGTACAGGTATGACAAACTTACAGAATTAGTTATCCAATCTCACTTTATAGCTACACGAGATTAAGAAAGGAAAAGAGGTTGCACAAGAATTATGGTGCACAAAGTGTAAAGGACATGGCCATACTAAACATAACTGTCCAGTATTTGTTGAGTATCTAGCAAGTGGGGATCCTAACCCCTTAGTACAGAATCAAGGGCCATGGTATGAAATATGTAAAACAAGAGGACATAGACCACAGGAATTCCCTTTACTTCAGAAGTATGTACAAACTCATAAGAACTTATACTGTAACTTCTGTAAGTCAGTAGGACATGATGAAAATAATTGCAGAGCTTATGATCTCATGATAGATAGAAAACAAGACCTCTATAGAGTCCAATCAGAGACATCAGGTCTAGCAGCAGGACTACAACATGAACATGCTCATGATGGCTGTGGTGGAGGATTCAGAGGATGAGGCCATGGTGGAGGCTTTGGCCGTGGTGGAGACTTTGGCCGTGGCTGTGGACCGATTATTTGTTACAACTATGGAACCATAGGACATTATGCTAGGTATTGTTAGAACCCTACTATGATATGTAAATATTGCAAGTCCTATGATCATACTATAGAAGAATGTCCTATGTTGATAGCCAAATTAGGGACCCGAAGCCAGCAGTAAACCAGAATATTTAGCTTATTGCTATTAAGAAAAAAGAACTAGAACCAAGAGTCATTATTGTGACTCGCAGCGGTGCTTCTACTAGTAGGACATCATAGGATGCTGAAAAGAATACAGGTCCAGAGTGGGTGTGTAAAGCCACTGATAAATCAACACCACTTGACCTGCAGAAGAATAAAGAAACATTTCAGCAAGCTAAAACATTCTTTACTGAACCTACACCATCAGGATCATAGGCATTGCCTTGTAGGGGCGTACCATAGCAGCAACATTGTGGCATTAGTCCTATGCAGACATCGCAGGCTACCACATCGGGAAGGTGCGAAGAAGATGAAATGACAGGAAGTGTCCAATCCTTCGTGCGGAGCTGTTTGAAACTCGTCAGAAATGAGAAAGCTATCGGAGAGCTTCAGTGCATCATAGACTAGTGCTAGAAGCCTTCTTTCATGAGCAGTATGCAGCGTGCTGTTCATAGTATTATGGGCCATACAATAACAGGAAGAGAAATGAGACTCACAGTGAAAATTGGAGATTTTGAAATGGATGAGGTAATCCTAGATTTAGGATTAGAGGTAAATGTTCTGACTAAGCAAACATGGGAACAGATGGGTAGCCCTAAGTTAGCTAGATCACCTATCCATCTGCGACTAGCCAATCAGCAGAGGGTATCACCACTGGGTCGATTACCACAAGTACCAGTTGATATTGATGGAGTTCACAACTTTGCAGACTTTGAAGTCATAGAAATAATTGGCGATAGCAGACCGTATCCAGCTTTACTAGGTATTGATTGGGCAATTGATAACATGGCTGTTATTGATTTAAAGAAAAGACAAATGACCTTTGAGGATAATCAGATTCGATTCATCACACCGTTGGATCCTTTCCAGGGTCCTCGTTATATTGAACCTATCAGAGCAAAGGAAGAGGTGCGTAATATGGAAAGCCTCTATTAGATGATTGCTAACCAGAGTGATTATGTAAACCCCACCGCAGAAGGAAATATTAGTTGGTGATGCGACATCTCATGCACATTAGATTCATATGTTGGCTTAGAAACTTGGCAGAATAGACTTTACGAAGTCTCAGCTCGTAGATGTGCGTTTATGACTAAGTCACTGCGATGGATTGGCGCAGAGGTTAAGGATATTCCGTCATTTCATGGCTTAGCGGATGTCAATGACTTTTTACAACAGTTTGAGCAGGAAATTCCTCATGAGCAAAGGATGGCAAATATTGACCTTGCAGTCAAAGCCACACTTGCAAGATGGTGGCATGCACATAAAGAACATATCGCATCATGGGATGATTTTAAGAGAATGATGGAAATCAGATTCTCTAATAACAAGGAGCCTTTATAGCAGAAATATATAGGAGAAAGTGACGCCAGGTCACATATTAAGATTTGTGAACAGAGTTGGTTGGAAATTCCAGAGGATGAATGGGTTCACCTATTCATTCACACTTTACACACAATCCTGAGGAACTGGTACACTGAGACAGAGTTGCGTAGAGGAACGATTACATGGCCAGTTATGATAGACAGCTTTCTACTCACTTTCACTTTTGAATCTGAGTATCCAAGCATTGATCAGGCTCTAGGTATTATAAAGACTAAGATATTTGAATATTGTACCCTACCAGTGTATACTTAGCCTGATTGGGCCATCTAGTTAGAACATGACCTAGAGTGTTACAACTTCACAGAAGAGCCAGGTGATGAGGATGAGAATCCTCGTAGTATCAAAATTTCCGAGTCTGAAGGGACTCGTGGAATTGATGGACCAAAGCTAGAGATTCCAGCTATCATAGAGCCTATTAAGATTAAAAAGATCAATATTGGCACAGAAACAGAACCAAAGTTTGCCTCTATTGGAGACTATTGGGATGATGAAATAGTAGGACACATCGCGAATCTGTTACATGACTATCAGGACTTATTTCCCACTAAGTTCACAGAGATGAAGGGAATAGTAGGATATTTGGGAGTCATGCGGATACCTTTGAAAGAGGATGCTAGGCCAGTTAAGCAGCGTCCATACAGATTAAATCCTTGTTATAAAGAAAAAGTTAAAGATGATATTGATAAGATGCTAACAACAGGCATTATTGAACCAGTAGAAGAGAGAAAATGGGTTAGTCCCATGTTTGTGCAGGAAAATAAAACTAAAGGAGAAATCAGGATTTGTGTCGATTTGCGCAAACTCAACGACGCATCACTTCATGACCCATTTCCAACACCTTTCACTGATGAAGTTTTATACAATGTGGGTGGATAGGAGATATACTCATTCACTGATGGCTTTTCAGGCTATCACTAGATAAGAATTCATCCATTGGATCGACATAAGACCACCTTTGTGATAGAATGGGGCTCATTCCAGTATACGGTAATGCCCTTTGGTCTTAAAAATGCACCAACTATCTTTTCTAGAGTAGTAGTTGCTGTATTTAAGGAATACATTCATAAATTCTTAGAAGTCTATTTTGATGAATGGACTGTAGTTGGATTAATTGAAAAGCATATAGGAGATTTAAGGCTCATGTTAGAGAAATGTAGGCAATATCAAATTTCTCTTAACTTGAAGAAATGTATATTCTGTATGCCATTTGGTATTTTGTTGGGTCATATTGTTTGCAGACAAGGATTGATGGTAGATCCTGCAAAGATTTCCATCATTGTAAATCTTCCAGCACCAAACTTAGTCAAGCAATTGAGTACAGTGCTTTGTCATACCGGATACTATAGAAAATTCATCAAAGGCTATGCAAAGATCACAACACCTATGGAAAAGTTGTTAAAGAAAGACATGAAATTCCTATGGAATGAGGAATGCCAGCAAAGTTTAGAAACTCTTAAAGAGAAGATGGTTACAGTACCTATCTTAGTATTCCGAGATTGGAACAAGCCATTTCATGTACATGTGGATGCATCTCGCATCGCACTGGGGATTGTCTTAACACAGCCAGGAGAAGGGGGTATTGATCACCCTATCGCGTACTCCAGTAGAAAGTTATCTACCACAGAAAAGAACTACACCACTATAGAAAGAGAAGGATTAGCTATGGTGTATGCTCTACAAAATTTTAGGCACTACCTGTTGGGTGCCCCATTCAAGATGTTCACTGACCATTCCACTTTAAAGTATTTGGTCAATAAACCAGTGTTAGGGGAAAGGATCTGTAGATGGTTACTCTTATTTTAGGAGTATGATTTTGAAATTATTGTAAAACCAGGAAAATTAAATGCCAGACCTGATCATATATCGCGAATAGACTCAGGAGAAGAACCAAGTAATTGTGAGGATAATTTTCCATATGCATAATTGTTTTCTATCCAGATCGTAGATGAGTATTACGAAGATATTATCCACTTTCTCACTATAAGGTGGGCACCAGTTGAGTTTACTAAGCAGCAGAATAAACAGTTAGTTGTGAAAGCAGCAGATTTCACTTTGATCGCAGGACAATTATACAAGTTAGGTCTAGATGAATTCCTGTGCAGATGCATGATGCCACATGAGAAAGAGGCCATTATCAGAGAAGCACATTCAGGTACCACAGGAGGTCATTTCACAGGAAAGCCGACTGCGCAGAAAATTATAGCTGCAGGATTATGGTGGCCTACCTTGCACAAAGACACTAAGGAGTTTTGCAGATTCTGCGATATATGCCAAAGGGTAGGAAAAACTTCATGGAGAGATGAAATGCCACTGCGACCACAGGTTACGCTGCGGGAATTTGACAAGTGGACTATAGATTTTTTGGGTCCTATCAACCCACCAGGAAAATGATTTGGTGCGAGATACATCATCATAGGAACAGAATACCTCACCAGATGGGTAGAGGCCAAAGCAGTAAGGAATTGTGATGCTGCTACAATTGCACAGTTCATTTTTGAAAACATCATTAGTAGATTTGGATGTCTAGTAATTTTGATGAGTGATCAAGGCACACATTTTCTAAATCGCACTGTTGAGGCCTTGACAGAGGAATTTCAGATACAACACCATAAGAGCACTCCCTACCACCCACAAGCTAATCGTACGGTGGAGGATTTTAACAAGATTCTAGAAAATGCTCTCACTAATATCTGTAATAGCCAAAGACATGATTGGGACCTCAGGGTTAATGCTATATTATGGGCTTATAGAACTACATGCAAGAAACTTACAGGACACACACCTTTCAGCTTGGTGTATGGATAAGAAGCTGTTATGCCTATGGAATATATTATTCCCAGTTTAAGAATTGCTCAAATTACCAAGATGGCTGATGCAGATACGATGAATGACAGGTTAGCACAGCTGCTTGCCTTAGAAGAAGACAGATTCGTCACAGGATTTCATCAAAAGGTGTAGAAGGAACGAGAAAAAGCTTGGCATGATAGGCACATCAAGAGCAATATTTTTTAGACAGGAGACCTAGTGCTCCTTTATGACAACAAGTTTGTTAAGTTTCCAGGGAAGTTCAAGATGCATTGGTTGGGGCCATATCAGATTCAGTAAGTTATAGAAGGAGGTGTCGTTCAGCTCAGTAAACTGAATGGGGAGCTTGTTCCTACTTTGATTAATGGCAGTAGGCTTAAGCTTTATAGTGATAGCCACTCCACCTCTTAGTCCTAACACAGGGAACTACTCTATAGATGTCCAGTGTAGTTGAAAGGAGACATCACACCTATAACTAGTCTACACCCCCCCCCCAAAAAAAAAGGTGTTTATTTTGCGCAAGTTTTGAACGTTGTGGAGTTTGAACAACTTGGCATGAAACTTTTTGGTTCAGGATGATGCGGTGTGACATTGTAGCGATGCGATGTTCCCCATGCCACGTAGACAATTTTGGAAAGGGATAGAGGTCTAGTCACGTTGCCTTCTACCAAGCAGTTAATCCAGATACGACAGCTATCCATTGCCCTAGATTTGGAAATAGTACAATGATTTTCCCAGATTTGGTAAATCTTGGTCGAGACCGACGCCTGTGCACAATTTTCAAAGGAAATTTGATCGGATTTTTAGCAATCAATGAGGATCGAAATGATGGGTGTTGTCTTTTCCATGTAATAAATGCTGCCAACGGGTCCAACCTAAGTGACCATTGCTTCAGAGATTATCACCTTCGTTATAAGTACATAGATCATTCACACAGAAGGGTTACTTTTGCAATTTCTGAGAGTTATAGAGCAATTTGTAAGAGTTTTCCTGAGCAGAGATACTTCAATTACAGAGTGCTAGTTTCCCCAATTTTGCAGCCATTGCTAGTCCATAGTATTGCACCAGGTGGTGTATATCTGAGAAGGAACCCTTAGAATACATTGTGCGACAATTCCAGCGTGGTGGCCTCCTGTCTCCTATGACAACGCCACCAAGGGTTGTGAAATTAGGTGCGCCACAGGTCAGATAGACGCCAAGGATGAGGAGTCAAGCTCAGATAGTAGAAGAGTCCAGCTCAGAGCAAAGAAAAAGAAAGAAGAGAAGAAGAAAAGTGAGACTAAGAAAGAGAAGGGCTCCCATCTATGTGCGTGGATTTTCCCAGAATATCTCACGGAAAGAAAAAAGGACCAAGAAACAGGCATCCGAGACTTAGAAAAACAAAAGGAAACAGGAAAGGAACGAAGTAGAGATGTTGAAAATGAGAGAGATACAGAAAGTGTCAAAGAAGGTAGTTACATTAAAGCTGGAAAAGGACATATCTCCTCATGGAAGTTTTACCAATGTGCATATATCCCAGTAAAGTCAAATTATCGGAATGAAGATCAACTTAGATGTATGCTGAAAGACATCTACTTTCCATATATTCAGAATGATGAGGGCTTTGATGAATCTATTCAGACAAGCGCTCCAGTAGAATTTGAGGTGAATGGTACAAACCTAACCGAGGTAGCAGGAGGTGAGATCGTTCCAAGAAATTTTGCAGCCTAAAAATGGTCCACCATTTATTCTGGAGCTCACTTAAGGAAAGCGTTGATACTATTTTGGAGAAAGCAGCACAAGATCGTGTCGAAGCTATGGACAAAGAATTTGTAGGACTCCAAGAAAGATTTGCAAGGACTTTGCAGGAAGCCAAGGAGAAGCTATAGCAAGAGAAGCTAGTTGTTAGTGGCTCAGGGACAAGCCACAAGTAAGTGTTAGGGGACTGTTGGAGCATGGCCCTGCAGCTATAGGAAAAGCTACTATATCGGGACAAGAAAGTCAAAATAAATAGTACAAAAAGCGGTCGAGAAGAGAGAGCTCAACCATTGCACTTAAGGAAGCGGCGAAGACAGGAGGGCTCAGCTACCCTCACAAAGGAAAAGGAGCAATGGGCCAAGGTATTGAAGACAAAGGATAGAAGGGAAGCGACCGAGGAAGTAGTGCCCATACCCATGATCAGCACCGAGAAGCGTGGAAGACTGCAGAGAGCTACAGTATGACCAGTAAGTGGAAGTTCAAAGTACAGATAGGCCGACTGTCACAGTTAGGGTTTTGGGGTTACTGTTGGAATAAGCCCATAGTTTTGTATCAGGGTGAGACCTTCAGGCCACCTATTTAAGAATGTATTTTGTATTGTGAAGGTTGGTCAGTTGGATAG
Organism: Pseudotsuga menziesii; assembly: GCA_001517045.1. NCBI lineage: Eukaryota > Viridiplantae > Streptophyta > Pinopsida > Pinales > Pinaceae > Pseudotsuga > Pseudotsuga menziesii. The sequence goes on along the minus strand of LPNX010976902.1, from coordinate 8,134 downwards.
TAGATAGTTAGCTAGCCAGACATTCAGATAGACAATTAGCTAGTGGTGAGTTAGCTGTTCTTTGAGTCGAGCTCTGGTTCTATTATTAAGTCTGTATTATCTTACTGTAACCAGTAGCCGACTCCTTGAGTATGAATGTAACAATCCATAGGGATTGAGAGAGAGAGAGAGAAGAAAATATTGTAAGAAGAAAGCAGAAAAGAAAGAGAAGATATCTAAGAGAGAAGGGCTCCAGCTGAGAATGCAGAGTTTCTCAAAAGATCTCGAGCTGCATAATAGGTTGCAGCGGAACTGTGTGTACTCTCTTTAGATATAATATAAAAACAGTTCCTGTAGACGTAGCTTCCTCTCTGGAAGTGAACCACGTAAAATCCATGTGTTGTGCGACTGTTTCATGTGATTGTGTTTACTTATTTGCTATCTGTTACCTGTTACATGAGCTTAGCTAATAGTTAATGAATGTATGTATTCTATCCTTTAGTTTACAGTAATGTAGAAGGTTAAAAGCGAGTTGGATGTGTTAAGTATTCTGCATATAAGTTTATCAGTGCTTGATTCAGACCATAACAGTTATAGTGTTAAGTGATTCCTGTATATTCAGTTCAGCAAGTTGAGCGCAATAGATGTTGAGCAGGTTAGACTGTAGAGGTTAAGTGAAGTTGTTTAACACCCTTGTGAATGTTAGCTGAGCTAGTATAAGAAGAAGGAAAGCCGTTGGACCTTGAGAGTCGGAGAGTCCTATTGAGTCTTACCATAAAAGCTATCGCAGCGCAGGAAGGCGATATCACACTGTTAGAGGAGCCGTGGTGTGGGATATTGTAGGTAAAGAGTCAAGTAGAAGAGAAAGTTTGCGCATCATCCTAGAAGCCACGATGTTATAAGAGTCAGTCTCATAGCAGAGTCTGGTTGGAAGAGAGACACAACATTTATAGAGAGACTTAACTGGTTAAGTAGAGTAAGGATAATGTAGGATGCTCCAGAACCTGGTTGACAACACGTGAGTCTTCAGCCACCCCATCTAGGATCAATTTAGGTGAGACTTCAGGCCGTTCTGTGGTCTGCCGCCAAAAGGGCCAGTGAGCTAGGGGTTTTGTTGGTACATTACAGTAAACCCGGGTCTGCCCAGAGAAAACCAACAGAAAGATTGTGCATTTTTAAATTATTTTCTATTATTATTTTGGTGACTACAATTATGGCTCATGAATAATTTGTAGACATTTCTGATTTGTTATGGAGATTACAAAATGGGAACCTGTTACGAAATTGGTGAAATTTTTGAAACCAAAAACTTGAAACATGCAAATAATGAATCTTGAACTATTGCAGACCTGCTAGGTGACTACCTTATGCTTGTATTCCTCTTCGACCAAGAAAGAGTGATGGGCTCTCAACACAGTGGTACTAATCCCACCCGTAGATCCTTAGGTCACTCTCTGAGTGCAAGGTTGATCAACAAGGAGGACGCGAACGTCATGAGCCCTCCTAGTAGGCCTACCATGCACTCTACCTTCAAGGTCACTTATTTTTAGTGGTCTTAAGCAATATCAACACTAGTGGAAAATGAGAGATTAGTGACCACGAGACCAAAATTTTTGGTCACCACAGTTTTTTTAAAGGGATAAATGACCAAAATTGATAATTCTAAGTTAACTAACTAAAAATGACCAAGATAAATTACCATTTTTGGTCACTAGATAAAAACCAACTAAAAAAGACCAAGATAAATGACCAAATTTGATCACGGGATATCTAGACTACAAATGACCAGATACAATTGGTCATTTATTTAGTCGTTTTTAGTTGTGTTACTTCGGCAATGGAAAAAATTACAAATTTGACAATGAATTTGTACATTTTATTAAATTCTAACACTAAAGATGGATTTAGAGGCCCGTACACTGTATAAGGATTTAGAGAAGGGTCTCTAATTCCATCTACAGTGTTAGAATTTAGTAAATAAATAATGTACTATCATAATATCACTCCCCTCATAAATACATCAACAATTTATCATTATAATTCATTCTCAAAATACTAGACAACATGCAGTTGGTTTCTCTGGGCTTGAAAAAGAGTACTAATGATTTTGTTTTCTTAAAAAAAAAACTATCATCATTAACATATAAAACATTAATATATAAATATAAAACTTCATATATAAACAAACATTATTATTTAAATTCACAATTATAAACTAAAATCAAAGTCTATGTTACTAAAACACATTTAAAATATAATATTATTAAAAAAACATTAATATATAAATATAAAATTTCATATATAAACAAAACATTAACATATTCACATATATAAATTAAAACCAAAGTTGAATAACATATTTATGATATAATATTGTAAATAAAAAACAAAATCATTAAAAAAATGTTAATACACACCCTAGCCGTGATAAAGATCCCTTTGACAAATGTTGGATATGAAAGACCCCAATGATTATCCCATTCTAGGTGGTTCACCAAGCCTAAAATTCTCTTCCCACAAGCGAGGTGGAACAATTGGTATACCCAGCTATTGGGGAACACTCCAGGTGAAATCCCATAATTTCGTCACTCGCCACAGTTCTAGAGTGTGGTTTAATGATGATGGCCACGAAACCCATAACAATATGTCTCTATCTACTTCACTACATAGATGTTTGGCTCCATTGGTGCCAATTTTGTTTTTTATGATGGTCATGAAAAGTCTCCATCTGCTCCACTACACAGAGATTTGACTCCATTGGTGTCAACATTTTGGCCATGGCTCGATTGGCACCAAATTTTCGGTGAGGGTTTTATGATGGCGGTGAGGGAAATCCATTGGTGTCAAAATATTGGTCATGGATTGATTGGCACCAAATTTTCGGCGAGGGTTTTATGATGGCAGTGAAATCCATTGTGTCAAACTTTTGGCCATGGCTCGATTGGCACCAAATTTTTGGCGAGGGTTTTATGATGGTAGTGAAATCCATTGTGTCAATTTTTGGCCATGGCTCGATTGGCACCAAATTTTCAGCGAGGTTTTTATGATGAAAGTGAAATCCATAATAATATGGCATGATCTACTCCTCTATGTAACGATTTGGCTCGAATGGTGCCAATTTTTTGGCTTTGGTAGCAGGATAGGGCGTTTGGGTTTGAGGGGCGATTCAATAACTCAAGCCTGTTAGAGAATGTGTTTGGGGTTTGGGAAATTCTCTATATATCTTGTTGTCATTGAAAAATACACAATGGCACATGACAGAATATGGAGGCTCCTAAAGAGGTCGACGAGGGATTTGCAGGCACAAAATTCAAATCTACTTCTCCTTCTTAGGTTAGTAAATTCCATGTTTCCTCTGCCCTTGTTTTTTTATGTGCCTTGAAAGTATTCTCTGTCGATGTGAGGAGGAAATACATTGATTTAGCATGATTTCACTACTACATTTTGATCCAAAATCCGATGGAAAAATACGACGGCACTTGGATTTCTCTTTTTAAACTTACCAAAAATCACAAGGATACATTTTTTTTTTGTAAATGTGGCCACAAGCGTCGGTGAAGCGACGGCTATTCTCATAACTGTCGGTTAAGTGATGACTCCTTTAATTGTTCAACGATTTAACATGGAAAGAGCCATCGCATATCTGATGCTTAGGTTCATTTCCTACACACACTCATATAGTTATAGGAGATTCAACCATAATTATTAACCACTTGTTTCACAACTCAAGTTTTAGAGATCCTACTCTCCTTAGACTAGTCCAAAGAACGTAATTATTGGAAAAATGATTTGAAACAATATCTTACTATTACATTTTGAAAACAAAAATACCATGGCAAATTTGTAGGTGAATCTTGCACCTCATTTGGAAAAATAAAAATCAAAGAAAAAGGGGGGGGGGGACTAATCTTTAGTCACCTCCCACGAGCCATAATATTTAATCGAAGGTTGAAATGCATAATTGAATTCAAGACAAGTGGTGACCGTAGAGAATTGTGGAGTCGAGCCCTTTAAGATTCACATCAACCATGGCACCTCTTCACCTCGCACTTCAAGGATTTGATTTATTTGCAACAGAGATGCGACCCCAAAATGGAAGTGGGATTAATTTAGTAATTTAGGTGTCAACTTGATGTATCATGGGGATATTTATTTGTAGAGCTTGGTTATATCTAATGCTGCTTGGATGCTTTGTTTACTTTGTGTTTGTTGTTTAGGGATCGTCTTTGTTGCGAGATGAATAGTAACTGTAGAGGACCCTTCCCTTTCTCAATCTGCATCAGATACCTTGGGTTTGATGATGCGTTGGGGATTTCAAAGGAATTTTCAATCATTATAGAGGATCCTTGGTTCTAGGCCAATGATATGGAGAACCACATTCACCTAAATCGATATGATATTTGTGAAGTTTCAGACTTGTGAAGAGGGGTTTGTCATTGTGAGCGACATGCAAAAGGAATGCAAGAATGTCATGGCCTATTAATAATGATATTAGAGAAATGGAGGAAGAATCGAGAGAGAGGCCAAGACAATGAAAAATACTCATGGAACTAGTACAATTGAAATATAGTAGATATAGTAAAATTAAATTAATTAACAATAGATAAGGTATCAATAAATTAGTTAAGACAAATAGAAGGTCACACTATTTATTGAATTATTTTTGAAACAATAAAAAAAATTTACTAGTTTTGTATTATTATGTTTTTTTTCAAACATGACAAAGCTTATCATAACTTCTCTTACGAGATAACTTACATCCAAAGAAGAATATAGATCATCAACCTTCAATATTATATTATCAATTTAGATAGTTATTTTAGTACTTTTTTCTCCATACAATTACACCATTCTCTATGAAAATAAGAAAATTAATCTTTTATCGACCAATAGTGCTTCCCGCCAAAATTCATCCACAAGAAGTTAGCCCCAGTAATATCAGGGTTTTGTCATCAGGTTGCTACACCTCTAGTCACAATATCAACAACCCTCGCTGGGATCTCCCTCAAAATTCTGCTTCAATGGTGTTATGAATCTTCCTCAATCAGTTTATTGAACGTCCTTTCAAACAATCGATTCTCTGTTAGTTTTCTTGACCGACTCTGATGAATATTGGGGATGAAAGTTCAGGGGAGGATGACTTTGATGAAGATTGGGGTAAAAATGTGAATAATTTGGTTGGTGTCGATGACCATGAGAGCGAAGAAAATGAGAGTTTTGAAGAAGAAGAATCGATGGAACAAAAACGCAAGAGAGAACCCGTAACTACCCAGAAGGGAGATTCTCGCAGAAAAAGGTTTAGGATAAAAACTGATGGCAAGTCTCCTAGTTGTCAGTTAAAATTAGACATCCCTAGCAACAAATTGCAAGGGGAAGTGAAATCAATTACTCTCACTGCCTGTAAGCCTATTGACTCAATGTAGGAGAATACAAATTGCATGAAACCTTTGAGGCAGGATGATGGCAACAGTATCTGTGAAAAGCTGAAGTCTGTACAAGGTAATGTCACCTTTATTCCCTTGTCCAATGTATTTTGTGTTTCATTTATTTCTTACAAATTATTTAAAAAATGAGCACCCAGGTGTCTCTGATTTCAGGGCATTAGGGGAATGAATGGCCTAGTGTTCCCCACACATTCACATTTCACTGAGTTTTGTAAAAGTGGAGATATGGAAACTCATTATGGCCATCCCATCAAATCTAAATCTACATTGTACAATTTCTTATGTATACATTCCATAGATTTGATACCTACATGTGACGGTTGGTTCCTAGTGTATCAAATTAAAATACCAAACACAGTTCTAGTCAGTGTGCAATTTGAAGCAAGGGCCTCCGAGGAGTATATTGCAAGGTAAGGGTACCTCTCTCTCCCAAATCCATAGTCATTGAAGGTCCTGGCTCTATGTAAGAGACTAGACGAAAGATGACCTCTAGGCAAAATGGGTGGACTCTGAACTCCACTTGAATAATGGGTTGGGGGACTATCCTTTTGCGTCAGATGATATGCTTGAGGAGCATGGTTTAAGCTCTCTCCATTCGGGCCTAGTTATTTAGTAGCAAGCTGGGTCCCTATATCTTTGAACCGTAGAGTACCATGGGTAAAGTTTAGATTGAATGTCCTGAATTGATTCTCAAAACACAGTTTCTTGATGAGGGCTAGGGAGTTGTACCCTTTGTCGAGTGAAGGCTATAGAGGTTTTCACATGCTAAATGAGGCCCCATGAAGTGGACACCCATGTAGGCATAATCTCTTGCAATATCAATCTCTACCCCCGAAAAGTAGAACTGTAGGTTAGAGAGAAAGCTCCTCAATGCATTGAAGATCATGACCTTGTTTTGCCTAGGTTGATCCTCAACTTTTGATGGTCACAAAAACTGTCCAGGGAATTAATTTTTCTTTGTATATCCCCAAGAGTAGAGGCCATAAAGATTAATTCATTGGTGAAAGGATCAGGGAAATCAACACTTGATATAGAAGGCAACAGGCAGCCATTTCCAACCTTAATGTGCTTGTGGATGAAGGATTCCAGCTGGTCAATGTAGACCCCAAAGAGGGTCCTTTGCTCCTCCTAAGAACTACTTTGATCAAAGGTGGATTTTTTTTAGAAAGGTTTTCTTTTACTCATTTGTCAGAAAGTGATCACCTTATATTAACAGGTTTGCCAACCTTGCACTTGAAAATCACTATTAGGGAATAAGAGGGGTGATGACCTGATCATGTGGCAGGAATATAAAGAAAGCGAGATTTAAGAAGTAGATAAGCTAAAAAGATTTTGACTAAATAACATAATAATTTTCTGAAGATTACTTAATATTTAAACTCATTGTCTCTTGATCGTAGTCTGTCTAACAAATCCCATCAATATAGCAAATTGCTAACTCCATAGTGTTGTCTTTACTGCATCTATATTCAAAGGGAGACTGTTGTTTCTATTGAATTTTGAAGTAGTAATAGATGAAATAAAGATATCATATCATGAAGGTTTTCAAAACCAAATTATCTTGTTCCTTTACATTATCACGCATATGACACAGAACTTTGAATAATCAGACCTTATCTTATTTTTTAAAATTTTTATGTACTGTTGACAAATTGTTATGTATTTGCATATAACTAGTTTGTAGTTATAGTATCACATCTTAATTTTTCTTATTTCATTAGATTATAAGAACTGCATCTATTCAACTAAGATTTAAAGTCTTATCTTCAGAATAGAGACATCTCAGATACTGATGTGGCAACTAGTAAATATTTTATATATTCAAATTTTCAACCACTTTATATGATTATGTTCCTTTTCATGCTCACACTTTCTTAATATCATTGCCAATTTTCAATAATTCAACATATATTAGTGGAGGGGTTGACATTACAATAATAAATCTTTAAATTTAGTGACAATAGGTGCTTCTATTTATTGAACGCCTCAATACTCTCATAGTGACATGGCTTCATTTTCATAATTTTCTTGTTCTGGAAGATTGTGTGAGAGGTAGTTGCAACTAAATTGGTCCTTAACTAAATTTCCAAACTAAGCACTAAGATTTCTTTGGATGATATTTTAGTGGACAACTAGGAAAATTAAATTGCTTAGAAGTTCCAGTTGAGTAATTACTGGACCAGACATATGCAGTTCATCATCAAGATCATAATGAATCTAGATATGCATAAACTTTTGCCAAGAAGAGAGAGCCATCCATCACTCTTCTTCTTGACAAAAAGTTTCTGCATCTCTGAATTCATTCTGATTATGATGATGGACAGAGTATCCGAAATGTAAATGATTTAACCTATAACACATGATGATGGAGCTAATTTGCTGTGCATCAACCAAAATATAGTGGACCCAATTTGAGATGAGTTCAAAAATTGTTATGCATTTGATATTTACCGACTGTCCACTACATCTCCATTTGTAACCTTCATCTATGTGCATTTTTATCTTGTAACACGAAAGCTCCAAATATTGTGTGAATGCGAATTGCATTTGTTTTGAATCCATCTCCTAAGAATCTGGCAATGAAAAGAAAATGAAGAACACAAGCAGTAGAGATGCTGAAGAAAAGCTGAAATGCTAACTAATTTCAAGTTTGCAACACATATGCCATCATATCTACAAGATTATTCTCTTTCTAGGCTTTCCTTTCACTT
>LPNX010976863.1:1021-262918 GCA_001517045.1 Pseudotsuga menziesii | reverse complement strand
TTTAATAAATTTTATTAAAGTTGAAGTCTTTGATTAAGTTTTAGATCCGGTGGTGTGACTACCCCAATCTAATATTTCTCAAGTCAAAGAGGGAATGCTGGTGCGCTCTAAACAGTGGAAACAAGTCCACCTGTAGCTCCCAGGTCAAACCCCAATGCCCCGGTGCTCAACAAGGAGGACGTAGAACGCCTAGAGTCCCCCCACGGTCTTCTACTCCAACTAGGTTTCGAGGTCATTGTTTTTAATCAACCGGAAAAATAGCAAGATGGATGCCTATTAAACTAAAGCCCCCAAACCCCTCTGTTTTTTATACCCTTGATCCGAGTTCCCTAAAGGGAGATAACGGAGGGCAGAGGATACACGGACGGATGTTAGGTTGTATATTCCTTCAAAACAGTAAACTAGGTGACAGGAAGTAAAGATCTAACTAAATGCTTTGTTTGAAAAAGAAATGCTTGAAAGTAAACTAATCTAAACAAAATATACGAACTACACATCAATCTCCCTAAAAGAGAAGGTGGGTAAAAAAAATGGCTGAAAAAATATTAGATCTACTTGAAAATGAAAGCACAACTACTTATCTACTTCCTAGATCTACTTCCTAACTAATTACAATATGATTAAAAATTACTTTGAAAGCTTTTAGAGAATACCCACAAGGAGACTCTCCCGAGGCTTACAAATAGCTAGAAAATAAAGTAAGAAGATAAGAGGTTGAACCCTTTTGAAAATAGTTGCAAGTTGAGGTGTTTTAGATGTGATTTGGGCATAACCTCCCCTTGTAAATTGTAAAACCTGCTAAAAACTAGCAAGCAAAGCTTGCTGGAAAATGACAGGAAACTCAAAAGGAAGTTTGAAAATGTTAGTATAAAAATACAGAAATTTTACAGTAAAAATATGGGTTTTAAAATATCAGAAAATTGAATATTAGAGGGCTGAAAATTGCATTTCCAGCCACCTAAAACACAGTAAGAAATTAGATCTGAAATATATCATAAAAATATAACATGGATCTATTAAAGGAAACTAGATTTTGCTACTAAACAATAACAAAACTACTAGTTCCTAAAACAGAAAACAAGATTAGAGATTAGGGCCTTGGAGGGAGAACTTTTCCAAGCTTGGATCCCTGCAAAGAGTTTAACTAAAGCAACAAAACTCACACATAGAGATGAGAACACCATAAATCATGCAAAAACCTTTGCAAAATTTTACAATGTTAATCACAAGTGCAGATAGAAAAGATTCTACCTACAAGTCTCTCCACAAAAACCTTTGTGGAGAACTTCTATGATATAAATAGAGCAACAATAACCAACCATAAACAGTTACCTCACTCTTCAAGCCACAAAATGGGTGCACCAACAAATGTATCCTCCAAAGATTGATGTATTATAAACCCCAATAGAGCAACAACATTACAATAGCCAAGAAAACTTGAGAGAGAAGAATAGAGAAGAGAGTATTTTGGCAGCATAACCATGCTCCAAAGAATGATGATAAAATGAGAGGGAGGGCCTCTCTTTTATAGTTGAAAAGATCTCAAACCTACTCCCAAATCAAGGGTCCAAAACATAGATCTAAACTCTAGCTCTCCTCCACCCTTAGATCTAGGTTTGTTGACTTTGCAAGCCATCCACCAATCATAAGCAAGGGTGCCTTTTCAACTCAATGGTCAAAAAGATAGATCCATGTCATAATGAAGCTTAACCCATAGATCTAGGGTTTCTATGACTCAAGTGGGGCCCCCTTTGACTCAAATTTTAATTTTTATTATTTTAATTTTTTATCTTTTATTTTTATCTTTTTATTCTTTTATTTTTTATCTTTATCCTTTTATTTTTATTTTTATCTTTTATTTTTATTTTTATTTTTAATCTTTTATTTTTTTTATTTTTATTTTTTATTTTTTAATCTTTTATTTAAATCTTTTACTTTAAATCTTTTACTTTAAATCTTTTATTTTTTTTATCTTTTATTAAGACAAGAGGGGCACCCCACTTGGGAAATCTTCAAAAATTTATTTTGACCATGGGGGGTTTATTTAAATAAAAATTAACTATGATTAGCCACCTCCCAAAATTAATTACCATGGCCTTATTTGATTTTTTCCTTCAAAATCAAATAATTTAATTTTTCACCCTTGGAAATTAAATTAATTTCCTAGGAAAAAAAACCTTGTCTTAACCAAAATTGGTCTAACTTCCCAACTCCTTGTCAAAATGACATGAGACTTGAACCAATGGCTTAGGGGGTGTCATAACTTTTTCATTTGCATTCATAGCCCCTATTACAAAATGCCAAGGTTCAAGAAATTACATTATTACATCGAAATTAATTAATTAACCACCAAATGGTAAAGTTAATTAATTAAGAAAAAATCAAAATAGAAATTAAAATCCTAATAAAATTCCACAAGACTATAAGATATGGCTAGCATGGTCATGGACAACAACTTGAAACCTTAGCCACCTCATGGGCTTGATTATCAGAACGCCAATTCACCACTTTGGAGGATTGGTGAGTGAAAAACCCAACCAATTAAAATTGTTAATTAACAAAATTAACTGGAAGGGAAAAAAAACACTCGGTGAAGAGGACTTCCTTGATAATAAAGTCCATGGTGACATCCTTAAAGGAATGACCCATGATGACATATAAAGTTACATTAATTATCCCACGTAGGGGAGCGGACATTCCGTGTACAAAAGGGGTAGAATTGCCTTGCTGAGTGAAAAACCCCTAGGATTTTTCCATGGTACAAACTGCACAGAATGTACATCTTCAATGTACATGAGGTTGCCACCTAGTTGAAATAGGTGGGAAACACAACCTACAAAAGTCCACTCAAGAACTTAAAAGTATATGCAATCGTCGTAATAGAAAAGGTTCAGTTCACCCAAAATCTTTTGTCACAAAAATTTATAAGAATAAGAGTCTTGAGCATAGTCAATCCCACAAGGATGTTGCTTTCCTCGACTATCACAACCCTAATAACAGGGCATAAATGTTCATAAAGTACTAGAGATGATAAGAGACATGGTGAAATAAAGCAACCGAGAGGATAATTAAAGTGCTTGCAATGCCTGTGGGTAATCTCTTGACTGGCATGCAACTAACCTTTTAGAAACCCAATGAACATAAACACCCCAATGGACCTCATCAACATGCAACTAGATTGCTCAACAACCCAATAGGTCTCGATAACATGTCACATCAAGCATTCATACTCAAACCACCATGTAGTTATGGTATGTTGTAAGGAAGGCAGGTATGGAGGGTCATTACTGATCCCAAAGGAAATCAGGAAATAACCTTTGCTTCGGGGATTGGGATCATAGCAAACATTGAAGTAGAAGCATCGACATTATATAAAGGGCTGACTTTGCTGAAGAATAGTGGAATAAATCATATCACAGTGGTGGAAGGCTCATCAATAATAATCTGCCATATGCACTATAACTTGACCCCTCAAGACATGCAATTGAGTAGAGTCACTCAAATGTATCAAGTGATGGTGGAAAAGTATGATAGCTTTGAATTCTTCCAATTCTTGAGAGCCTGCACCATGGCAGAGATAAAAACCAACGAGGTTGTTTCCATTGAAGTTGGAAGGGTGGAAAGGTTAGGATAAATTGGGGGGGTGGGAGGCGATTACACACAGCCCACCTCCCATGGTCTTCTCCTTAATTCCCATAGTTCAAATGTATATAGCTTTATATAAGAGATGGGACGGGTAATAAAGCCCCTGTGGGCAGCAGTACCTCCTTACCATTTCACCTGCAATGAACATTGAAATTGTTTTAAGAATTGCTTGTAGGCATAAATGTGGTTTTATTTGCCTAGAGATTTGAAGTCAACTCCTTGTCCTCTGTTTGCTATTGATCATGGGGAGACGAGTTCTGACGACCACTTGCTCTGCATGGTCCCTGATGGATTTGTAGCAGCTTCCCCTCCTCTTCTAGTTTGATACTCTGTGTGGCATTTCTTGTCTTTTGTGGAGAAATCTGAGGGTGTATAGCTTGGAGTCAGTATTGTGAGTTCCTGTAAAAAAGAAAGGAAAACAATAGTGTTGGAAAAAATCTGAAAAGGAACTGATCTGAGCCTGGAGTCTGGAATGGTTTGCAAAGGGTTCATTCTAGATGTATTAGGACCATGTCTAATTGTCATTGTAATTCCAGATGATGTGCACTCTTTAAGATAGAAGAATTGAGGGGTGTCAAGATGCATGAACACAAAATGTCTGAGGTTCAGGATTGCATATGTCTGGGTCAGGAAATGGGAAGACATATCTCTAGGTCAGAATATCTCTCTCACTGAGAGGGAGTGTTGATTTTTCTGAGCAGCATCGAGAGCCATTCTCTTAGGAGGATGGAGACATCTGGTCCGGGACAAGGATGTGGAACCAGTCCAGCACTAGGGGACTCAACCTAGAGTTGAGTGGCCATTCTATTGAATGGTGACATCTGGTCAGGGACTAGTATGTGGACCCAGTCCAGCACTGGGGGGACTCAACCCAGAGTTGAGTGATCATCTTGTTGAATGATGATATCTGGCCCGAGACCACGATATGGACCTAGTCCAGTACTGGGGGGGGACTCAACCTTGAGTTGAGTGACCATTCTGTTGAATGGTGACATCTGGTCCGAGACCACGATGTGAACCAGTCTAGCACTGGTAGACTTAGCCTAGTTTTGAGTAGCCATTCCTTTGAATGGAGGCACCTGATCAGTTATTAGGACTCAGCCCCTCATTCATGGCAAGATCACATTGTTTGCCTGCGGCAAAGGCTTCTTTGTGTTTCTCTTTCAGTACAAGTAATATCGGGATTTAGTATTCAAGAGCGTTCCATATTTCTTCGGGCCAAGGGGTCTTTACCTGAATCGATGGACCTTGAATTTCGATCCTAATGAAGATATTCCCACTTCAGTTCCAGTCTAGGTAAAACTTCCAAGGCTCCCTCTCTCCTATTGGAGTGACGAATGCCTGAAATCAATTGGGAATGTCCTCGAAAAATATATTGATAGATCGTAGCCAAAAGAGAAGCAATTCGCATGTGCACAGATTTGCGTCGAAGTCAACTTGGAGAAATGGATTCCGGTAGAAATGGGGATAGAGCATGGCTCATGGAAGCATCTTCAGCAATTAGATTACGAACAACTTCCTGTCAAGTGAAAAATTTGCTATGAGTATGGGCATTTTGCATGATATTGTAAACAAGCTAAAACTTCAAAGAAAGAATCTGAAAACAATGAGCAGCCTCCTTGATAAGAACAGTCGCAAACCCAAAAAAGAAGGCAACCAAAGGACGCAGTGCAGGTAATAAGCCCCAAACCTCTCCAGAATTGCAAGATCCTAAGAGTCCAAATAGGTATGAAATCCTAGCAAACATCAAAGAGGGCTCGCAACCTTAGATCCATGACTCCCAACCCCCCCTGGTCAAGGAAGTCAGGGAAAATCGTCCATCATTCAAAGAAGTCTTGGATCATCTAGATCTAGTGATAGATTTAATATTCCAGCACCCAATGGACTCTGCTCTCCCTTGTCCTCTACAGGAACAACCAGAGAAAGATCAAGATAGAATGCATTGCAACCCAGAAGGCCCACCTTCTCCCCCCACACCCTCAAGGAAAAATGCGGGCATAGCAACTCGGAGCAAAATTATTCAAAAAACAGCCAAAGATAGTACAAAAGAGGCAGATGCAGAGGCAGCCAAGAAAAGAGGAAGAAAGACCGCAAAAAAAACATGGTTCTCAGTCAAGCCTCGACAAATACAAATTAGGAGGAACAGCGCACTCCAAAGTCAAGGAACAAAGAGGAGGCAAGTCTCATGCACAAACAGGTAAATAATGAAGATTGTCCCTTGGAACTGTAGAGGTCTGGGAAGTTACCAAGAGAGTTCTTGCGATGAAAAATCTATCATATACTGAGAAACCTTCCATCCTCTACATCCAAGAGACAAAATTAGAGGGGCAAACAATGCTTGCTCAAACTCGGAAAATCTGGAAGAATAGTGCAGCAGTGGCAGTAAGTGTAACGAGAGCCTTAGGTGGACTATTCACCATGTGGAATCCTTACAAGTTAGAGCTTTTAAATCATGAAGCTAAACATTCCTTCATTATCACACCTTTAGGCGTGTCGAATCAAGGAGGCATTTTCACTTTGTAAATGTCTATTCTCCTGTCACTTATGGGGAAAAGCTGAAATTTTGGAGTGCTCTCAATGCTCTGCTAGAAAGTGGATTAGGGCACAACTGTCTCATAGGAGGTGACTTTAACACCACTTTGAGCGTAGCTGAAAAGAGAGGCAAAAGTCGTGTAAGAGACCCCTCCAAAGAGTCAATGGAGGACTTGATCACTGCTTGGGATCTAATTAATGTAAAACCAGGCAAAGGAAGTTTTACTTGAAACAACAAAAGGCTTGAGACAAGCCATACAGCATCCTGGTTGGATAGATTCCTTGTAAGCAGCTAGCTCATGTTTGAAGGCAAAACAGTCGCTTCAGCGATTTTGGACGTCAGCGATTCAGATCATAGGCATGTTGCACTTAGCTTTGAAGAAGCTGAAAACCTTGGGCCCATCCCTTTTCATTTCAATCCTTTGTGGTTGCAAGAAAAGGAAGCAGTAGACCTCATCTCCATCAATTGGTCGCAATTTATCAATGGATCGCCAGCTTATGTTTGGGAAACCAAGCTTCAACTAGTCAGGAATGATTTAAAGGAATGGGCGAAGCATTTGCACAAAGAGCCGCGGATTCAAAAAGAAATAATAATCCAAAATATCAATAAGCTCCATGAAGAAATGGAAATTTCTAAAATCACTCTCTCAACCCTGCAATCTGAAGCTAATCTCAACTCAAAGCTTACCAACATCCTTCATAAGGAAGAGGAAGCTTGGAGATTGAAGTCAAGAGCTCTGTGGCTGCAAGCTGGCGATAGAAATACTAAATACTTTCACAATCAAGCTCGGGCTAAAGTCTCTCACAGTAGAGAAAAGGAAATCACCGTGGAATCTAGGGAGCGTATTCACTCTTTTGATGAATTAAAGTCAGTTGTTGTTATCCACTTCTCCA
Source organism: Pseudotsuga menziesii (assembly GCA_001517045.1). Taxonomy (NCBI): domain Eukaryota; kingdom Viridiplantae; phylum Streptophyta; class Pinopsida; order Pinales; family Pinaceae; genus Pseudotsuga; species Pseudotsuga menziesii. The sequence continues at coordinate 255,847 of LPNX010976863.1, read as the reverse complement.
AGTTGTATGCAGAAGATAACTTGAAAACTTTTCATTCAGAACTCTCCTTTTTGCATGAAATCCCTTCCATCATTTCTGACGAGGATAATCAGGACCTCAATAAAGCAATTACAGAAGAGGAAACTATCAAGGGTGTATGGTCACTCAAGCCAGATAAAGGCCTGAGACCTGACAGTTTTTCCATTCATTTCTACAGAGTTTGTTGCAATATCATAAAATTTGATCTCATTAGGATGTTGAATTGGACGAAGAACAAGAAGAAAGTGGGGGGAGTAACAAATTCCACCTTTCTAGCTCTCATACCCAAAGAAACAAACCCCAGCTCCTTCAACCGCTTCTGTCCTATCTCTTTATGCAACGCCTCATACAAAATATTAACCAAAGTCATAGCTAACAAAATGAAGACTCTTTTAGCAAAGATCATCTTAGAAAATCAAGGAGTGTTCATGCCCAATCATCATATTTTGGACCATGTCATATTGGTTCAAGAAGCTCTTCATTCAAGCAAAGAGGCAGGGGAATGTGGAATGATCATCAAGCTGGATATGGAAAATGCGTTCGATAGGGTAAGGAATTCTTTTCTTTTCAGAGTTCTTGCCCGATTTGATTTTAGCATTAAACTAATTCAATGGAGTCAAGCTTGCATAAGTGCCTCCTAGATTTCTCTATTAGTCAATGGAAGATCTACAGGATTTTTAGAGCTTCAAGAGGCCTCCGTCAAGGTCAAGGTTACCCTCTCTCCTTTGCTTTATGTTATAATGGTTGATAGTCTCAACTGAAAGCTTGAAAGGGAATGACAAATAGGTAGACTTCCTGGAATTAGACCACAAGAGGAGTAAAACCAATTAATCACTCTTTGTTTGTTGATGATTCCCTCCTAATGGGAGGAACCTCCAAAATCATAGCCAAGCGTTTTAAGTCAATTCTTGAAGATTATTTGAAATCTCAGGTGCCAAGGTCAATAACCACAAATGTCAAATCTATGGGTGGAACTGCTCAGAAGCCCTGCTTCAATCTATTTCCACCATTCTAAATTTTCCCTTTGCTGCCTCCTGGAAATCCTTCAAGTATCTTGGTCTTTCGATCTCAGCTGAAACCTCCATGTCAAAAGATTGGAGTGGGATCATTCAAAAGATACAAAAAAGAATGAACTAATGGGGATCTCAGTGGTTAAATCATGCTGAAGGATCACTTTCTTGAAGTCTGTGCTCTCTTTGCATCCTATATATCGGTGCTCAACGATCTTACCCCCAAAAGGAATACTTACACAAATTGGAATGCTTTGGAATGCTTGTTAGGAAGTTTTTATGGGAAGGGGGGAAAACAAATTCCAAAAAATTCCACTTAATCAATTAGAATGTGGTCCAAGCACCCAAGAAAAATGGTGGTCTAGGTATTTGTGATCCTCTACTCTTCGTTCAAGAACTCAAAGTAAAAATTCTTTGGAGAGCTATACGTGATGGAACTGCTTGGTGGAAAGAAGTCTTCCAAAAGAAATACTTGCCTAGTCCAAACCCCCTGTGATTAGAGCAAACCAATTGATCTATTAAAGGATCCAATATATGGCACCTCTGCAAAGCCTCAGCTCCGCTCATAATCGACAATTTGAGCTGGACTCCTGGCAGTGGGAGGGAAATTTGCATTTGGCAACGCAGCTATGCTTCAAGTCTGAACCCCCAGGTTCTAGATCAGCTTCAAGACTTCAACATTGGATTCAATCGAATAACTTACACACTCTGTTTGACATATCAAAATGGGGCAGTGAAGATGGAAGCTGCGAAAGATGGCATTTTGAAGGGCTCCCTTCTCATTCGATGGATCAGATGTTGCATTTTCTTTCAGTAAATAAAGGAGCAGCCCCTATCAATACCAATGCAAAAGATCTCAGAATTTGGAATTGGAACCTTGGGGGATATTCAGTCAAAGCAAGGTATGAAAAGCTTCCTTCCAGCCTCCCTCTTCCCCCTTCATCTTTATGGAAATCAGTCTGGCATCCAAATGGACTTCCCAAAGTTAACTCCTTTTGTTGGGCTTTAGCTCATGGGAAGATCCTTACTGCTGAAAACTTACAAAAGAGGAAAATAAAAGGTCCCTCAAGATGTGCTCTCTGCAAATTCACAGCAAAGACAATTCAGCATATGTTCTTTGAATGCCCCTTCACTAAGGCTGCTTGGAGCTATGCTTTGTCTGGAATTGGAGAATCTCTAGTCTTCCCTCAATCCTGGCGAGCCATGTTTGTCAATTGGACCCCTTCTTTGTGGTACCCCCTTCAGACCAAATCTCTTTCCCACCGTCTCCTTCACTTTCTTCCTAAGTTTCTTTGCTGGAAATTATGGATAGCAAGAAACAAGTCAATATTTAGAGGTGAATCCTCAATGCCACTCTCAGTTGCCATCTCTGCTAAATCCCTCCTTCTCGAAGCTATCTCTGCCAGAGGAATATCTCCAAAGGAAATGTATTCTATAAGCAAAAAGGAGGCAAACTGGACTCACAATGTAAATTTCCAAAGCAAAAAGAAATTAACATACAGGCCAAATGGAAAAATGGACCAGAAAATACGGAAAACAGAGCAAGATTTCAAAGATTGGATCAGCCAACATACGCTCCCTATTCTCTTTTTCGATGGAGCAGGGTGGGTCAAAAGGAAATCCTGGAATTGCAGGGGCAGGGGGGGTTATTCTCTATCCCAATGGATCTCAAGATTTTTTCGCTTGGGGTCTTGGTCATACGTCGAACAACAAAGCTAAGCAATGGGCTCTCTGGCAAGGTTTGTCGCAGCTTCAAGCAAAATCTCTACGATCAGCTATTGTTATCGGTGACTCAGCTCACCATTTCTTCCTTGATCTCCATCCAAAATGGAAGGACTCAGCCCAAACGTGATTTGCTTGGAAAAATACATAGACAAGTTTCTTGGTTCAATTCTATTGCCTTCTTACATGTCATGCGAAATCTAAATAAAGAGGTTGATTTCCAGGCAAATCGACGAACAGCTTTATGATGTGGAAATCTTAGCATAGGGGAAGAGCATTTGTTGTTTTGTTATCCTCCTTGAGCCAATATAGATCAAATGGAAAGCATGGTTGAGATCAAATCTTGGATCCATCACTGTGATCACAATTCGATTCATGGTGGTTGTTTCCTTGCCCCTTCATTCAAAATCTCCGAGTCCCTGGCAAACATTTTTTGTAGAAGAATCAATGACAACTCCAATTCTCTAAAAGCAACAAATTCCAACATAAATTTCCTCCAAACATTGATCTTCACGCATTCAAGTGGGTGTATGGACAAGTGGATGCATCCAATCGTGGCGCTCCACTCACAAGCGAATTTCACAGACCAAACTCAGAACAGTCTCCTCCAGAAATAAGCTGATCAAAACTTGGACAGGACAGATCTTTCAAAACATTGGACATGGGTTGAAGCTCCACCCTTAAAGCTGCCATTTGATAAATTGGTGTACTCATCACCTCTGCCCTCTGGTCTTATTGTAAATCTTTTGGTGTTTCGTTTCTCAACGTTTTTTTAATACAAACCTAACCGTCACTGTTTAAAAAAAAACGCTCTTTTGTGAGGTTAGTTGTAATCTTATTCTTATGTTATTATTATTAACAGTAAAAGTCTAAAAGACCTAATTAATAATATCATTTATGTTAATTTTATTACTAATATTATATATGTTATTACAATACTAAGATAGTATTAAAACCATTACTAATATTAACACTAGGATTATTAAAAACTAATACTAATATTATCATAACTGAACTAATAATAATGCTAATAATAAGATTACTAGGAAATACTAAATACTAATACAAAAAAATTTCATATATATATATATATATATAATCTCTCAAATTTAATGCCAAATTTTATCACCAGATTTTTCATTGTCGAATTTTTTACAAATTTTGAAGTCGCCAAACTCGACCACGAATTCGAGCCAAATATTTATCAAGCTTTTTGAAAACCTTGGGTTTCATGTTAATTCGAAACACATTGAGATGAAGTATCACTTCATCAAAGACATGGTCCATAGAGGTAAGCATTCGATACATTGCTATTAAAGAGTAGATTGCAGATGTGTTAACAAAGCCTCAGTCTGTGATGAAGTATAGGTTATTCTTAGACAAGCTTGGTAGGACAGAGAACGCCTTCCTCATAGAGAGAGTGTGTTAAAAGTACAACATTGCGATTCATTCTCCAAGCGAATCTTGTGCAGCCAGGATTGGGCCTCATGTGTTGAGGTAGAGAGATTGAGTTGAACTTAGTAAATTGGCATAGATTCCTGAGTTAAACTCAAGGATGACTAAGCCTTCAATTATAAATGTTATTCCTCATGTATTGATGTGAATGCTTTGATTTATCAAAGTGATGATGTTGTAAATTCTTGTTGGACAAGGCTCCATACTTTTATGTATCAAGTCTTGAAGACTCTTGATTCTCCTATGGGCCTCCAGTTATAGTAGGTACCTTTGAGGTGGACCTCCAGTTATAGAGTTAGTTGATTCTCATGTGGACCTCCAGTTATAGTAGGTACCCATGGGGTAGACCTCCAGTTATAGAGGTGGATGCTTTGCATGTTGAAGCATTAATGTTGTGTGATATATTACTAACCATGGCCACTAGATGCTATTAAGTCTCCTCTAGAGTGAATTACTTAGAATACGATCATTTGGTTTAGAGTAATATAATATCATCACAACAATAGAAAAATATTATGAGTATAATATGATATGATAGATAATTAAAGTTAACACATATTGACCATGCAATAAAGATGAGAGATAAAGCATAGAGAAAAAGAGAATTTGAATTGCGCAAAAGATGACTTCAATTGACTAACATGAACTCGAATTATTAATTTTTAGTTAAAACCTTAGTTAATGTAACAATGTATGCCTCAGTTTAATATTGTCAAGATTCACTTAAAGACAAAACATATACATTAGTTAATTAAAGGAGAACTCATAGTGGTCACTAAAAGTAAATTAATCAACATGATTTTAGTTAATAATAGTAGTTAATAATAGTTAACTAAGTGTTAATAAAGATGGACTAGTTAACTAAAGTGTTTTGCATTGATTACACTTTAGTTAAACTAAAATACTACACTTACGTTTTTTTTTTAGTAAGAGGGATCCTTTTCTATTACTTCTTAAACCATAATCGAATATTTACATGCTTATGACTCCTGAAACATGGAGTCAGGAAATGGTATTGCACCCAAAAAAGAAAGACAAACAAAATTGACCATATGGTGAGTCTTGATAGTGTGAGGGATACCCAGCCTCTAAACAGTGGCAGCCTCATTCTTCTACAAGCCGAAAAAAGTAAAATAGATACAGACATTAAGACATGAAAGTAGACACAAACATGAAAAGGACCCAAACCAAGGAAGAGACTAGGGCCTCGTGGCAGATTCTGCCTCCTGCGTATTGGCATTGTTGTATCCCTCATCCACATTGCCAACTCCCTCGTCAATGATGTTCCTTTGTCCACGCTGAAATGGAGGCTCAACCAAACACAATAGGATTTTCATGTGCACCAAGTCGCTCTTAGCATCATATTTAAATGTGCAAACAATTATTTTGACCATATCAACGAAGCTCTCTCTCTCTCATTCATTGAGTGCGAGAGGATGAATTTAAGGTGCCAGTAGTTGGACATGGCCACATCACAACCTAACTTCAGCTTGAAATATCCAAATATCTCATTCTCCATTGCGGTAATGGATTGAGGAATGTGCTCCGACATCTCTTGATTGAACAGGGATTCCCATTCCACCTCCTCGTTACCATCTCCCTGTGTTGCCATGCTGATGGAAGAGGAAAGAAGATGGAAAGCAAGAAATGTAATGTAAAAAATGTATATTTGGTAATGTAGAAGATGGTTTACAAAATAATTGCCCCTGTAATTTATACCCTAAGTGGGGAAGAGAGGTGACTTTTCAAGTCACCTCTTAGTTTAATTACATTAATTTACTAAAACTAACCTAACTTAATATTTAAATTTGGCTTTTGCTACATTGCCTTCCCTTTAAGGGAAGCTTTGTTCTCAAAGCTCATTTGACGACAATGATTACGTGAACTGTCGCATCGTCTTTGATGTGGATATATGTATGGGTTACTACTGGATGGTTTTGTCCCTGCTTCTATTTTGATTATGTGTCTGATTGTTCTATTTGGTGGGAGCTCCATAGGTAGCTCTTGAAACACCTTGCGATGTTTTTGAATCAGTTCTTGTATCTCTGGTTGTTTGTCCATATCTCCTTCGCTTGTTAGAATATCCATTTCTTGACATTGAAGTATGTATGTTGGTGCTTCTTTCCATCGTAGTTTTTCCATCTAATGTGATGTAACTAGCTGTGTCGGAGGTGGTTGGACCCCGTATAATTTGTATGTTTTCTCGAATGCATGGAATTCAATAAAATGTTTTTGGTGATTTGCAGAGTATGTACCCAAGGTTTGTGACCATTGTATTCCTAATGCTACGTCGAGTCCTCCCAGTGGTACCGCAAATAAATCTGATTATAAGTTATACTCTTGCATTTGTAATTTGACTTTGTGACATTTTCCCACATTGTCAATCTTCTTTCGATCTGCTACCATAACCTTCATGTTAGGTATTAGTCGAATAAATAGGTTGAATATTTTAGCAAGGTTGACATTAACAAAGTTATGGGTGCTGCCAGAGTTGATGAGAACTGTGACGTTATTATTATTTATCTGTCCTTTAATCTTCAATGTTTGCGGTTGGGAAATTCCGGTAATAGAGGCTAATGATATTTGTGGGGAGTCATCCTCGATTCCTGGTTGGTATTCTTATTGGCTATTCGCATCGTTCTCAATTGGTTCCTTGACTTCCAACTCTGCTTCACAGGCATATAATTTCGTTTGTAAGCATATGTGCTTAGGATCCCATTTGTCTCCACAGAACCTACATTTCCCTTCCTTTATTCTCTGGGCCTCTAAACTGAGCTTCGTTCCTTCCCTAAGTTGAGGCAGTGTATATCTTGGATTTCTAGTGTATGTTGATTGGAGGGGGTTATTTTTGGAGTCGTCTTGGTCGACATTTGTATGAACGGATTTGCTTTCTATAATCCTAGCTTTACGTTGTGCTTCCTCCATCATAGAGATGTTATGTAACTCTAATTCATCACGGATGTGCTGTTTTAGACCGTGTATGTAGGTTTGTACTCGTTGGTCATCGGTTAACTTTGGAACTTGAGTTGACAATGCTTCCCATTCATAGGTGTACTCATCGACACTATTTTTTTGTTGTAACCTTGTGATTTTGGCAAAGAAGTCTTTTTCTTCAACGCCTTGGAATATTTTGATGAGGTCGTTTCTAAAGCTCAACCAATTGTGAGAACATATTCTTGCAGTATTCTTCCACCATAAGTACCAGTTGTAAGCGTTTCCTTCTAGATGCATGGAGGCATATTTAATTTTCTCGCTGTCGTAATGGATGTTGTGGATTTCTAGGTATTCCTCGGCTTTGTTAGTCCATGCTATGCATTGTTGTTCATCCCCGTCGTATTTGGGTAACTCAACTTTCACCCGTATTTGGCGTCTTTGTGTATATGAGTTTGAGGACGACATGTTGAATAGAGGATCTGGCTGCTCCGGAGTTCTATGAGAGTTTGGTTGCGGGTCATTCGACATTTGTAATCTGTCCAAGATGGCGGATAAAACTGCTTGATTTTTCTTTTGGTCTTCCTGTAGAGTGAGGAAACTTTTCTCTATTCATGATGTAAATTGTGTCCAATTTGATGTCAAATTGTCACTTATATGTTTGATTTTTGTGTGGAGTTCCTCGTAGTTCTTGTTAATTTTCTCATTGATTTGATCGAGTCGAGTGTCCATTGATCTGGTGATTGCTGAAATTTTCTCGGCGCTAAATGTGGATTTATTTTTATTCAATGTACGATGCCAGCTCGCCACGATTCTCTTCTCTTTTTATCTTTTATTTTTTATTTATTTTTAATAATTATAATAATAATAATTATTATTATAATATAGTTTTTTTTAAATTTAATAATAATATTAATAAGCAATAATATTAATAGATGTTATTAATATTAAAGTATTTATAATAATAAAAAATTAACAGCCGAGCACAGATGTGGATGGAGGCGGCTTGGATGGAGAGCGTAGGTGATGGAGGTGGCATGGACGAAGAGCGGAGGTGATGGAGGGAAGGGCGCAGAGTTGATGGAGGGTGCAGGTGGATGGAGAGCGGAGGGTTTAAGATGGAACAGGTGCGTGGGGGATGGGAAATGGGGGATAGGGGATGGGGCAAGTGCGCAGAGGTTGGAGGATGAAGAGAGTCGGGAGGGGTGGAGGAGGATGGAGAGGGAGCAGGCAGATATGGGGCATGGCAGAAGGGGGGTGGAGGAGAGGGAGAAAGGTAGGAGAAGGAGCTAGCGGAGAGGGGTGGAATGTCTGGCGCATGAAAGAAAGGGTGGTGGAGAGAAGACGCGGATGGAGCAGCAGTAGCGGGAGGGTGGAGGATATAGCAAGAGGATGGGGGAAAATGGATATGCAGCATTGGGTGGAGAAGATGATGGAGGATGGAGGAAGCGTTGAGGATGGAGGATGCATAGGTGGAGAAGAAATGGGCAACGCAGCCTGTGGGCAGTGCGGAAGAGATAGGAGTGGTAGTGCAGAAAAATGGCTAGATGGTGAGAGTGAGGTGCGTTGGGAGCAGCGGAAGAAAAAAAATCAATGAAGAAAGGAAAAAGTGGTGGTGTGGTGCCGAGAGCGGAGAGGCTCTGATACCAATGGAAGAAGAAAGAAGATGGAAAGCAAGAAATGTAATGTAAAAAATGTATATTTGGTAATGTAGAAGATGGTTTACAAAATAATTGCCCTGGTAATTTATACCCTAAGTGGGGAAGAGAGGTGACTTTTCAAGTCACCTCTTAGTTTGATTACATTAATTTACTAAAACTAACCTAACTTAATATTTAAATTTGGATTTTTCTACAGCTGGTCACTGAACCAGGGACTCTTGTGGAGTGACATCTCCTGTGTGGGCACTTGCGCTTCCAACCTCTGCCTTGCTTGAGTTTCCTCACCAGGGATTTGCTCAAACAAACTAGGTAGTGTTTCTCCTAGACAAGCTGCAGAATGCTAAGTGCCATACTCTCCCTTTGATCCTCTCTTAAATAGATGTTGGGCTGCCAATACAGTACCCCCCCTACATAGAACTAAGTACGCCTCGGCATGGTTAAGGGATGGATTGAGATCCTGCCCTATACAGAGTCAATCAAGCTTGAGAATCCATCAAAATCCATTATATAACGTGAGATAGCATGGTTGCAATGCCTCCCATTCCTTTTGTTACTCCAACGCTCCTCAAGGTGTACCATACTTATCTTAAGCATACATGCGAGCATTGGAAGTGTCGAAATCTATCCCCTCATGCACATGCCCACAATCATGTCTTATGTCAACCTCCTATTCACCACCTGCATCCGGGTTAAAGATGACACTTAAGTTAATCAAAAGACGACACTTCATTTAATAAAGTGTTTGCATGACGACACTTGAGTTAATGCATTACGCCACTTAATTTAGCATCCTAACTAAGTGGTCATGCATTAAATTAGATGAAAAGTTCACTCTGGAGTCAATTAAGTATCAATTATGTCAAATATGAAAGGAATGGAGCATGTGTTATGCATGATGAAGATTCCAATGAATAAGAATTATTATGTATGAAGGTAATCCACAATTTTGGTGTGTGTGTTTCACTATTCTATACTCATGCAATCATTCACTATTGTTTGCATGGCAATGATTTTAGCTTGTTATTAATGTGTTGGGAACATGGCAAGTTGATACAATTGATCTCTATTATCTATTGCTCAATATTCTCTCTTATTTAGCACACGGGGTGCCAAAGACAATCTGCTATTATGTACAAGACATTCTTTGCAATCTATCTATTTTTTTTTTTTAAATAAGTACCCACAGGGGATTTGAACTTGTGACCTTCCATTTACAACTTTTCACCTCAATTACTCATTACCAATTTCTCTAACCCCCACGGGAACAATATATTTACTTACACTCCGAAGACTTGCCCAGGTTTTTCATCCTCATAGTTTTGAGGTTTTTCCCCAAGGTACATTTTATGTTGTGGTTGAAGGTTTCATGTGATTGAATGTTCTATTGATTTTAGTATTCAATATTTCTGCAATTAAAGTTTTAAAGCTCAAAGCTCATCATCTTTGCTAAAAAAATAATACAAAACAATAATGCTATTGGGATAAAGAAAGAGCATATGAAAGTCAAATCGCCTTGTAAAATTTGCAAGGGATATCACCTTAATCATCAATTCTCGTCAATGGAGGAAGCTCAAAAGCCATTGAATAAAAAGAAATAACACCTTGCTGTTGTGATTAATTATTTCCCACAGGGACAACAATTAACTTTTGGTTCTTTTAATTCTATTGGAAATGCACACACAAAATGCTCCCTCTTCTGATGGGGCACCCAAAATGCTCCATCATATATCAATATGGTCAGGTTTGATTTCTTATTCTCAACTAGAGCAAAAAACTATAGCAATATTGAGTCTTTGTCAAAAGATAAGGAAAGTACTGAACTGTAAAATCCTGTTCAAATAGAGAAAACTGTGGTAGAGACAATGCCTCGAATACCAAAATGTGTTTATAAGAGGGAATTACACAATCCTAATATTAAAGATTCTCCCAACTATTCTATTGTTGAGGATTTGACCCAAACCTCGTGTACTATGTCTGCTCTTGAGGTACTTAAAAGTTGTCCCTCACAATAGAACGTTGCACTAATTTGTGAGTCAAGGTTAGTCAATTGTTTTTCAACCTGTTGATTCCTGAGAGAAAGAGAAAGGACAGAAGACATCCTTAGAGATTATCGAACCAAGCATGGATATTGGATCCTTGGATATCATAAAACAAAGTAGGGATTTGGGAGCAAATCGTATTATCTCCAACATTATTGGTTGTCAATCAAGTGTTAGTCAATGATTGACAATTTGGAGAAAATGCTTATTTCCTACACTTTTTGTAAAGCAAATTTACTATGAAATATATGAAACATTAATTTTTGTGCATCTTCTCATAAAAAAACGTTATTGATATTTGAAGTGGAAGGTATTTTATTTTATTAGAAATCCACCCAAAAAGGAAAAAAGGTGAATGAAAGTACTGATGAAGACTATAAATTTAAGTTTAAAGGAAAATTATATGAATCACGACCAAATGTGATATGATTTTTGGAAGTATGTATTTCAAAATTTGATGTTGGAGTTTGTATCTAAATGCATAGTCAATGAAGGGAAGCCCTTGTTTATGAAGTTTATTGGACAAAAAAATGAAATTGGGGACCAAATTTTATTTATTTATGGTTTGGAGAGAGATGTACTTGTGATAGTGAAGGAGAGATGCACACAATCATGGATAAATAGTGGGAAGAGTTTCTAGTGAGATCTTCAAAAAGTAATACATCAATGTTTGTTTTGGAGGGTGATTATCTGCAAGTACATTCATATGAAAATTCTATTTGGGAATCTCTACAATGTCTTCCACTAAGAAAGAGAGTGACATGATATGTGGAATCTAGCAGGATTTAAGTAAAATAAATCAATCTATTGCCTTCTTACACACACCTAGGGGGAAAGTGAACACACATATTCAAGCTGCTCAGTGTGTCCTTGGGGTCAAGTTTCGATTCAGGTGTAGTCACTCTGATCCTGACTCCTCTGTTTAGGAAAAATCCTAATGAAGCCAAGGGGGGTGGTCCCTACAAAGAGTTACTAAGGATATTAAGCTTTTATTAAGTGTTAATGATAGACGCGACTGTTTTTAGGAGTTTTTCGAAGTGAATTACTGAATCAAGATGTTTACAAATGTGAAAAGTACTTCAACAACGTATAAATATAACATCAACATATAAGGATTAAGAAACAACAATACACTGATAATAAGCAAATGAAGAGTATTGTTGTAAATGTAGATTAGTGTCAATGGAGTCAAATAAAATAGTTCTACTGAAAGATTAAAGTATTTCACAAATGTGTCTTGGTTTGTTTTAAAATTAATGTGGAGTAATGAGTGGATTAAACAGTGGGGAAGGGGACTCCATATATACCAGATGGTACGAGGAGTATGTCCAAAACCCTTATCCAATGTGGTTCCATGTGAAGAATATGTGGGATGGATCAGAGTCTATGGGACATGCCCAACACTACACCAATGGGGGTGTAGCCTGACACTATCCCGAGGTCACTATCCAATGGTTCCTGCTTCCTCTGTGAACATTCCCCACAATGGATTAAATTGAGTCGTTGGATTTTCTCCTTGGGAGATTTATTGGGATGTGAATTTATTAGTATGAAATTTCTTAATTAGGTATGAAAAATTTATTAACACACACTTCCGCTTTTGATATCCCCAAGCTCAGACAATCTTGTGAGGGGTATAGCATACACAAACGAGGTTAATGTTTGTTCCGGTTTTAAAATTGAAAAGGAAGCTAAAGTATACAATCCTTGAAGGATGGATTGTGTGTGTAACACCCCGGTTTTGACCCTATTGCATTAAATTATATATGATGTAAATATCGTTATTTAATCATGGTGTGGAGCTCAAGGCAAAGGCCCCGCCATCGACTTAATGTTTATGTGTTGACGATTAAAATTGATGTCAATGGTTTATGTGCTAGCCAGGCACAATACATTTGGAGACATCATGTAAAAATGCAAATTAATAAAAATACCACAACTAACTATGCACCGCAACGTGAAAGACATGGGGGCATGATATCACAAGGAATAGGGAGGGAAAACATTCAAACCCTTGAGCCACTGGGGAAATCCCAAATGTCAAAGGGAAAACCCATAAAGCTGTTAACTACCGATTTTGTCTTTTTGTGGCAATTAATTATTTCTGCCAGAAATTGGTTGGGGAAGTTATTTCCTTGGGATGGGAAAGGTATGGAGGTCAAATTCGAATTGGGAAGACCACCCATTTTGGAAAAAACGTGCTTGACTTTTTGGGCAAGTAAATGCTTGGAAATGCATGCCCATCCCATTATTCAACCACATCTTTCATTCCTCACCCATTCTCATTCACGTTTGGCTCTCTCACGCAATTGAAGCTTGCTGAGCTCTCTCTTTCACGTTTTTTGTGGTTTTACCATTTTTCTCCATGGCTGGGAAGTTGTTTCTGTGTTGCAGTGTGCACGTGCAACATGGATTCACATTTTGGGGGTTTTAAGGGGTTGTATTGTCTCCCTCATGCAGCTAAGATTGTTGGGCATTTTTCCCTCACGATTTTCCTGCCGTATCTTCATTTCTCCATGCCAGATTTCATTTTTTGTGTTGTTGAGTGAATGTGCAGCAGAGATCCACGTTTTGGGGTTTTGAAAGATGCCTTTTTTGTCCACGCGAAGCCCATAGACATTTTCTAAATTTTGAATCCACGAACTGGGGGTTTGTAGAGGTTGCTTTTTCCTCTTTGAAGCCATTAAATGTTTCCTGAAATGATTTGCTCACCTAGGTTGTTTTTCACCAATTACCATTTTCGATTTTGGTTCCCAAGACATTTTTGTCCATACCCATAACTTGTATTTGGCTGTGAAGTTCATCCCGGTGTTGGCTTGGCTGAGTAAGTCCAAGGAACCCATCTGTTAGATGGTTGATTATGTTTGGGGGTGATTGTTGTCTTCGCTGAGTAAGTCCAAGGAACCCGTATGTTATTGGCTTGTTTCCTTAGCAGTATGTGAAACCCAACTGTGTGTTGGCTTGACTGTGGATGTATGGTATTCCTATGTGTAAGTTTGTTGTTCCCTTATTCCTTGTGGGAATCATGCCCAGCTCGGGGGTGGCAGTGGTGCTGAGATATTGATGAGCACACTGGCCTATGGTTGGGTGGAACATTACAGCGAAATAGCTGGTTGCGGGACAACTCTTTTTCAAGATAAGTATTCTTGTGTGTTTAATCTCTGCAATGTATTTAATTGATAATTTATCATGAACACATTGAATGGTTGAACAGGACGAATGTTGCTTGTTTTATGAATTATGAACACGATGAATGCTGTAGATTGCATGCATTATGCTTCTGTGTATGCTTTTATTTTCAATGCAATTTTCTGTTTATGTCCATGGGGCAGGTTTCCCTGCTTAATTGATGGTAGCAGTGCCGTAGTCATGTCCTCTCAGAAAGGAGGGACCATGATAGTGTGCTTGTGTTTAAATAGAAAATAACATACTAATTCGTAAAAATTTAAATATACAACCAAGAGTCTCTTTCAGGCATGAGTGTCGTACTCATGAAAACAAGGCTAAGTTAGTTCTAGAATCATAAACAAGTACATACTCATTAAACTAATTTTAAAGAAAAATCTAATTAGATGCAAAAGGAACTATTCTAAAACTTGAAAAAAGAAGCAATCACATAAGAGGCGATACAGGCTTCCCCCAAGTGGGGGAAGTGGGGTGTGGGAGCCGTAATCCCACTTGCTCTTCTTATTACTTTTATTTACAATGCTTAAAGAATTATCACTTGGTCCTAATACACATGGATCCAAGGGTTTATGGTGTTGGAAACTGAAAAAGGGGAAGAAAGGAGAAGCATGGAGCCCTGAATGGCCCGATTTGAGTGAAATTTCATCAGCATACCTCTCTTTTCTTTTGCTAAACCTACAAAAATAGCAAGAAAATATGATTATAAGATTGTGATATGCACAAAAAACAAATAAAAATTTTCAGACTTTGGTACTTAGAAAAATTATGAAAATTTACTAAGTGCAAGCACTAGTTTTATAGCCTAGATCTAATGGAAATATGGAGCTTTGAAAGCATTTTTAGATCTAACTATTCTTAGTATGATAACGTAAGTAGATTGAAAGAAATAAACTTTTGAAAATAAATCTACTTGATTAGCATTTAAAACAAGGTGACTAGGAAATACAAATTTTAGAATTTCAGGAGATGGATGAACACTTCAAGCCCTTGCTTGAATTTGGAGTCCCTGAAACAAATATTAGCTTCTAAAAGGGATGCCGAAGAAGGATAAGAGATAGCCTAGTTCAATGCCTCCTTTGGATCTCGTGACCTGCACAACTATAAAACCGCTATTGCAAAAATTGGATTAGATCTAGCATGTTTGAAGAAAAAAAAACTCAGAGAACCTCAATACAACTAAATATAGTTGGTTACTCCTATATATTTCAAAACCAAATCATAATAAAGCAACTTAACAACTGTAAATGCTTACTCTACATATTGTGAACGGTCTTCTAAACTAGATATATCAACACATATTAAGCAAGAGCAACTTTAAACAAAACAATATCACCTCATTAGCATTCGTCCAATGACACAAGGTAAACCTTGAAAGTCTTCAACTTTCATTAATCAGATAAACAAAATTACAATAAGGCATAGGTTCTTTACACCCCTCAAAGAAGGACCAAAGCCTTGCCTTTATAGAGTTTACAACCCCTTTGAAGGACCAAAGCCTTGCCTTTATAGAGTTTACAACCCCAAGGGGGCGCACCAAACAACTAGAGATGATGGCGAGCTAACATGAGTGAAGGTGAGATAATTGTGGAAGCGTTGGAGTTAAGTGTTTTTGAATTAATGTGGATGTGCCACATACAGGTACGCAAAAACCAAACTCTAACCAATCCATTACTCAATCGCCACACATCCACACGTGATCACCATGAGAGGCACAACTCTTTAATGAGGAGTGAAAGGGGATGAACCTTGATTTGATTGGATGCTCATACAATGGGATGGTCCACCTCACCACTCCTTTAAACGATAACCAAACCAACTCGCCACTCATGAAGGGTGACACCATCCCTCTTTAATTTGATTCGCCCACCTTCAAGTCATAAATCATAAGTGACATTAGTTTGATTCACAAATAACATCACCCATCACTAAAGGACAAGAACAAAACTTTTCCCAAGTCATTCCATTAAGATTTGATTTGACTTTTTGACTTTATCCTTGGTGCATTTTGTCACATTTTAGCATTTTTAGGCATTTCATTGCACCGTTATAGGAATAATGCCATACATGACAACTCAGTCACCCAGAGCGTGGGAAAAGAGGGTCCGAGGGCAAAGGAGGTGCTATGGGTTTGGAAACGTATTTTGGATCACATTTTATTATAATTTTAAATTTTCCATTTAAACTATTAAAAATAGCTTAAAATTTGCGGAAAAAATTATTTGTGGAAAAAATTATTTTTTGGAAATTAAAAAAATCTAAAGGGAACCTAGTACATGTTCATAATGACTCAAAACTATGTCTAGAATTATTATATGCATCGACATGTGGACTTTAATAGCCTCCCATGGATTAACCACCAAGACGAAAATTCCAGCTTTAGAGGAGCGGTGAAAACCTTGAAAAATATACATCGCTCATTCAACATTGCATAATTGAAAAGAGAAAAAACACCTTGGAATGATCGTATTGACGTCTAAGTCCTAGGAATCCAAGTCCTTTACAATTTATTTTCCATTCTAGCACATTTATTACAAAAACCCCCACAGGGTATGAACACACATTTATTAAAAAAGAGGTCCAAAAATGGCCCCGATGAACCGTGGAACCCTTTGAGCATTATCAATGAACACTTGGCTTGCTCATGACTTCAACAGCTCACTGGAAATCCACTAAGTGCAAAATTAGTGGATAACACCATCAATTGATATTAGAACCTTCACTGCCTTGTTTAAAGTGAGAATAATTAAATGTAAGGTACTATAAAGATTTTAAATAATAAATTATTTTTTTTACCTTGTTGAATGATGTTTGTGTTTCTTCTAAATCTAAGATATTCATTTACATGTTACTTTAAGTTGCATGTTTATGATCAATAAATTTCTTGAATTAATGAACAATATATTATCGTTCTGGTTATTTATCTTGTTACTTTTTTTTTTTGGGTATACACTGCAACTATAAATGCAAAAGAAATAATAAGTCTTGGGAGTAGAGGCATTTCTCTTTAAAGTTTGCATATTTTCCAAAATAGAACCTTATTTCAAATTTGAATATTTTCCACAACTATTACCATTATTATGTACATATGTTTACTCTTGATATTATCAATGCTGTATGAGAGAATTTTGACATTGCTATGTGGTTTTCTTCATTGAATTGCATGGAAGTTAAAAAAGTAATTGCTAGATTTGAATGGTTGAAGAATGAGGGCTTTGTATTTAATTAGGGTTGGGAGAAATATAAACATACTATGTATAGTTCCTCAATATATGCATATATTGGTGAATTATTGCATAGATATAAAAGTAGTTGAAAGATGTATTTATCCAATATGGAGATATATATAAAAAATCAGGCATTTTGTTTATAGATGAAGGAAATATCATTCAGAAAATAATAGAAAGGATAACTTCTTGAAAATCCCATAAAATTGGACATTTGAAGGTTAGCAAGAAAGAGAAATAAGTATAGAAACAATGTTGTATTCTTTGTTGAATCATCTAGGGCCTCATTCAAATATGAGGCATTGGTTAAAAACATTTAACTTCATATGACATTAGTGAGACAAAAAATGATTTAGTAAGAGAATAGTTAATGGCTCTTTTGAATAGATTTTGTATATTCTGAAAACATTGACAATGCAGAAACAATTTTCTATTTTTGAAAGTTCTCATATCTTTGTTGTTAATTCACAACTTGACATATTATGTATTTGATGATGTGTTTCAAAAGTTTCATATTATATAAGTATATATATTAAAATGATTGATTGGGTTGTATGTTTTACTTTTTGGTTTGCAGATAGAGGATTAGTAGGTAAATTATTGATTATATTTGATTTCAATAGAGATTTGTTGCATGCAATACATAGAAGTTAATTACAAAAGAACTTAAGATTGCCAAGATATCTAAACATCAAAATAAGAATAAAGATTTATTTTATGAATCTAGGATTTAGAGAATTCTTTAAAAAGTGCTTTAAGTCCAAGTCAGTATATGGATTTCTGCACAACAAAAAATTGTGGATGAGTTTTTGCCATTATTATTCCAAAGGACATGTTTTTAAAGGGAACAATTTAAAGTCATATTAACATAAGATAATTGTTGTCCAATACGAAGAGAGGGCTATAATGGTGTTGGTAGTCCTTATGTATATATTAAACGTTTAAATAAAGTTTGGGAGATTTTGATAGATGGTTATGATGCTAGGAATACAATGATTGTAGATGACTTGAAAAAAAAAACATGTTTGTAATGAGGAAGGGAACTATATTATAACAAAAAATTATACTTGCTACAATTTCAATGACTCATTCTTGTTAGATCGACTATGGCCTTAATTGATGCACCTGAATGGTTTTAGCGATGTGAAGCCTATTGTAAAAAGTATGGAACTAGTTTGTTAAATAATATAGTTAAATTTTGTTGACCACAAATAAAGTGTTTTGAATTTTTGTACATTCAATTGTGTGATTATAGTACTTATAAAGTGTCGAGTTTAGTTTTCAAAAGTGAAAAATTAGAACTTGAATGTGTCAAAATTGGTTTTCAAAGTTGCAAATTTAAGTATTGAAAGTGTAAAAAAATCATTTCTAAAATGCAAAATAAAGTTCTAAAAGTGTTATTATTAGATTGGAAAAGTACAAAAACCTTGAAAAGTGGAAATATAAAAAAATGAACTTAGGATGGATTGATCCTTCTACATACGATAGTTTTTTTCAACACTCAACATGTCATATAGTGATATGTCATTAACTACGACAAAAAATTCAATAATGCGATGACATTATCGAGTAAAGACATAAAACCTTTTAGAAATTTCTTTGAGGACAAAGTATTTCTAAAGAGGAAGACGATGTTATGAACATAAATTAAACTTCAATATAAATAAATAATAAATAATAATATATAATTAATTAATTATAATCAAAAGATGTGTCCTTTATGTTGAAAAGGCATGATGACAATATAAAATCCAACATATTTTAAATGTAAATCATCTCTCATATTATTCATATTCAATATATTATTATTTTATCTAAATATATTTTATCTGGCATATATTATATTCTACTTATATATTCCTTTGGATAGTCTTGTGTGTATGTTATTCAGATTTGATCACTGCATTATCTCAAATATCTCCATTATTCACTTCCATATTTAAACACCTCTCTCTCAACAAATCTTTGACTTAGGAAAAGATATACCCTTTTCTATTATGCCCCATTATGAATAATTTATTAGTTATAGCATGGAGGTTCATTGTAATACCCCATGACATTACTTTTATTTTCATGTTTGAAAATTATTTTATTATGTAATGAGTTATGAAACTTAAAGACTAAAATGACATTTGCACAAACAAACCATTTTATTTATTTATTAATAAAGAAAATAACATTTGGAGAACTCAACTACATGAGGGGACACCAACCATGGCACCAAAGAACATGTGTAAGCAAGCTAGAGTGATTGATACAAATCAAATCAATTCCAAAACTCAACAACCAGACAAGATCCTAAATCATAAGGATTTAGGGATCTAATTGGAGATTTGATTGGGATGGCATAAGAACTAGACAAAGCTATTTTTATGAGTGCATTGGAATAACACAGGATGCCGTGTTGTGCATGGGGAAAACGATTGCTAAGTGCATGTGTTGAGCGTTTTTTCTATTTTTATAAGTCCATCGTGAAAACACTTTTTACGGACTCGAGGATTGAGTGCCACGAGGAAATTACTTGCTGTTTTGGTGCAAGGTTGGTGATCCAGCTCGAGGGAGCTCGGGGGTGGAGTGGAGCAAACCGTTGAATTGCTGCCTCCTATGGTTGGGAGGAGTTGATTCTCCAAGTTTGTTTTCCCCTGTATTCACGTAAGTAGATCAGATTTGCCTTCTTACTCATAGATCTATGGAACTGTATTTTATGAATTTCTGATCTAGGTTGCTTTTTAATAAAATATCTAGGTAGAGTTATTTTAATGGGATGGTCTTGATTTTCAAAGTACATAGTTGTTGTTTCGTTTTTCTTGGTTAATTTTTTTATGAAATCGAAAATAGGTACAGACTACTGATTGACTGAAACTTTGGGTTTCTATAAAATTATATATGTGGAAAAATAGACGTGTGTCTTACTTGTCTGCGTCTTCGAGTTACGATTCTACAAATCATGCATCGTTTGTTGTCGTGTTCTCATCTGCTGTAAGTTTTTTTTTAATTTATAAAATAGAAATTACTGATCTGAAGGGCCGGATCCAGATCTTATCGATGTCTGCGATCCTAGTTTGGAAAAGCTCTCTGTTGTGTTTCTTTTTATTTTACTGTTTTTATTTTTATTTTTTTATTTTTTATTTTTTTTTCAACTGGTGATTTGAAAATATGGAGAAGACCGAGTCGTCTTAGTTTATTTTTATTTTTATTTCTGGTGCATGGTTCCCTGGACTTGAACCTCTGTTTTCACTTTTTTTGTTTTGCAACCAAACTTTAAAAATTTCGCAGTGTATGTACCTCTTGATTTAAATCATGATAATAAAAAAATTCCTACTTTTTGTCAAGTGCAATAGGAACATCATCAGCTTCGTGTTAGATGCATTTGCATTGAGCTATAACGAGGTATTTAAGAAAATTAAAAGGGACAAAATCCTCGAATTCGAAGTTCCAGGATTCAATCGCTCTCCATCTTCTTTTTGTTTACGACCTTAGCAATTTTCTTGGAAATTCTTTAACCCTAGTTTTCCTTCTGCCTTTGCCCAGGTTGTGGTGTTATAGTCTATTTTTGGTCCATAAGTATTATTTTTGAGCTGGACTCAGATTCTTTGAATGCCTTGATTCTTCCTTAGCTGTTGTGAGTGCATGCCTTGTATAATACCTGTGAGATCGTCTCAACCTTGGATTATCGTGTTGACTCAGTTCAGATATTGGTGTTAGTATCCTTCTCTTTTGTAGATAGTTTTTATTTATTTATTTTTATTGTCATATTTTGGAGATCCCGAAGTTTACCTCGTCGTTTTTGTTTCCTTCTTTTGTAACAGATAGTTTGTAATTAAGGACTCAAGCTTACGGTAACACTCGGGATATGTACGATTTAGTTTAGTCGAGGTTCTAGCATCGGATTATATTTTAAACTAATATTTACGATTTGCTAGTTAACTCTTCTACAATCTATGCGTGAATGAAGGGGTAAATAATAAATACACGTTATTGTTTTGTTCTTTATGCTTCTTAATCCATATAATGATGATAACTATTTTCTTTTAGGATTTACACTTTTTATAAATATTTTATAGTGCATTATTATTCCTGTGTAAATTATTAAATATGAAGTCATTTAGAGCACACTTGAAAAATAACTTCCGTAAGTTTAAATTTATGGAAAGAGTTATTTTGGACAAAGCTCAAGTGTTCTATTTAATAGCAGGTTATTTATTCTTGGTTCTATTTGTTTAAAAAAATGTTATTATTATTTTTTATATTATATATATATACTTTATTGAGGAAAAGATTAGTAAATGAAAATCAAGAGATAAATATAATGTATTTAAATACTTATATTTTAAAGCTTATATTTAATGATTTTTGGTTTATATGGTTACTTCTTATTTTGAAGAGAATTATGATGTTTATGATTATTATTCCCATAATAGGATTTATAAGTTGTATAACTTATTTTTCAGAAAGATAATTACCATTAGACGATATACCTAATTATAGATTTTATATGGAAAAGAATATTAATTTGTTAAGAGAAAAAAAAGGACTCCTATATTGTTTTGCGCAGTTTGTTGCGTAATGCCGAAGTGACCCTTTTGAAGGTGTATTACTACCAACATTTATGGTTTATAATATTTACATTTTACGTTCCGTGTGTAATAAATGTTGTATTAAAATTGTCTTAGTCAAAGTGTATTATTCTATTTTCTACAAAATTTGTCAATAAAGATCATGGAATAATGAAGACATCATTGATTAAGCGAGTGATACATACTTAGGAAGTGAATGCTTATGTTAGTAGATTATAAATTAAGTTATCGTTAGATGTTTCATGATTTTATTTTCTTTTATTCAAAATTTAGTATTTGGGTATGTTAAATTGTGGTATCAGAGCCAAGTTACTACACTTGGTCCTATGGTGTCCATACACTTATTTTTTTTTTCCGAAAACTAACAAATGTGTAAATTTTTGTTCTTATTACTTGTATAGCAAAAATTGTTTTACTAAATTGCAGGAAGATATGGCTGGAAGACGAACCCCTACCCCACCTGGACGGGTTGAACCTAATAATGAGGATCCCCCTAATAACAACATTGTTAATTTTGAGATTCTACAAATAGTGAGGGACTTACAAGAAGAAATAATGAACTTTAAGACTGAACATGAAAGGGTACTGAAAACTCTGGAAGACTTAAATGAAGCCCTACTATTTAAATTGCATGTGATAACTAATGAAAAAAGGAAGTATAGACAAGAAAACTCATCCTCTGACTGTCCTTACTCTGATGGAAGCCATCTATCTAGTGAATTAGAGTATTCTAGCGACAATTCTAAGGGTAGACATAGGAAGAAAAGAAAATATAAAGATGAGCTAACAGGAGAATTCAAAAAAATAAATCCTCCTACCTTTGACGACAAAGTCAAAAATGGAGAAGAAGCTGAGGCTTGGCTCTCCGGGATGAGGAAGTAATTCACTATGTACAATTACTCCAACTCCATGAAGGGAAAAATGGCCATCTTCAATCTAGTCAGAAAGGCTGAGATTTGGTGGAAAGACTTAAAAAGAGAAAAACGAATAAATGATAGGAAAGTAAGTTGGAACTGATTTAAAAAGGAATTTAAAAAATAATACCTCTAAGAATATTACTATGAAGGGAAAGCTAATTAGTTTTATGAACTAAGACTAGGATCCATGTCCATGCATGACTTTTGTACTAAATTCTTATCCCTGTTAAGATATGTTCCTTACTTAAATGAAGAAAAACCTAAAATACAAATGTTTCTAGGTTGCTTGCCTAACTTTTATAAAGACAAACTGGAGTTTGATGCACTTAAAACTTTGTATGAAGCAATGCGGAAGGCCAAATTAACGTTTGACCAGTCCAAGAGTAAAAGTGAAAATCCCTTTAATTTCAAGAGAAGAGATGGAAATGGTTTTAAGAGAAGAGAGTTCAAACCTTTTAATAATAAACATAAAAGTTTCCAGAAAAAATACCTCTAAGGACAAACAATCAACAATAAAAATGGAATATAAACAACCTATGAGAACTGTTGAGTATAAAGATACTACTTTTAATAAGAAAAGTGAAGAAATAAAAGGAGAACCCTTGCAGTGTTGGGGTGGGGGTGGGGGTGGGGTGAGGGGGGGGTCATTTCAATAGGGATTGTCCTCATAAAAAGGATAATCAGAATATTCACACAATTCGAGGAGCAGCCATAGTGGGAGAAGTTGATCGAAACATACCGCAGATTAGCGTAGCGCTAGACAATCATCAAGCTGATTATCAGCCCTCCAAGATTGAGGTAGATGGTAATTTCCTTGACAAACCTATTTCTATATTAATTGATTCTGGTTCTACCCTAAGTTATATATCTCCTAAGTTAGTAGATTTGTGTAAAATGAAAAAGTATGATTTTGAAAAATCATGGTTAGTGCAATTAGTCATCGGAACAAAAAGAAAAGTAACCAGTTTTATTTCTAGTTGTGAAGTTCATATGCAAGATTTTATTACAAAAGTAGATTTGAATGTTTTACCATTAGGCTCTTACGATGTACTGATTGGAATGGATTGGCTAGAAAAACATAAAGTTGTGCTAAATTATTTTGAGAAAACTTTTGATTGTATTGATGAAAATGGTGAAAGTAAAATGGTTAGAGGAATTCCAAAGAAGGTTCTTACTAGGAAAATTTCTTCCTTGCAATTGAAAATTGTGCTAGAAAAGGATGTAGGGTTTTTGCTGTACACATCACCAAAATAAATGTTAAAGAAACAAAACCTAATTCAGAGGATCTTCCCTTTTTAAATGATTTTAAAGACGTCTTCCCATAAGAGATACCGGGACTACCTCTGAGGAGGGATATTGAATTTACCATTGAATTGGTACCTGAAGCAGTACCCGCCTTAAAGGCCCCTTATAGAATGAACACACCCGAATTGGTAGAATTAAAATTACAATTACAGGAATTAATAGATAAAGAATATATTAGACCAAGTGTGTCTCCATGGGGAGCACTTGTCTTGTTTGTTAAAAAGAAGGATGGCACATTGAGGCTCCATGTCTATTACAGACAATTGAATAAAATGACAATTAAGAATAAATACCCTCTTCCTACATTGATGATTTCTATAGCGATTGTCCTCATAAAAAGGATAATCAGAATATTCACACAGTTCGAGGAGCATCCATAGTGAGAGAAGTTGATCGAAACATACCGTAGATTAGTGCAGCGCTGGACAATCATCAAGCGGATTATTAACCCTCCAAGATTGAGGTAGATGGTAAGATCCTTGACAAACCTATTTTTATATTAATTGATTCTGGTTCTACCCTAAGTTATATATCTCCTAAGTTAGTAGATTTGTGTAAAATGAAAAAGTATGATTTTGAAAAATCTTGGTTAGTGCAATTAGCCACCGGAACAAAAAGAAAAGTAACCAGTTTTATTTCTAGTTGTGAAGTTCATATGCAAGATTTTATTACAAAAGTAGATTTGAATGTTTTACCATTAGGTTCTTACGATGTATTGATTGGCATGGATTGGCTAGAAAAACATAAAGTTGTGCTAAATTATTTTGAGAAAACTTTTGATTGTATTGACGAAAATGGTGAAAGTAAAATGGTTAGAGGAATTCCAAAGAAGGTTCTTACTAGGAAAATTTCTTCTTTGCAATTGAAAATTGTGCTAGAAAAGGATGTAGGGTTTTCGCTGTACACATCACCAAAATCAAAGTTAAAGAAACAAAACCTAATTCAGAGGATCTTTCCTTTTTAAATGATTTTAAAGACGTCTTCCCAGAAGAGATACCGGGACTACCTCTGAGGAGGGATATTGACTTTACCATTGAATTGGTACTTGGAGCAGTACCCGCCTTGAAGGCCCCTTATCGAATGAACACACCCGAATTGGTAGAATTAAATTACAATTACAAGAATTAATAGATAAAGAATATATTAGACCGAGTGTGTCTCCATGGGGAGCACCTGTCTTGTTTGTTAAAAGGAAGGATGGCACATTGAGGCTCCATGTCGATTACAGACAATTGAATAAAATGACAATTAAGAATAGATACCCTCTTCCCTGCATTGACGACTTGTTTGACCAAGTACTAGGAGCGTCGGTGTTCTCTAAAATCGACTTGAGGTTTGGTTACCATCAAGTGAGAATTAAAGACGAGGATGTCCATAAAACTGCATTCAGGACAAGGTATGGGCATTATGAGTTCTTGGTCGTACCATTTGGCTTGACCAATGCCCCAACCACGTTCATGTGTTTAATGAACAATGTTATTCACATGTTTTTTAGATAAGTTTGTAATAATATTTATTGATGATATATTAATATACTCTAAAAAGGAAGAATAGCATAAAGAACATTTAAAACTAGTCTT
This sequence comes from Pseudotsuga menziesii, assembly GCA_001517045.1. NCBI lineage: Eukaryota > Viridiplantae > Streptophyta > Pinopsida > Pinales > Pinaceae > Pseudotsuga > Pseudotsuga menziesii. The sequence continues at coordinate 230,222 of LPNX010976863.1, read as the reverse complement.
GCAAACCTTAAGAGAACATAAACTGTATGCAAAGTTTAGCAAGTGTGAGTTCTTTCAAGATAAAATTCAGTACCTAGCTCATGTAATAACTAAGGAAGGTATTTCAGCGGACCTAGATAAAATGAGGGCAATCAATGATTGGCCATTTCCTAAGGATGTAACAAAGATTCGATCCTTTATGGGAATCACGGCTTACTATCGTAGGTTCATTGAGGGGTTCTCTAGAATTGCTTATCCAATAACCTCACTTAAAAAGAAAGGAACTAAATTCATATGGTCTAAAAAATGTCAAGGAAGCTTCGAAAAACTTAAGCACTTACTAACCACCGCACCTATTCTCAGGATTGCAGATCCATACAAGGATTTCGTAGTATGTACGGATGCCTATTTAGAAGGATTAGGTGGTGTGTTATTACAAGATGATTATGTAATAAGTTACGAATCAGGAAAACTTAAAATTTATGAACAGAACTATGCAACACATGACTTGGAGTTAGCTGCTATAATACATGATTTAAATATGTGGAGACATTACTTATTAGGAAGAAAATTTACCTTAATGTCAGATAACATAGGCTTAAAATAATTATTTGATCAATAAAACTTAAATACTCGCCAAGCAAGGTGGTTATCTTTTTTGAGTGAGTATGATTTTGAAATTAAACACATTAAAGGCAAATAGAACAAAGTGGCAGACGCCCTGAGTAGGAATGCCATTCCACTTTGTTCAGCTGCTTTCAACAGTTATAAAACAAATCTCGAAAGTTTAATAAAAGAAGCAGCTAAAAATGATGAAGAGTACTTAAAGTTTAAAGAACAATTGGAAATAGACGATAAGGGAAGTGACGCACCTTATTCCATAAGCTCGGAAGACTTGTTAGTTTATAAAAATCGATTATATATACTAGATTCTGAAGAAGTTAAATGATTAATTCTTAATGAACGACATAAGAAACCATATTCCGGACATCCCGGATACCAAAAACTGATAACTAAGTTAAGAAAAATCTATTATTGGCCTAACATGAAGAATGATGCCGATGTCGCAAATTACCTAGCTAGGTGTATTGAATGTCAACAAGTAAAAAATAAACATCAACATCCTGCTGGGCTACTGCAACCCTTACCTATCCCAGAATGGAAATGGGAGATAATAAACATGGATTTTATAACGGGATTACCTAAAACAAATAAGCAACATGACTCAATAATGGTAGTTGTTGACAAGTTAAGTAAAGCTGCTCACTTCATACCTGTAAAGTCTACTTTCAAATCCATTAATATAGATGATATTTTTATGAAAGAAATATTTCGATTACATGGTATTGCAAAGGTTGTGATTTCCGATAGAGATGTGAAATTTACTGGTAGCTTTTGGAAATCTGTGTTTAAAGGTCTAGATACACAACTGCATTTTAGCACTGCTTATCGTCCTCAAACGGATGGACAAACTGAAAGAACTAATCAAGTGTTAGAAGATATGCTATGAATGCATAAATTAGGAAAATGGGAAGAGTATTTGCATTTAGTAGAATTTGCTTATAATAATGGGTATCAAGATTTATTGAAAATGAGTCCAATTGAAGTTTTGTATGGCCGGAAATGTCACACTCCTATGTCTTGGGATAATCCTGCTGACAGGATTGTTCTAGGACCAGACATGTTAAAAGAAATGGAACAGATGGTGAAAGAGGTGCAACAAAACTTAAAAGTTGCCGAGGATCAACAAAAAAGTTACGCAGATTTAAAATGAACCCCAAGAGAGTTCATTGTTGGTGATCACGTATATATAAAGGTAAAGTCAAAGATAATTTCTTTGAGTTTGGGAAGATGTTCCAAGCTTGCACTAAGGTATTGTGGACCTTTTGAAGTGTTAGCTAAGATAGGGCTTGTAGCCTATCAGCTTGCAATTCCACCTAATATAAAAGTACACGATGTATTTCATGTTTCATTGTTAAAAAAATATATACATGATGTTACTCATATAATTGACTGGGATGTGATTCAGGTAGAACCCGAGGGCGAGTTTGAGATCGAACCTTTCCGCATTCTAGACAGGAAAGAAAGTATAAAAGTGCAATGGAAGCACTTCAGGCCTGAAGAGGCAACTTGGGAAATAAAGGATAAAATGTGGGAAGCATATCCCTTCATGTTCTAGAATGAGCAAGGAGCTCAGAATAAAAAAGAACACCGAGGACGGTGTTAAGAATAAGGGGGGGGGAGAAATGTAATACCCCCATGAAATTACTTTTATTTTCATGTTTTGAAAATTATTTTTATTATGTAATGAGTTATGAAACTCAAAGTCTGAAATTACATTTGCACAAACAAACCTTTTTATTTATTTATTAATAAAGAAAATAACACTTGGAGAACTCAACTACATGAGGAGACACTAACCATGGCACCAAAGAACACGTGTAAGCAAGCTATAGTGATTGATACAAATCAAATCCAATCCAAAACTCAACAACCAGATAAGATCTTAAATCATAGGGATTTAGGGATATGATTAGAGATTTGATTGGGATGGAATAAGACCTAGGAAAAGTGATTTATATGAGTGCATTGAAATAGCATGGGACGCCGTTTTGTGCATGGGGAAAACGATTGCTGAGTGCATGTGTTGAACGTTTTTCTATTTTTATAAGTCCATCGTGAAAACTTGTTACAGACTTGAGGATTGAGTGCCACAAGGAAATTACTTGCTCTTCTGGTGCATGGTTGGTGATCCAGCTCGGGGGTGGAGCAGAGCAAAACGTTGATTTGCTTCCTCCTATGGTTGGGAGGAGTTGATTCTCCAAGTGTGTTTTTCCATAGATTCACGTAAGTAGATCGGATTTGCCTTCTTACTCATAGATCTATGGAACTGTATTTTATGAATTTATGATATAGGTTGCTTTTTAATAAAATATCTAGGTAGAGTTATTTTAATGGGATGGTCCTGAATTTCAAAGTACAGAGTTGTTGTTTCGTTTTTCCTGGTTAATTTTTTTATGAAATCGAAAATAGGTACAGACTACCGATCGACTGAAACTTTGGGTTTCTATAAAATTAAATATGTGGAAAAATAGAAGTGTGTCCTGCCTGTCACCGTCTTAGAGTTACGATTCTGCAAATCATGCATCCTCTGTTGTCGTGTTCTCATCTCCTGCAAGGTTTTTTTTTTAATTTATAAAATAAAAATTACTGATCTGAAGGGATGGATCCAGATCTTATCGATGTCGGCGATCCTAGTTTGGAAAAGATCTCTGTTATGTTTCTTTTTATTTTATTGTTTTATTTTATTATTTTTTTTTCTGCTGCCAATTTGAAAATATGGAGAAGACCGAGCCGTCTTAGTTTATTTTTATTTTTATTTCTGCTGTGTAGTTCCCTGGACTTGAACCTCTGTTTTCTCTTTTTTGTTTTACAACCAAACTTTAAAAATTTCGCAGTTTACGGCCCCCTTGATTTAAATCATGATAATAAAAAAAATCATGCTTTCTGTCAAGTGCAATAGGAACATCATCAGATCTCTGTGTTAGATGCATTTGCATTGAGCTCTAATGGGGTATTTAAGAAAATTAAAAGGGACAAAATCCTCGAATTTGAAGTTCCAGGATTTCATCGCTCTCCATCTTCTTTTTGTTTACGGCCTTAGCAGTTTGCTTGGAAATTCTTTAACCCTAGTTTTCCCTCTGCCTTTTCCCAGGTTGTGGCATTACAGTCTATTTTGGTCAATAAGTATTATTTTTGAGCCGGATAACAATTACTAACAGGAGGTCGGTTTAGTCTTTAACTAACTCGAACCACTTGAAGCTGAAAGTTTGATTGTCAAAAGTGCAACCGAGTCTCTAGATTCTTTGCATGACTTGATTCTTCCTTAGTTGTTGTGAGTGCATGCGTGGTATAATATCTGTCAGATCATCTCAGCCTTGGATTATCGCGTTGAATCAATTCAGATCTTGACGTTAATATCCTTCTCTTTTGCAGATAGTTTTTATTTATTTATTTTTATTGTCATATTTTGGAGATCCCAAAGTTTACTTACGATTTGGTGGTTAACTCTTCTACAATCTATGCATGAATGAAGGCGTAAATAATAAATACACGTTACTGTTTTGTTCTTTATGCTTCTTAATACATATAATGAGAACTATTTTTTTTTAGGATTTACACTTTTTTATAAATATTTTATAATGCATTATTATTCCTGTGTAAATTATTAAATATGAAGTCATTTAGAGCACACTTGAAAAAGCACTTCCGTAAGTTTGAATTTATGGAAAGAGTTATTTTGGACAAAGCTTAAGTGTTCTATTTAATAGCAGGTTATTTATTCTTGGTTCCATTTGTTTAAAAAAAAATGTTTCTTATTTTTTTTATATTATATTTATATATTTTATTGAGAAAAAGATTAGTAAATGAAAATCAAGAGATAAATATAATGTATTTAAATACTTATATTTTAAAGCTTATATTTAATGATTTTTAGTTTATTCTTATTTTGAAGAGAATTATGATGTTTATGATTATTATTTCCACTATAGGATTTATAAATTGTATAACTTATTTTTGAAAAAGATAATTACCGTTAGACGATATACCTAGTTATTGATTTTATATGGAAAAGAATATTTTGTTAAGAGAAAAGAAAAAAGACTCCTATATTGTTTTGAGTAGTTTGTTGCGTAAGGCCGAAGTGACCATTTTGAAGGTGTATTATGACCAACATTTATGGTTTATAATATTTACATTTTATGTTCCGTGTGTAATAAATGTTGTATTTAAATTATCTTCGTCAAAGTGTATTATTCTATTTGCTACGAAATTTGTCAATAAAGATCATGGAATAATGAAGGCATCATTGATTAAGCGAGTGACACATACTTAGGAAGTGAATTTTTATGTTAGTAGATTATAAGTTAAGTCGTTGTTAGATGTTTCATGATTTGATTTTCCTTTTATTTGAAATTTAGTATTTGGGTATGTTACATTCATAGACATGGTACAACTAGTAGACCATTGATTGGTCCTACAACTATTGAGAGTTTCTAAGTAAAAGCTATTGTTTAACTAGTCCAAAAATTTTGGTTCACTTAAAATACAAATTAATTTCAATTATAACTTCTTAAATTAAGTACTTTTCATATGAAAACACAATCTTATTATACATGTACAAAGTATTACCTCCCATAATGCAAAATCTTAACATAATCCTTATAAGTTATAACAACCTTCACATAACTCTCCAACATAAATTTTCCAACAGAATCTTCATATATCTCTCAACCTTTTTACCCTTTCCATGGGTGAGAGTGTTTTACTCTTAAATACTTATTAGAGGATAGTAATCATGTGTAAAAATATACAATAGATAAAAAAAATCATATATTGAAAATCAAAAGCACCCTCCACATGTAGAAACAATAAATATTGTGGAGAATTTACTAACTAATGTTACATTTTTTCATTTTGGTTTAGTGTTTGAATACATGCTTAACTTTCCAAAATAAAATTTCCAACATAATCTTCATATATCTTTCCACCCTTGGAGAATTTACTAACTGATGCTACATTTAATCATTTTGGTTTAGTGTTTGAATACATACTTAACTTTCCAAAATAAATTTTCTCAACCCTTTCAAGTGGTGAGAGTGTTCTGATAGGATAATACTCAATCGTAAAAAAATATACAATAGATACAAAAATCATATATTAAAAATAAAAAACACCCTCAATATTTTGGAGAATTTATTAACTGATGTTACATTTCATGTTGGTTTAGTGTTTGAATATATATTTAACTTTTTAACAAACATTAATATATATCTCGTTTGCATTTTCTTGAACATTTTTTTAAGGTCTTTCTCTTTATTTATTTTTATTAGTAGAAATTTATAGCTTAAACATTATGTGTGTTCCATACATGATATTCTATTATACTTTGTAATCCATACATGATATTTTATTATACTAAATGCTTAAATGCTTATACAAGTATATATTGCTTAATTTTTCATTCATTAAATTTAAGCATCTATTATTTATTTTTTCATTGTAATATGTAATGGTCATTCTTTTATTATTTGCTTATTTATTGTCCTTTTTAAATAGATTTTTAATTATATTATTAATTAATCTTTACTTATTTTATTTATTTGAAATTTATAAAATAGCAAAACTTAATATTAAAAATATAATTTTATTTTTTAAATATATAAAATATTATTTTATGTTACAATTATACATAACTAAAAATATTCTTCATTTTCTTAGTTAACATCAAACATAAAGATACGGATATTATATTTTAGAGAATAACTAAAATCTGGTTCATAAATACACGTTGAATTACATGAACTGATATATGAATTCCTTTTAAGTCTCTTATGTTCCCATGATGATATGATATGACTATTTATTAGTATAAATATATTAAAAATTATTTGATTTAAATAATTTACTTGTATTTTTATAATAAAGTAATAGTGGAAATTTAAAAGTCTTAATTTTTTATTTAATTTATAATTTATATGAGCTTTTAGACTAAATGATGATAAAATGTATTATTAAGGTAGTCTTTACAAAGTTATAGGTTCAAATCTAGGTTAACATGTGAGCCATGATGGAGGTCTTGTGAGTGCATCTAAGGTATAGAGGTAGTAGTAGGGATTTACCTTATGTCATATGAGTATGATCCCTACTTCAATTGTTAATTTCATAATAATAAAAGTAATAAAGTGCATGAGAATTATTCATTTGCAAAGAAGAAAATAAATTTAGAACATTAATTTGATTTAATTTTAAGAGAAAGAATTGTCATGTTTCACTAATTTGTGATTGGTTCCTAATGGTTTTGTTTGTTAGGAATCCTAGGTTTGAAATTCCATGATATTGGGAGGAGACACCTAAAAATCTAGTCATGCTAAGGGTTGGTATGGCCTAGTCCAGGTGCAATCCTTTGATTATTTTGATGGCTTAGATGCCCCTAGGTCACAATTTATTAGTGTTAGAGAAAAAACACTCTAGCTAGTTACATATAATATGGCTTACTGACACTAGTGGTATAAACCCCATCCAAATTGACAAATTGAGTCATACTTGAGATGAATTCCTAGTTTTGGGCGTGAATTCTTGATTTGGGAAATTGATCCTTTATTTTAGGAGTGATTGATTAATAACTAGTTGAGGACTAGATGTGCTCCACTAACCTATGTACTAATTGATCCTAACTAATCCTAACTAACCCTAAGCGCCCAAATTGTGATTCTTTTGGGAGTTTGCATCCACATATAATCATTTGCATGTACACCACTCTGCCATAACTAGTGATTAGGGAGTCTTGGGTCAATGTAACTTATATGAGTGATTGTGCATGGCTAATTGAGGGTATTTTTCTCTAGTTAAGCCTCACTAGCACCTCATGCACTGCATTAAAAATTTGAATATCATCTTGACCTAATTCAAATTTCCTTTCTATAAGTATTGTTCACCTCCATTAATTCATGTTTAATGAAATGTATCATTCTTTCTTATTATGTGTTCTATATTTTTGTGTGATGAATTAATGTTTAACACATTTGTTACATGAATAGTTCATTATGATACTTTTTTAGTAGTATATCACTCTTTTATTAGTGCCTATATCTACATGATCAAATTTTACATGGTATGAGAGCTGCAAAGGTGCTAAACTAGTTAGTATTCTAGTGTTTGTTTTCAGGGGTCAAGCTATTGCAGGTTAGAGAAGTGGCTTTTGTAGCCATAAAAATATCTGTGCAGTCATGGATCTCCTATATACCCAACACATTATAACCCCATTAAATTATTATAAATGTAAATTAAGGAGTAGAAATGCTCTTGAGGATGAAGGGGATCTACCAAATCACAATGGATACCGAGATGAAACCTAATTCTGTAACTTGAAAGACTAATTATTTGAATAGAATGGATGAAGCATTCAATATAAATTTTTATTCTATTTCTCAATATATACTCTATCATGCTGAATCCAAGAATACTCCAATTGAATTTTGGACTATGTTTTCCACCCTCTTTGTTGCACAAGATGAAATGAGGGGCCATCAATTGGAGATGGAACTAATGAACTTGAGACTAAGTGATTTTGAATCTATTCAAGAATTTTTCACCAAGTTCAAATCATTTCTCTTCCATATCAAGAGGTATAATATCTAGAAATGACAAATCACAAATGGTACTCTTTATTCTCTCCAAATCAAGTTTTGATTACGGTATATTTGTTTCTGTTTTCCATTCTACTAAATTGGCTGTTGGAGCCTCCTACAAAATGCCTACTTTGGATGCTTTTACTGCCCCCCTCCTTCAAGAGAAATGTAATCTCTCACAAATGTGCCTCCAAAATACCTCAAAGATAAATTCACTTGTTTCAAATGAGAGGAAGAAGGGCACAATAAATCAAAAGCCCCCATACAAGGGAAAAAAGGAGCTAAAACCAAGGATTTATGATGAATACTTTGACTCCAATGATGGAAAGATTGAAGAGGATCACCCATGTGTCCTAACTGCAATAAAGGATCACATAAAGAATAAGATTACTTGTGCAATTTTTTTTTGAATAAAAGGAAGAGAAGTAGCGCAACAATAAAGCAAACTGCATGTATGCACTTTCAACGATTTCTACTCCACACATCCTTGATTTAGAAAAAATTGGATAACTTGTCCCAAATCAAGTTATAATTGAATAAGGAATTGGATAACTTGTCCCAAATGAAGTTATCATTGAATAAGAGCTCCATTATGTCTCTTAAGACCCCATAGCTACGAATTTTTCTCCTTCTACTGACCAATTTATGCACAAAACGTTTTGAGTAAATTAGCTTTTTACATACTCTCTTATGGGGGTTGGGGGGTTCCCATGTGTTTCTTTCCCTCTTACCTAGTTTCCAGAGAATTTTTGTGCACATGGGTACCTACTATGGCTGCAAATTTTCATGACCCATTCTTTATTTTTCACCTAGTTAGGCCATTTTTTATTATTATTTTTCACGTAGTTAGGCTTATGGGGAGTGTTAGAGAAAAAACCATCTACCTAGTTACCTACACTACGAATTGGTGACTCTAATGGTCCAAACCCATACAAAATAACCACTCTATCAACCCCTTAGTTGCATTCCTATTTTCGGTATCTCGTTCCTTGATTTGGGGGTGCATTCCCTGATTTGGGAAACAATTTCCCGATTTTAGGAGTGATTAAGTTAGTAATTAGTTGAGGACCAGATGTGCACCATTAAAATAGGTCATAATTGACCCTAAATAAACCTAACTAACTCTAAGCACCATACTTGGTATATTTTAGGGATTTGCATGCACATATGTAGGTTGCATGTACATCACTCAATCATAACTAGTGATTGGGGAGGATTGGGCCAGTGTAACTCAGATTAATGAGTGTGAATGGATAAATTTTTTTTTTTTTCTCTATTTAATCCTCACTAGCATCTCATGCACTACATGAGGAATTTGAATATTCTCCTTACCCAATTCGAATTTCCTTTCTATAAATATTATTCCCCTCCATTCATTCATGTTTAATGAAATACATCATTCTTTCTTACTATATGTTCTAGCTTTTTGTGTGATGATTAATGTTTAGCACATTTTTTACATGAATAGTTGATTATGATCTCTCATTTTTAGTATATATCTCTTCTATTAGTTCCTATATATGTCATTCTCAAATTTCACATGGTATCAGAGCTGCAAGGGTGCTAAACTAGTAAGTATTCTAGTGTTTGTTTTCAAGAATCAAGCTATTACAGGTTAGAGAAATGGGTTTTGTAGACATACAAATATCTTCATACTAATGGATATCCTATATACCAAACATATTCTAAACCCCTTCAAATATTATTAATGGAAATCAAGAGTAGAGATGCTCTTGAAGACGAAGGGGCTCTACTAGATCATAATGGATACCAAGGTGGAACAAAATTCAACAATCGAAAAATCTAAATACTTTAATAGAATGGGTGAAGTGTTTGGGATGCTTTGTTATTATATTTATCCATATCTACTCCAAATATTCCAATAATAATCCAAATGAAGTTTGGATTACATTGTTCTCCCTCTTTGGAACACAAGATGAAACAGGGGGCCATTAATGGAGGTGGAACTAATGAACTTGAGACCAAGTAATTTTGAATCTATTCAAGAGTTATTTACCAAGATAAAAATTATTTCTCTTGCAGCTCAATATCTATATGGTCAAGAATAATAACTCACAAATGGTACTCTTTGTAATATAGAAATGGGGTTTTGATTACAATATTTTTGTTTATGCTTTCCATTCTACTAAATTGGCTCTTGAACCCTACTGAAAATGCTTACTTTGGATGTTTTTGTTGCCTCCCTCCTTCAAGAGAAATAATATCTCACAAATGGGCCTCTAAAATAATTCAAATATGCATGCACTTACATCCAATGAGGATAAGAAGGACGAAAGAAAGAAAAATCCCCCATACAAGGGAAAGAAAGAGCCAAAACCAACGATTTCTCATGAATTTGACTTTGATGATGGAAAGATTGAAGAGGAGAAACCATGGTTTCCTTATTGCAATAAAGGAACACATAAATAATAAGATTTTAGATACATTTTTTTTGAAGAAAATGAAGAGAAGTAGTGCAACAAGAAAGTCAACTGCATGTATACACTTTCAACAATTTCTACTCCATGCATCCTTGATTCAAACGAATTTGGAGAACTTGTCCCAAATCAAGTTCTAATTGAAGAATCCATGGAATACCTTGTCTCAAATCAAGTTCTCATTGCACAATATCTACGATATGTCTCTTTAGACTCTAGAGCTACAACTTTTGCTCCCACTACTCACCAATTTCTGCACAAATCTTTCTAAGCAAATTAACTTTTTACATTCTCTTTTATGGGTTGGGGGGTGGGGTCCCATGTGGTTTTTTCCCTCTTACACAATGTACATAGTATTTTTGTGTGCATGGGTACCTAATATGGATGAAAATTGTTGGGACTCTTTTTTTCTTTTTCACATAGTTAAGCTTATGGGGAATGTTAGAGAACAAACCCTCTACCTAGTTGCCTAGACAATTACTTAGTGACTCTAGTGGTCTAAACCCCATACAAATTGACCACTTGAGTCACTCCTGAGTTGCATTCCTAGTTTTGGGGCGTATTCCTTGATTTTGGGCGCATTCCATACATTGGGGAATCACTCCCTGATTTTAGGAGGGATCGAGTAAGTAACGAGTTGATCACTACATGCGATCCACTAATATAGGTCCTAACTAACGCTAACTAACCATAACTAACCATAAGCACCCCACTTGATATATTTAAAGGATTTTCATGCACATACAATGAGTTGCATGTACATCACTTATTCATAAGTAATGATTGGGGAGACTTGGGTCAGTTTAATTTAGATTAGTGAGTGTGCATGATTAATTGATGGTATTTGGATCTAGTTAAGCCTCACTAGAGCCTCATGCACTGCATGATCAATTTGAATAGTTGATTAACCTAATTCAGATTTCATTGTTATATATATTGTTCACTTCGATTAATTCATATTTAATGAAATACATCATTCTTTCTTATTATTTATCCTAGTTTTTGGTGTTATAATTAATATTCAGCACATTTGTTACATGAATAGTTGATTATGATGTCTCTTTCACACTATATCTCTCTAGTACTAATTCCTCAATCTACATGCTCAAATTTTACATGTAGACCAAATGGTAGTTTCACAAATTATATACACTTTAACCAATAAAAAAATTTAAAAGAAAGAATTAGTATGAACACAAAGATGATATAAGTAATTTACTTATTCAAATTAATATCTTCAATTTTAATATTATTTTACTCTTTATATGATTTGGAACAAGAATTTTTATTATATAAAAATTATATATCTAAAACCAATATTGTAATTAAAACCAATAAGATAGTCCAAATATTACAATATTACAATTTTTATTAAAACCAATATTTTGTGTTACTTTGTTGACTTAAGAAAATAATTTGACACAATGCCAATAACTAACCCTTGGGATATATTATAAGATCTAAAGGATCCTTTAAATTTGAGAGTTGTTGCAATAAGGTTGTATGAGAAGGTTATTGCCAAGTCTTGGAATTTCAATCATTGTTTAGAAGAAATTGGTTGTAATATAGGAGTCAAGTAAGGTTGTCCTCTATCCCCTACTATTTTTTATATATACATTGATAACATATAGGATCATTTGGAAGGAGCAGGCTGTGTCGTCATGACTTTGGATTGTAGATCCATCATTCTTCTTCTTTACACTGATAATATTTTTCTTATGTTGATGATTACCTATGATCTCAACAAGCAACTAAAAATTGTCAAGGATCTTTTTCTCTAGTATAGGTATGACTACTAACACTTATAACACAAAGGTTATGATAATCAATCCCAAAATATCACTTATGATATTTTCATGTATGAAAAGGACAACTTTGACGAAGTGACTTCATACAAATATCTCAAAATAAATCTTTATCACAAGTTAATTAGAACTATATCATTTAGAAATAGATTAATGGAGCATGTAAATATTATTATGGACCTGAAAATAATCATAAATCAATAGAACTTTGAATTTAGGATATAAATAAAATCCTCTTTGAGAATATTGTTACTCCTATTATATTATATAGATGTGAAGTTTGGGGTTGCAACATCTCTAGATAATCATGGAGAACGATAGAAAAAATCCAAAATCACTTTATAACATATCATATAAAAATTAAAGGAAATACACCTTATCATATCCTACTAATAGAAGAGAATGTTTTCCCCATTTAAAGCATGGCTATGAATAGTTACATAATGTACAAGAACAATATAAACAACATGGGAGATAAGAGGGTTCCTAAGCATGCTTCATATTATAGTAAAATCAACTCGTAGTTTAAGGGAGGTTGGTATAAAGACCCCATGTATTTGTTAAATAATTTGGGATTCAAGAATGATCCATATCTTGAGGGCTGATATTTGGAGGATTGGATGTCAAGAGAGGAGGAACAACGATAGAATAATGGACAAGCTGTGAGAAACACATATCAACAAGATCTAGGATCTCAATAGCCTATACAAAGAAACACAGAGTATATATGCCACATGGAGGGGTGAGGATCAAAGAGGGTTCTTTGAGCCTCACCTCTCAAACTATAATAACAAAAACACTCAGAACCAATAACCCAATAACTCAATAGAATAAGATAAGTGTAGGATGACAAAATTCCTTCAATGCTTTATTGAGAAGGCATAATGAATTTATATAATATTAGTACAATGTGCCTTGAATCCATACCATGGAAAAAAACCATGGGATGTCAATACCATGGATGTGAGAGGTACAATGTGACTTGAATCCATACCATGAAACAAAACCATGGGTTGTCAAATACAATGGATGGGAGAGGGTGGTCTCTTCATTTAATGATTTAATGATGAATGAGAGAGGGTGGCCTCTACATTTAATGATTTTATGACTTATATGTCCAAATTTATACCAAATGCCCCCTGAAATTAGGATCATCCAACGGTTTTGTTCCTCGAGATCCTGGCTTCTCTTGGTCTGTTGTCAATCTCATCAGTCAGTTTATCCGAAGGTTCTTTGACTTGGTTGGTATGTATTGTCAACGATTTACCAATACCTCATCATCTCCATAGACCACAAGTGGTTGGAATTCATGCGACTCATCTCTCATCGATATTTTCCCTAGCTGAACATTCTCTTGTCGACTCGTTGTGCCAATTATGTTGGAGGTCGTTGACTATCCTCCGGGAACTTTCGCTGTCCATTTTTAACTGTTGGTGTTGGGACTAGAGTCCTCTGCATCAACCTCCTAGGTTTAAAAATATTTTTCTCATGACTTTGCAGTGTTGCATATGGAAATCTCACATTGCTTAGCAGCCTTCATGAGAATTTCACTTTGCTAGCCAACCTCTCAGAAATCCTGACTTGAGTCACCTTGGAAACGTGTTTCCTTAACCTAGAAGGGATGACGCCTTCTTTTGTTTTGCACAGAGAATCGGTGATGCCTATCCCAGTTGAGCAAAAAGCATCATTTTCCCTCTTCTTTGGTGATAACCCTAGGTCGGTGCTCCTGACAGTTCTGCTAAAAGAGTCGGTGGTCAGTAAAAAAGAAAAAAAAATGTTTCTAGAAGCTTCTGTATGGAATACTTCATGGAATTAGTTCCTATATGCCTGGGAGAGGTGGCATTCGCTTCCCTCACCTATAGGGATCTCATTCTATCCTTCCTCCAAGTCAACTTATGGGTTCTATGCCTATAAATGGAGCCTTCACGAGGAGAGTGGGGGAGGCCAGAAAAAGTATCCTTATGCTGCTAGTTTGAAGTCTAAATCAGAGGCAAAGTAGAGGTAGCTTGTGTTTGGAGAGGTCTTCATAGTCATAGGATATTGTAGACATTCTTGTTCAGATAGAAACCATCGACATCAAGGATTTTTGGTTGTACTTCTTTCTCATTCATATATTAATACAAAGACATTTACCTTTCCTATATTTTATTGTAGTGTTTGTAATTAAATATTATTGGATTCCTTGATCACCACTATGGATACTCAATTATCATAATGCTCTCATCCCTTTTGTTTGTCTTGTGATCTATTTTGTAGATACTGAACCATTGCAAGGACTTTTTGGAGAGAAGACAAGCAGATCCAAGGTTGAGGTATATTGTGCTTTATGTTAATTGATTTGATTATTCAAGGAAAGGATATGTTGCTATGTCTTTTTGTTCTGTAGTTGTGTTTTACATTGCAGAGGAACAAGCAGTGTTCACAATGGTTGAGAATTCCTGACTCCAATGGGGAAAGCTAATCCAGTCATATCTGGGGAAGATCCAGTCATATCTGGTGCAGATCTAGTCAGATCTACAAACTTTGGTAACCATTCCATCTATGAAGGTTATTCTCTCTCCTTTTAGTTGTTTTAGTTAACAAGGTAAGTTATCTATCTTAAGTTTCTGATCTTTTGCCTCTGTTCGGAGTAGTTTTTACCTTTTTTTTAGTTCAGCTCAGTCTTTCTAGTTTCTCCTACAGGATTTTAGCTTTTTAGTTCACTGTTCAGTGGCCCTTTTCCCCGTGGTTGATAGAGAGCCGATCTATCCCACGGTGCATTTTATTCTTTACCGCCTTCTCCCTTGATTGACAGAGTGTCGATGACACCTTTGTGCAGAAGGTTAGGAGCACTGTAGCAGCCTGAAATGCCTTGGGGAAGTTCCTTTCAGCGCGCCAAGGCAGGTCTTCTAAAACTTCATGTTTGAAATTTTTTTGTTCAAAATTTTAAATTGTACTATTCTCTAAAAAATTTTAGTGTGGTTTGCTTGCTGTCTGATTTACTAGTTTTTGTGAGTCTGATTCTCTTTTTGAGCTCAGATCCAAAATTTTTATCCTTTGCATTGTCATAAATGAAAGAGAAAACATAGTTCAGCTTTGGTTTGTTAGTGAAGTCTCTGAAATTTTTCTTTTGAAAAGAAAGCCCATAGCCTCTTCCTAGAAGATTAGTTTCTTTTCAGAAAAGACTGCTTTGTGTGCCTTATATTTTCTAGAAAAATACAAAAAGAATCATTTTATTTTTCTCTTGTTTATGCTTGCGAAAATTTTCCATTTCCATTTTGCATGTGTGATTAAGAAAAATAGGTCTTTTTGACATAGTAACAGAAGTTAGTTTTGCATGCATGTTAGAGGCTTTCTTTCTTACATTTTCAGAAACTTTAGAGTGCTTGTTTGAAAGAATTTTTATGTTTGAAAGGACTTCTTTTGCATTTATTTATTGAATCTTGTTTTGTTGTTGAAAACAAATTTAGTTTGGTATATTGTTGAAAAGAAAAGAAAAAGGTTTCTTCCTTACCCTAGTTAGTTCTCATCGAAGTCAAAAAGTGCATCTACATTTAGATTAATTTGCATCATTGGAGATAACATTCCACAAACATTCACCTAATCATCCAGATAAAATTAACGGTAGCTTTAGATCTAAAAATTGTATAGAAACTTGAGTGATAGGTTAGTGACGTGTTCGGTTGTCGTTAAGCGTAGGAGCTATCGTTACTTGTCCGCACTACAACCCGGGACTCGCGCGGTTCTTCCATGTATTGTCGGTATATCGAAAGACCTTTCATGTACCCTTGAGGTATATAGAAAGGTACTTCATGTACTTGATTGTATATCGGAAGGCCCCTTGTGAACGGTTGTGCATTAGACATCACTACTACCGATTTGAGCTCCCACGTACCTTGCGTATATCGGGAGACCCCACTAGGATACCCTAACCATCTGAGAAAAGCCCTTTGGCCATCTTGTGTGGAGAAATACACCAAAAACAACATTCGGGGAGACTACTATGCACGTACCCCTGAGGCATATCATGAGCTGCACCTACTTAACAATTGTGGCGAGAGACCGACTATTTTGAACCTGTCCTATCACTTAAGTCTGCTTGTGACCTTTAGCTTTGTGTAGGTTTTGTTTATGTTTTTTTCTCCTTTTTGACCTAGATTAGGTAACTTTGGCCACCACCATGGCTGAGCAACTTGCGAAGCATTAATCTCGTATACTATAGGGTTTATCTCCTAACTCTCCTCCTACCATGGAAGGACAAGAAGGGGTAACCATGGAACAACCAGCTTCTGCTAATGTTCCTAGAGGAACTTCCCTAGCTAGTGAAACCAGAGAATATTTCACTATTTTTACAAATCCTTTGGTTCAACTCCCTCCTGCAGCTGATGCTTCTGTGCATCCACCGTTAGAAGGCCATGTCGATAGTCCTACTCCACCAGATTATGGCCTAGATGCTCCTTTTTGGAGGACTTCTATGGGCCAAGCTATTACTGAATTCGAGGTGATTAGACCTTCACTAGGGAACCCTCCTTTAGGAGAGGAGGAATAGAGAATAATTAATGCATCTCTCGACTGAGCTCGTAAGTTTTCAGAGAGAGTAGAAAGAAGCATTCCTCCACCTGTGTCTCGTTATGAAACTATGTTGACTCATTTAACTCGTAATACAGATCCTTGGCCTTTATCTGAAATTAAACCTTCTCCTGAAGGTCATCCAACCTATGGTGAGACTTCCCGCAACCCATGGCCTAAGGGATATCGTTCACTAACTCAAGTATTAGTTCCCATTTAATAAGTTCCATTTCAAGGTAATCCAGGTCCAAATGACAATCCTATAGTCTCTCATCTTAGCCCAGTTACTAGGCCTTCCATACCAGTCTTGGCTGGGGGGAAATCCATAAATCAAGTTATGTCAGCACACTCTAACGCTGGGGTGCAACCACCGATGTGAGTTACATCATCTGTTAGTGGAATTATTGCTAGTTCAGGACAAGTTGCAGCTGTAGCACAACCTGCAGTAGTCATCCCTCCTACTAATACCAATGTTGTCCCCTTCCCATCTAGTTCAGGCCAACCCTTAGGGGTGCAACCTGTCAATAATCCAACTTCTTGGGGATATACTTATCTAGGAGCTCAGCCACCTACGGTCAATCAAGTGTATCAACAACCACCGCCAGCGGCAATTTATCCTAGAATGCCCTACCCTAGGAATGCTTTTGTACCTTGGGGACAACCCAATTGGTCCAATGTTCCGTCATACGCAGGAGCTTTTGTTAATACTGTTGGAGGATATGGAGAACCCCCCCTGGAGGACCACCACGTGGACCTGGAGGAACTAGAGGACCCGGAGGACCTGGAGGACTTGGAGGACCATTTGGAGGACCACCACCACCGCCTGGAGGACCACTACCACCACCACCTGGAGGACCACCACCACTGCCACCACCTTCCAGAGGACCCTCTCCCTCAAGTGGCCCACCTCCTCATGGAAATTATGGAAATCAACAACCTTTTCAACAAGCTTCGGGGGCATCAACTATACCCATCTATCAATCTGCATATGGTCCTACTGGCTAGCAAATGCCATACTGGTACTACCAATATCCACAACCAAATCAACAACTGCCATTTCTAGCTACTTTAGATCTACTAGACTTGTCAAGATTGATAAATGACCCAATCTATCATGACCCCTCTTGGCCTGCCATTCCTATAAAGCTGCCTTCCGATATACCCAAATTTGATGGCAAACCCGGTGAAGATCCAAAAAACCATGTGATGACATTTCACTTACGGTGTTCATCCAATTCTTTGATGGATGACTCAATCTGTCTAAGGATTTTTCAAAGAACCCTCACTGGTATTTCCGCAAAGTTGTACATCGAGTTACCAGAGCACTCTTTTTCGGACTTCAATGCCTTAGCAATGGCGTTTTTAACACACTTTCAATTGCCAATCCGATATGAAACAGGTACAGACCTTTTGACTTCCCTTCAACAAAACACATCAACTCTCATCTCCGATCATATCCATGAATGGAGACGAAGACGAAGGTTAATTAAGGCCCCCATCCCTGATCAATTGCTTGCTGATTGGTTTACAAAGTCTTTACTTCCACCTATTGCTAGAGATGTTGCCATTGGAGGCGCTGTTAGTGAGGAGAAAGATATTATCCGCACTTAGTACCTAGGCTTGGTTTACTCCCAGCCAGGTACTCTATATGATTTGATTCCCCATGCTCCTTGACCTACAACTAATCCATCAAGACCCGCAATTGAACCACCTGCTAATGGCATACTTGGTTCAGTTCAAATGCAAACAACGACAAAATATTCTAAGAAACAAAATCAAACCGCCACTTCATCAAATCAACCAACACCATCTACCAAACCTGCATCCTCTCCTGTTGCTTCTACTGAAGTAAACACGATCCAATCAAATGAATCTTCCAACGGAAAGAAGAAAGGAAAAAATAAATCTAAAAAACTTGATAATCAACAGGAAGGAAACAAAACATAGAACTTAGATGTTGATTCGAAAGGTTAGAGAAAGGTGAAATTTCTTGTTTAATATGTGGAGGTGACCATTTTACAAAAGAATGTCCTCGTCGTGAGGAAGTTAGTATGTTTTTGAAAACTTCACCCACCCTAGCAGTGTTGAAAGATCCTTTCCCTTCCCAACAACAGTTAATTGATCATAAGTCCTGAAATGAAACTTCTTCATCCACAGATGAAGTTCGAATGATGTCTAGTGAAACAGTTAATTAAACACAAGATCACACAGTTATGACCCTCCTTCAGAAAAGAAACATGATGATGTTCCATCTAAGAAACCCTCAACTTTCAAACCTCCTCTTAATAATGGTCTTCATATTGAAAAACCTATTCCAAAATCAATTTTTTTTTCCACCAAAGCATACTCTACGTAAGTCCATAATCAATCCTAATGCTTGTGCAACCCAATATTATAATATTGTCGAAGATTTGGCCCAAGCACCCTGTGCTATGTCGGCTTTAGAGGTACTTCAAACCTGCCCAACTCAACAGAAAAACTTGCTTACTGCCCTTGGAGCTATGGATCTTGAGAATAGAAATATCATCACTTTCAAATTGGATGATTTCAAGACGGGACTCTCACATCAATTAGCTTTCTAGATTGCTACCAAGATTGTTGGAAAGACTATCCATCGTACCATTTTGGATGAGGGCACCTCTACATCTGTTATGTCTTTATCTTGCTGGAGAGCCATTGGTTCTCCAGAAATCAACCGTTCACCTACCACCCTTAAGGATTTTGATGGTCGCAGCTTTCAACCCTATGGATTACTACTTACCATCCATGTGGAACTGGGGGGGAATTCAATCTCCATTCACATTGAAGTCATCGACGCTCCTTTGGATTACAACTTACTCCCAGGTCGTAACTGGTTGTATGCTATGCAAGCTGTAGCATCAACCATTTTTCGGATCGTCTAGTTCCCATTCCAAGGAAAGACTGTTATTGTTGATCAGTTAGATTTCATTACACCTAGTGCCATTACAAGCAATGCAAATAGCGTTTCGCTCCTAAATACCCCACAGTATAAGGACATTGGAGTAGGTCTTATCAAATATTCTTCACTAATGGGAGTCTTTCCCTCATTTGATCCTCCTCCTGCTTCGCAAACTACATCTATTAACATGATTTCTACCTCTCATGCAGACAAAGGAAAAGCAATTGTTGATGAATCAACATCCTTTTCCCCTTTCAAGGAAATTTACAATGCAATCCAAGCTACCAGTGATTCCCCCATCAATGACCTTTTTTTGGTGGCCTCAGAGTGTTATCACATGCCATAATGGCTCAACCTCCCCATCTCTAGATTATATTTCACACACACTTCCTATAGACGAATCTATTATGGAAGTTATGTCGTTAAAGGAGATGCCTTGGGAAGATTATCATCACAGATATTCTTTCCTTCCCCCTTGCCATATGGTAGAAGACTACTTCACCTCTACGGTTTCATCTGATATAGTCCTCAACCCCCAGTCTCTGATCCTCACTCGTAGTGTTAATTTTGAAGGAAATTTATGCAACATTACAAAAACTATGCCTGTAGACATATCAATGAAACCCGGTGTTTCCAAGAACATTTTCATAGGACATAACTCTTCACCTGAAGAGGTTCAAACATACATGACCCTTTTTAAGGAATTTAGAGATGTCTTCGCATGGACATATGAAGAAATGCCAGGGATTGATCCCTCTATCATTGTTCATGAGATCAAAACTTACCCTAATGCCAAGCCCGTCCATCAGAAACTACGACAGGTCCATCCAAGAAAAGCAGTCGCTATTAAAGAAGAAGTTGAGAAACTTCTCAAGGATAGTTTCATTTACCCCATATCATTGATTGAATTGGTGTCCAACATAGTCCCAGTGTACAAGAAACAGGGCACTATTAGGGTTTGTATCAATTTTAGGGATTTGAATCGAGCTTGTCCAAAATACAACTTTCCCACTCCCTACATCGATCAAATAATTGATAACTACGTCGGAAGCGTTATTTTTTACTTTATGGATCACTTTTCTAGCTATAATCATATTGAGGTCCACTCGTCAGACCAATACAAGACGACATTCATTTTCCCTTGGGAACTTTTGCTTATTGTAAACTGCCTTTTGGTTTAAAAAACGATGGCATGACATTCCAATGTGCCACGTCATATGCTTTTCATGACATTAAACATGTTGTGGAACCCTATCTCAACGACTTGCCTGCTCATTCCAAGCAACAGGATATTCATGTTGATCATCTGAGAGCTATGTTTCTTCGATGTCGTCATTTTAATATTCGTCTAAATCCCCATAAATGTGTTTTTTGTGTAGAAGCTGGTCAACTCCTTGGTTTTATTGTTTCAAAAGATGGCATCCGAATAGATCCCTTGAAAATTGAAGCTATCTTGGCCCTCCCTGCTCCCACGAATATTACCGAACTCCAAAGCTTGCAAGGGAAAGCAAACTTTCTATGTCATTTCGTCTGCAATTATGCAGAAAGGACACATGGTTTCATGCGGTTGCTTAAGAAAGATACCCCTTTTGTCTGGGATGATTTCACACAATGCACGTTCGATAATCTCAAACATGCACTTACCCATGCACCAGTGTTGCAACCACCTAATTATGCTAAGGATTATTCCTTGTATGTTGCTGCATCCTTTTCTACTATAGGCATGGTCCTTGTTCAAATAGATAAACACGATCAAGAACATGTGATTTATTACACTAGTAAGAGTCTTCAAGACTCTGAAACTCAATACTTAGATGTGGAGAAGCTTTCTCTGGTCACGGTCATCGCGGTCCAGAAGTTTTGTCATTATATTTTTCTCTAAACCACCACTGTTTACGCGGATTCTAACCCCATGTACTATTTTATTACACGTCAAGTGCTTGGGGGAAAATACTCATGTTGGATTGTGATTCTCCAAGAGTTTGAGTTTTCACCAAAAGTACTTCCAAGAAATCCCTCGTTTTTGCAGAGCTTATATGTGACCTTCCCCGTACTATTGAGACTACAGAGCCCTTTGATTCATTGCCCAATGAGTCATAGTTTCTCATTAGTACGACTGATCCATGGTATGGAGATATCATTTTGTATCTTCAGACCTTACGATACCAACCCACTGCTTCTCGAGATGAACGTCGTCACATTCGCCACTAGGCCAAAAGTTATATTATATTGAATGATACCCTATACTGCTGTGGTGTTGACTCCATTTTATGATGTTTCCTTGCACATGAGGAGGCTGAGATCGTTTTAAATGATTGCCATGCTGGAGCTTATGGCAGTCATCTCTCTGGGTTGGCTACTGCCTAGAAAATTTCCAAAGAAGAGAAGCAATTGAGTGGAGCGATCAGTTGGTTTGCGAGATAACTAGTGTAAGTAACACCATCTCTAGAGCTGTTGACTTTTGGTTTGACCGTATTCTGCAAGGGTATATTATTGAGTTTGAGTAGAGACTATAACCTCATATAGTGAGGCTAAAAGAATTTTTTTCTAAGGACCCTATGGAGAGAAACTTTCTATGGATTCGGGTGTACCACAACAAACAGAGAAACCACAGAAATCAATCCTTTCCCAATATGCAAGAGAAATAAAACATCTAAAACTAAAGGATCTCGAATCATACCTTATTCTAGACGATTGAAGTAGATCCCCGTTGAGCTTTTTCCAATCCCGCTTGTGTTAGCAATTTTCTCTCAACAACAACAAACAAGACAAGCATGCTATATAATATGGTGTTAGATCTACTCTAGCATATATAATGAACAATGTATAAGAAATTAAACACATCCATGGATTCAATATTCATTTAAATGCACATTATTTGATAGGAGAAGATATATCTATTAATCAAATCAAATATTACACAAGTGACAACCTCTGTCGGCACGTCTGCGAATTGGAGAAACCAACTTCTCCACCTGGGCCTCCACCACCTCAATCCTCCATCTCTCAATAGCAAGCTCACAAGAAAAGGCAAGCTTGGGAAGAAAAAAAAAGTGCTCCAAAGGGACAAAGGGATGCAGACTTATGTATAATCAAGCTACAGAAACAATGGACTGCAATTTGTTTGCTCTTCAATTCCTCCCCTTCAATGTATCTAAGGGGTTCGTTATATAGTACTCCAAAGGGGTAATGGATGGTCAAATCTGAGCGATCTCGAGGAATATGGAAGGCTAATAGACAAGTGGTTTGGGTACACATCAAGGAAAACTCCAAAAATATTTGGAATTATGCACACATCTCGATGTATGTGGGTTTGAGGTCGATATCCACGTATATAGGCGAGAAAGGGATTAAAAGTCGCGTAAAACAAATAATAGGTGTTTTTAGGGATGAAATTGGAAACAACAAAGGTACAATATTGGTCCATGGGGTCCAAAGAGTCTATAAAGGGATAGGGATTTTCCATAACCATGTGTGGTAAAATCAGCTGTAATAGATGCCCCCTAATGTGTGAGGTCAGAGGGGTAACATGATGGCCGAAATACATTATAAATCCATGCCAAAAGTGGAGTGATGAAGAACCAGCCATCCGTAAGCATAGTACATTAAGAAATATTTGCATATGAATGCAAATACATATAGCAGTCCTAGATACATAAGAGTACAATGGCCATGAATAGGCATGATATACAAAATGTGACATGTGTGGTCATCGCCACGTACAATATATAATATATCAGAATCTCCATGATGAAGATATATAAAGGATCAAGATCTCCATAGAAACTAAATATATACAATGGATCAAGATCTCTATAATGGATGAAGATATCTGACATACACTGGAATCAAGTCACGAGAGCGGAAATCTCATGAACACTGGCACGATCGAGGAGGTAGCATATGTGGAATGCCACCAATATGGAAATTCTTCTACATAAACCACTTCGAGTACATGTCCTACTATGTGAATAGAGGTCTCGAGGTCGAACATACATTAGAGGAATTTTGAGGTCTAAAATGGGCCTCCTAAGGAAAATAATAAAATAATAGTTAAAATAATAAAATAATATTTATTAATTTTGGAGGAAAAAAGAAAAAACTACTTTTTGTGTTCGTATTTTCGACATATCTTCTTATGTTTTTACTCAAATTTCGATTAGGAGAGCTCGTTAGATGTAGAATTTGATTCTGCATCCAATGAGTACCCACAATGAATACTTTTGATAGACCTTGCTACCTCAAAAACAAGAAATACCTGAAAAAATGTGATGATGATGTACCCTCAACCCCCAAAACAAGAAATACCTGAAAAAACATGATGATGACATCATCTTCACTTTTTTTTCAGGTATTTCTTGTTTTTGAGTTAGCAAGGTCCGTCAAAAGTATGCAATGTAGGTACTCGTTGGATGCAGAATCAAATTCCGCATTCACCGAGCTCTCTTGATCGAAATTTGAGTAAAAACACAGGGATATATGTGGAAAATACGAACAAAAAAAGTATTTTTTTTATGACAAATATGTCAATTCAACCATTATGGTTGACTCATTTTATTGGAATTCTATTGGTTCTTGAATTCCAACTCACAAGAACTTATTGTTGGCACGTTTTCTTATAAGGCCCATTTTAGACCCCAAATTTCCTCTAATGGTAGTCCATCATTTGATTACCAGACATTGATGTATACCATTAACAGACACGAGATCACCCACCGATAATGAAAATGGGAATCAAGGTACTAGAGTTCAATATAACAAGTGTGAATAGATGTGTTGAGTTTGAACACTTGAAAGAATCCATCGATCAGGGGACATTGATGTATTCCCAAAACTGTCAATGGCGAGAGAACCTACCACAGATGACTGTAAGTCTTAAGGAACTCAAATGACTCTAGACTCCTATCCCAGAATAAATGATCTGAATTCGATGGGATAGAATCCATTGGAAGGAGGGAATTAAGGCATCCCCCATTAACCAAAACGGGGTACTCAGCAACGCTGTATAATGTGGAAGGAATTGAACAAGATGTGCATGAACCAGTAATAGTACCAGGAATGGTTGACATGCAAAGTCAATACAACTGAGGAATGGCAGACTCAGGCTTCAACTTTATTCAAACAAGAGCATAAAGGAAAATGGTGACTGAATGTAGGCATCATGGACTCGATCTACAAAACTAGGACATCTGTGCGACACAAAAGGCATCAATAGAGGCTCCATAGGGACTGGAAGCTTAACTAGTCGCTAGAGATAAACTCAGAGAAGCGAGTACAGCTCCTAAATTCAAACTATTAACCCAACCAACAGATGTGATATACAGTGCTTTGTTCGAAGGTGACATGACTTGACTGCTACCAAAGATAACATCTTTTCTTGTCCGACTTTTTGGTTTTTTAATTTTTTTTTTGAACTTTTTTCAGATATTTTGAAAAGCTTGAAAAAGAATAAAAGTGCTTTATAGTTACAAATCTAGGAGGATATGAGTGTCAAGGGACAAACAAACTAGTTCCAAGAAGCGAAACATACCTATGCTCAATGCAAGGAAACATGTGCAGGATAACGACACTCTGGGGAAAGTGTCCTTCCGGTAAAAATGGGGAATCAAGCTACAAAAGGTATATAGAAAGGATCTGCTTGTCTAGACATTAGACAAGCTCTGGCTATATGGATTATAATCAAAGTCAGGGAAGCCAGTGTAAGGCTCAATAAGGCAAGCAAAACTCATGATAATGCAATTACAACTTGACATATACAAGAAAGTCCTGGGGAAATGGCTAGCATAAACTTCAATAGGAGTATGAAGCTCTTGCTCAAAGTCATGGTGATACTATACAAAGGACTCCCACACCCTAAAGGAGAAATGTTAGCGTGGGAACCAAATGCAAAACATGATCTAACTAGGGTACCCATGAATGGAAAAGCTCTACCATTCACAACATGTCACTTCTAAAAGCAGTAAGAAGGTTCTGTGACAAGATGGAATGGGTTCGTACCTAAGGTTAAGATGAAACGATCATAAGGTTATGCAAAGTGCAAACGGATGTGAAACCTAACCTAAATGCTAGTTTAGACATAATACCTGAAATAGGAACAAATGGGTCAAAGCCACAGTCAAACCGCACTCAAAACAGGCTCTTACAACATCAAATTAGTTCAAACGGTCCAAAATGGTCAGAAATGGTCAAAACTATAGAAAGTGGGTAAAGTTTTCAAATTTTTTCTATAAATAGTGAAAAATTTAAAAATTTTCATACCATTTGAATTTTTTACCCAACATAGTGCATTTGAGCTTAGAACTTCCGAAGCGAATTATGGGAGCATCGTCCAGCGGAATCCCTCCACATTTGATCCAGGTAGAATCTCATGCCCCTCTCTTTCATTTTGACGCAAAATTTTTAAATTTTCATGGTCAATTTAATTTTTTGAGCCATCCCAACTTGGGCGTTTCGGCCCATGTGGAAATCAAGATTTTTTCCATGTTTAGGGCTCGCCATATGCGTAAAATGGACCGAAACCCGCGTACATATGTGGTCGTGAACAAGGATTTAATGGGCAAATCATGATAAAAAAAATTGGTTTTTTGTGCAGGATGGTACTAGATTGGAGAGAGAGAACATGGTGAGGTTGAGGAAGTTGTTCAAGATGATCTCATGGCTCAACAAGCATTACGAGCATGTGGATTATACAAGATTTGGTGTCTTGGCAGCTTAAGGGTCAAACCAAGACTACTCCAGCTACTGGTAGATTGTTGGGATACAGAGTCTGAAACATTTCAGATAGATGGGAAGTCGCTCAACATTGAGGTTGACGACATATATTTCATCACAAGTTTGTCCCGATGAGGGGAGGTGGTGAACCTTTGATCCCATGGTCCAGGAGGTGGGATGACCATAGATGAGTACATAGCTGTGTACTGCTTTCCAGATACAGAGAAGGTTGGGAGTCAAATCTCAAAAAACACTATTCATATTCTGGGGTTGAAAGCCATACTTTTGGCATTAGGTAGAATTGCAGGTTTGGCTTCACTCCACCAGGCCTCACGACCAATGATGTTCTATGCGGTAGAGTGTATGTGACCTACAGTTTATGACTGGAGTACTACGCTACTGAGCAACATGAAACAACAACTCAATGATTGCAAGATGGGTAGAGTGCGAAACTTTGGGTTTGGCATCATACTGAGCATATTTTTCTTTGAGCAGGTGCTAGGGCTAAGCCCTACAGTAGACATTGCTCCACATGGAGTCCGGGATCTAGCCCAATGACGTTGGGATAATGCCATGTGCATACTAGGAGGTGGAAGGGTGGCTAACCCCTACCCAACAGAGTTCTTTCCATGGTGGCGGAGACAGATCATCGCCGTAGACAACTACCCCTATGCAGGGATAAACTTTTGTGAAGACCCATATATGCCCCTACCACCAGGAGCGGCTTATGGAGACGTAGGTAAAGAATCCCAAACCCACTTTTATTTTTTGAATTATTTAATTTTTTTTGTGTTTTTTGATATATGAACTCAAAAGACATGTTTTGGTGTGACGACACGTAGTGACCATCTGTCATGTATATGCAGATGTAGGACCACGACGGCCAGATGGATTTCCTCATCATTGACGAAGGGGAAGAGGTGATGATATTATGGGTGCGGATCCGGAGCGGACACTCCAAAGAATCCACACGAACTTTGTTCATTTGACACATAGAGTACCCATGGCGCAAGTCGAGGACTTTCCTGAGGCCATGCAGTGCTAGGTGGTGGGAGTACCACAAGCATGGGTTTGACTATTTCAACTGCTAGCTAGAGCTATAGTGTGCTATCATGATCAGCACCCTCCTCCACCTCAGGCTTAGAGACCTGGGTGTATATGTTTTGTATGACCATGTAGTATGTTTTGGTGGCTCGGAAGCCCCAATTTTGTATATGACACTTATGTATTATGACGTCACTTTTTGAATTTAATGAAAAAAATTGTATGATGATCGATTTTTATTTTATTTACATGTGTGTAAAATGTGTTTTTGATATGCTTATGGTCTGTGAAACAAATGCCAATCTAACACATAGTTAGCATAGTCAGCAACTTGATTAAAAATTCTTGGAACATGAATGTACTCTCAAATTGTCGTTCTAGCAATCTAACACGTAAGAATCTTCGTAACAATGTCGAATCCCTAATACAATACAAGCCATTAAGTTGTGAAACCACTAACTATGAATCAAGACGTACCTCAAGAGAATGAACACCATGTGAAGTGGCATCACTCAATAACTCAATGCTGGCACTATATTCAACAACATTGTTTGAGGAAGGTCGTAAACATATGCCTCCTAAAGAGAATTCTTGACCCATAGGACTATATATCACCCAAGCAATTGAAGCTGAGTTTTGGGTTTGGCAGATAGCACCATCAGCGAATCCTATGTAAATAGAAGATTCCATCGACATTTTCCATAAGAAATGAAAGCTAATCAACAAATATGATCACCATAAGAAACCCTAACTATGCAATGAAAAATTGTACAATAATATACAGAAATCAGCCCTGGCTAAAGATCATGCATAGTATTTTTTGAGATAGAGCCCATTTCTAGGCTCTGCCAAGGTTGTCCCTTCATAATCAACCGACTCATAGGCACCTTTCTCTAAGACACGTTTAACCACATTAGGACCATGCCACATGGGATTAAATTTCCCTACCCCCAAGGGTTCTTTAGCTTGATCCTACAAAAGGACCAAGTCACCTTTACTAAACTTCCTCAGATGGACAAACTTATCATATTGAACCTTAACGCGATGCTTGTTAACCTCTAGAGCCACTAAGGGATCTTGGCGCTGCTCATCAAGATGCTCTAAGTGGACCAAATGCTCTTCCAACGTGGAAGTGTGTGGTAAGAGCTCCACAAATAGCTTCAGAGAAGGGATTTCGCATTCAACTGGCAATACTGACTCCACCCCATGCACAAGATGATAGGGAGAAAAACTGGTGGCAGTCTTAACCACGGTTCTATAGGCCCACAAAGCAGGATACAACATGATATGCCAATTATTCTTTCTTTGTGTAATGGTTCATTGGAGAATAGACTTAAGTGACTTATTCATTGCTTCAACCTATCGATTTGATTGAGGGTAATAAGAAGAGGAGTGCTCTTGCTTATACCCTAACTTAGAAACCAATTCTTCCATCATTTTGTTCTAAAAGTGCCTACCATGGTCAGTGACAAGCTCTTTTGGAATGTCGAATCGGATGATAATCTGGTTGAAAACAAAATGCATGACTATCTGACCGTCAGATTAATTGTGGGCATATCCTCTGCCCATTTCGTGAAGTAATCGACAACCACAATAATATGATGGTTCCCCCCAACGGAGGCTGGGTTGCAATCCATCAAATCAAGCCCCCACTTTGTGAAGGGACCGGCGGTGATAATAAGATGTAACGGGGCTAGATGCGAGCACATATTACGTACAAACACCTAGCAAGGGTGTCACTTCTTGACTGCATTAACACAATATTTGAAGATAGACTGCCAAAAATAGCCCGCTCTCAAGATTTTTTGGGATGTAGAAAGCCCAGATAAATAACCACCACATGCCCCTCCATGGAAATCATTAAGCACAAAATCATCCTCATCATGGGTTAAACAACAACGTAAAATGGAGTCTACTCCACGACGGTACAAAGTTTCATCCACTATGAGGTAGTTCTTTGCTATGTGACATAATCGTCGCCGCTCATCCTGTGAGAGGTAAGTAGGGACCTTCAATGTTTTCAAATACATGATAATATCCCTGTACCAAGGATCCACAGTTGAGATGAGGAATATATGCTCATAGACAAAAGAATCCTCATAAACCTCCTTTTCCTCCAAGTTTGGAAAATCTGATATGAGCTCCGCAAATATTAACAATTTCTTCGATTTCGCCGAAACAAATTCGAGATCAAACTCTTGCAAAATCACAATCCATTTATTATATTTTCCCCCAATCATCCTTCTAGTGAGGACAAACTGAAACAGATTGATATGAGCTACGACCAAAGTTTGGCGAAGGAGAATGTAATGTCTTAAATGCTGAACCGCATGAATGGTGGCTAAGGATAGCTTCTCCACATGGGAGTATTGAAGTTCCGCATCAATAAGGCTTCGGCTCAAATAATATATGACATGCTCATGGAGCTCCTCATCCTCCTAAACCAAAACTATACCAACTGTCTCCTGAGATGCGGCCACATAAATCAAGAAGTCACGGCTATAGTCTGGTGGACTAAGCACAGGGGCCGTTGCTAAGGCTCGCTTAAGAGCATCGAAAGAATCCTGGGCTTGCTCATCCTATTAAAAAGGGGTGTCCTTCTTCAACAAATGCATAAAGCCTTTAGTCAAGTTGGAAAAATTAACCACGAACCTTCGCAAGAAGTTCACCATACCTTGTAAACATT
Organism: Pseudotsuga menziesii; assembly: GCA_001517045.1. Lineage (NCBI taxonomy): Eukaryota > Viridiplantae > Streptophyta > Pinopsida > Pinales > Pinaceae > Pseudotsuga > Pseudotsuga menziesii. The sequence continues at coordinate 199,899 of LPNX010976863.1, read as the reverse complement.
GAAGGTGTCAAATATTACGTGGGGGAGACAATTGAATTATTGCCTCAACCTTCAAGGGATCGACTCTAATACCCTCCTTGGATACGATGAATCCTAGTAAACGACCAACTGTCACGCAAAAGATGCACTTTCAGGATTTAAATGAACTTGATAATGACGACATCTTTTGAACACTAATCTCAAATGATAAGGATGACGTACTCTCAAATGAGAGTGAGTAGCGAGATCATCCAAATATACTTCAATAATTGTTTTAAGATTGTGAAAGATTAAGGTCATGGCCTGCTGAAATGTAGCTCCGGCGTTTTTAAGGCCGAAGGGCATCTTCCGATATGCAAAAGTACCCCAAGGACAAATAAATGCGGTCTTGTGTTGATCCTCAAGCTTAATTTGTATCTGATTATATCTAGAAAAGCCATCCAGAAAATAAAATACCTCACTTCCCACACACTCATCCAAAATTTGGTCAATAAATGTTGTGGGGAAATTATCCTTAGGACAGGCTCGATTTAAGTCATGGAAATCAGTGCATATTCGGATCGCTCCCTACTTCTTATCCACCAGAATGGGATTTGAAACCCACTCCATCAAGGAAATAAGATAGATAAAACCATCTTTAAGCAGTTTCTCTATCTCAACTTTAATGGCAGGTGCTTTTCTACGATTCACGACACGCAAATGTTGTTGAACCAGTTTTGCATCTGGATAGGTCTTGATTTCATGTTCAACAATACGATGGTCTATACATGGCATTTCTTCGTATGACTAAGCAAAAATGTCATAAAAATCCTTAAACAACTCGGTATACTCTTTAATCTCATCGGGGGAACAAACCACCCCAATGTAGACATTCTCAATCTTACCAGGATCACGAGAAATATTGATAGGAATCATTGGTGACAAGCTATCCATGTTCCCATCAGCCATCTGACCTGGAGAGCTGAATGGGACCATGTGGCTTCCAATTTTCTCACTAAGAATCTCCCTAAATTCATAACACTCCAAACGATCAAGATTTGGAAGGAAATACGATCGATGGTGCAACTCTTCCCAAGGTTACTCAACCCCAGACATGGCCTCAAGAATAGCTTCATTTGACGAAAAAAAATCATCAAGGTAGCCATGAGAGTGGGATGACTCTACTTCCCATACAGGCAGCACATAAGCATCCTCCTCCTCCATCCTCAAAGAGGAAGGATTAGGATTTGCAACATGATCAATATTCACTTGATATGCCACCATTGTTGCAGGCAACGACACGTCTATCTTGAAAGGAATTCTCAAAGTACTCGGTGAAGGAAGAATCCAAGGATCTTCCATATGAGTAGTGCAAAAAGATACCGAATTCGATGAGGATGAAGCCCCACCAAGACTAGACCCAATCATAAGAACATGTGTAGGACAACTAAAGGTTCCCATAAGAGAAGGATACATACCCACACCCACATTTTGCTGGCTGAGAATGATCGATAATCGGGATAGAGGCTCCCGATGATGCATTGACACTCGGATTATGGAATGACTTTTGATCAATAATAATAATCTTCCCATTAAATGGAAATCATACCACTCGAAATAGGGAAGAAGCTACGGCTTGCATATTGTACATCCAATTCCTACCCAGCAAAAGATTGTAGTCAAGGGGCGCATCAACCACCTTGAACTCGATCGCGACGGTCTTCCCTCCCAATTGGACCTCTAGAGAAGGAAGTATACCATGTGGCCGAAATGATATACCATCGAAAGTCGTCAACATGTTGGAAAATTGAGACAACGTGGGAGAAACTAAGCCCTTCCAACAAGACAAAGACATCATGGAAGCAGCATCGCCTTCACCAATGACAATACGCATGATGGTGTTGTCAAGACACTTTACATGAATCAAAAGACACACGTAGTAAGTCAAGTGAGGCTATACTCCCATGGTTTCAAATTTGATAATGGAAGAAGAGCTATCGTCACTAACCCCAAGAGCAGACAACAAGGCTTTCCTATGCGGAGGACAAGTCTGAAGAACTTCTAATATAGACATCACACAAGGAGTCTGGCCCAAATACTTGACAACTAAATAGTTCTAGGCAGCTCGGGAATTAGGATTGTGCCTCAAATGCTTCAGTACTCCCTTAGGAATGTGAGGTGGAGCTTCAGGCTTATCAATTTGCAAAGGGCTCTTGGGTGGGGAAGGTTCTTTCCCAAGGTCTGGTTGTGACAAACCATAGTCTTTTGCATGTGTCACAACTTTATCATCTCTCACCATGTTGATGCAACCGTGACCACTAGTGGCCTCCGGCAGGTTTTGAGTTCCACCAGACGCAGAACCAGGATTAGCGGTCCTCGAGTTCATATTTTTATTATTATGCAAAGGATTAGTAAACACAGTTGGGCCTTGTGCTATGAACTTCAAGGCATCCTCCATACGAGGGAACAAGCGAGTGAGGTGATCATCCTTACACAAATTACAAGGAAACTTCACCTTACGTTTAGGCTGCTTGTCCCCCCTAGCAGTATTCATGTTCTTGACATTATTATTATCATTTTTGTTTTTATTCCCACCCTTATGATTTTTTTTCTTTTTTTCTTATTCCTTCCAAGCTACTGGTTTCCTTTCGGGTTCGACGTTTGCATGGAGAGTACACTCATCGACTGGGTAGGTTGAGACGAAGCCATAGCTTGTCCCGACGTAGGCTGGTTAATTGATAACTGGCTCACTTGTTTCGATACCGAGTCCGCAGGTTTGGTACTTGTTGAGCCAACAATACCATCGGCATGTGGCCCAGGTTTGATCTTGGGGTAGAAATTGGATCTTGGAGCATTCAGGATAATCTCATACAAAAGTCTGGATTGAGCATAGATCAAATCCAACTCTTGATCCCTAAATATAGCTTGGTCCTCATTTTGAAATTCAGATGTAGAAACATCCTTCACGATGTAAGGTAACAATGACTTGAGGAACCACTCAAGAAGAAACTATGGCGGTATAAAGGATTTAATTAATCATTTTCGTCTACACCACTCTTGAATATGATCTGAAATGTGCATGGATTTGTCTTGTAGGTGTAGAAATAATAGATCAATGCTATGAGCAATGATTCTAAGAAGAAGCACAGGAAATAGATCTTGCTACTAAGAATTCTCACAAGAATACACAGGAAAAATAGAGAGAAGAAAAGAGACTGAATCACATGAATGAAGAGATGAATATTGGTGTGTATCCTTCCATTGAATAATTATGAATAATAGTGTACATAAATAGTACATCCCTCATAGTAAAATTGAATTGTATGGAAACAACTCATAAAGCTCAAAAAGGATGACTTACCAAAATATAGCAAACCCCCATAGGTAGCTAAAGCAATTACCAAATATATCAAGGACCTCACGAGTTGGAAAAAGCATGAGTGAGTTGTCAAGGAGATGGAATTAATATGCTAATCCTAGAAAATGGATAAAAACTAATGGAGGATGGGTTGGAAACAAAAGCTCCCAGTTTCCTAGTTGACTAGCTTTTATCTTATCCATAGAAAAGCAGGAAAAGCAGAAAAAGCAGAATAAAGCAGAATCTGCTGTAAAGTCCCGTATACTAATTCTGGATGGTCAAAAGGTGGTCAATATCAACCCAGAATTGGAAATAAATCATTCCTAGGATATAGATGGCATGTATTGAGTTTAAGGTGCAAGTGGATGCCAACTAATTAAGCTAGTGGGTGAATAATTAATCAAATAATGATTAACTATTTTATCCTAAGTTGTGAGTGGGTTTAATATATTCCAACACACCCCTATAATTATGACTTTATGATGGTATGACAAAAATATAGATGCATATGGATGCATATAGGGCCCAGCAACAAGGCTATGGTCACCCTTTAACAATTATTATGTCCATAAAAGTGAGGAAAGAGGCAAAACCACATGGGGAAAATCCTCCCTCAAGATAGGACAAGGCACAAAATTTGAAAGAATGTCTTCAACATATCTTCATATTAACTTTAATGAGCTGACTGAACTGCTTCTAGATGAAGGAATTTTTGAAGAAATCATGAACTCCACGATCATGCGTTGGAGTGTAGAACCTGCAAGAAGGAAGAGGAGAGACTCCTTGTATCTCATCAACTGATGAAGTAGGAGAATAGCATAATCTGCAAACATAATCTGAAATGATCATGGATACAAGGAGATCTGCAAACATGTTTGCAGATCAAACTCTGATCTACAAACATAATCTGAAATGGAAAAGAGATCTGTGCATACTCCCTTCCAAAGAGTACAAAAAATAAGGCAATTTATTTCACACCCAATTCCCTGAATAGCTGCAAAATTGTGATGTGAATCACATGTCAATATTCCAATATGATGTAGCACCTATATAGATCTGATATGAGGCTGATAAAAATTTTATATATCAGAAATAGTAGCATATGGAACAGTAAGGACAAAGGCTTCAATGGCTCCATGAGGATATAGGGCTAGACTACTAAAATTATGAGCAAATGGGGAAAACTGATAGGTGTAAAAATATGAATGATGGATGGGCATAAGATATGAACCATAAGTGTTTAGAAAAAATCGAAACATTTTTAATATTATTCCATATATGACTAAGTTCATGGATAACCAGCCACTGAAAGTTAAGAAATACTTCAAATCATGTAAGATAAATATCACTGCATAAGAGACCAATGAGGAATCAACTAGTGAGCTTGGGATTTGTATAGTCTTTGGATTATTCATAGGTATGGCAGATGGTATGGATGGTGGTATTATATGTGTATCAACCTACAAATATGCTTCTAAATCAGAATCCAAAGGATCACATATAAGCATATCAATAGACTCATGGGAATACACTGGTAATGAATCCTCTATATGAAAGGAGGAAAGAATGAGATGTTCACAATTTTCAAGAAGGCTCTGAGTATTGATGCCAAGAGCAAAGGAGTATATGCTGAAGCACATGAGATCAAGTAAGGTAAGTGGTATGACACAAATAAGGCTTGATGTGGCTAAGCAAACATCTCGGAAGTCACTGGGTTGCACACCATCAATGAGAGAGGTATGCAAGAGCTGTGAAGAATCTGGCACATGGATATCAGAATCTAAGATAGGAGATTGAGAGAAAAATGAATGGGTCACAGGATCATAATCAATATTAGCAGCAGCTCCATATGTTACTTCTTTTTCATCAATAGCATCACAAGAAGAAAAATCACCTTCAAGAGACACAAAAAAAGATGGCTCTTCAATATTTGCTTCTTCATTGAAGGAGGAAGCATTCGAATGAAAGAGGGCAGCAACAACATGGAATGTATGAGAAAATTCTTCATCATGATCAACTTTATCAGAGAATGTAGAGGCCAAGAAATCTTGAGAAAGAGAACAAGAGGAGATGCTAGGTTCACTCCATGCTTCATCTTCAATTTCCTGCAAACCAAAAGCTTTGTCCAAAATTTTCCAAAGCTCAAATGGAAATTCAGAAGAATCTATGAGATGATATATATTTGGAGACATTCCCAAACACATAATTCCATAAGCTCTATCACAATTATTTATCCAATCAGTCTTATCTTCATAAGACTCAGGTTCACTCAATGCACCAATGGAGACATCAAAGAGACATTGCCTCTTCAAGTATGTGCTCATCTTTGGCTTCCAATCAGCATAGTTGAAAGGAGATAGTAGAGGAACTTTTGAATCCATATTGAAGTTGTTGATATGCTCTAGGAGATACTCTCTGCAACCTGTAAAAACAAACTAGGAGAAAATATTGTAAGCTAGACAAGCTCTTCTTCAGAGAGGGATAGGAGACTGGAAGCGCTCCTCAACTTTGTAGAACTTGATCAACCTTGCTGCTCTGATACCATGTATAAATAATAGATCAATGCTATGAGAAATTATTCTAAGAAGAAGCACAGGAAATAGATCTTGCTACTAAGAATTCTCACAAGCATACACAAGAAAAATAGAGAGAAGAAAAGAGGCTGAATCACATGAATGAAGAGATGAATATTGGTGTGTATCCTTCCATTGAATAATTATGAATAATAGTGTACATAAATAGTACATACCTCATAGTAAAATCTAATTGTATGGAAACAACTCATAAAGCTCAAAAAGGTCGACTTACCAAAATATAGCAAACCCCCATAGGTGGCTAAAGCACTTACCAAATCTATCAAGGACCTCATGAGTTGGCAAAATCATGAGTGAGTTTTCAAGGAGATGGAAATAAAATGCTAATCCTAGAAAATGGAGAAAAACTAATGGAGGATGGGTTGGAAACAAAAGCTCCCTGTTTCCTAGTTGACTAGCTTTTATCTTATCCATAGAAAAGCAGGAAAAACAGAAAAAGCAGAATAAAGCAGAATATACTGTAAAGTCCTGTATACTAATTCTGGATGGTCAAAAGGTGGTCAAGATCAACCCAAAATTGGAAATAAATCATTCCTAGGATATAGATGGCATGTATTGACTTTAAGGTGCAAGTGGATGCCAACTAATTAAGCTAGTGGGTGAATACTTAATCAAATAATGATTAATTATTTTATCCTAAGTACTGAGTGGGTTTAATATATTCCAACACCCCCCTATAAGTCTAACTTTATGATGGTATGACAAAAAATATAGATGCATATATAGGGCCCAACAACAAGGCTATGGTCACCCTTTAACAATTATTATGTCCAGAAAAGTGAGGAAAGAGGCAAAACCACATGGGGAAAATCCTCCCTCAAGATAGGACAAGGCACAAAATTTGAAATAATATGTCTTCAACATATATTAATCTTAACTTTAATGAGCTGAATGAACTGCTTCTGGATGAAGGACTTTTTCAAGAAATCATGAACTCCATGATCATGCGCTGGAGTGTAGAACCTGCAAGAAGGAAGAGGAGAGACTCCTTGTATCTCATCAACTGATGAAGTAGGAGCATTATCTGAATGTTTCTTTCTGCTATCAAACTCTGATCTGCAAACATAATCTGAAATGGAAAAGAGATCTGTGCATACTCATTTCCAAAGAGTACAAAAAATAAGGCAATTTATTTCACACCCAATTCCCTGAATAGCTGCAAAATTGTGATGTGAATCACATGTCAATATTCCAATATGATGTAGCACCTGTATAGATCTGATATGAGGCTGATAAAACTCTAATATATCAGAAATAGTAGCATATGGAACAGCAAGGAAAAAGGCTTCAGTGGCTCCGTGAGGATATAGGGCTAGACTACGAAAATTATGAGCAACTGGGGAAAACTGATAGGTGTAAAAATCTGAATGATGGATGGGCATAAGATTTGAACCATAAGTGTTTAGAACAGATCCAAACATGTTTAATATTAGTCCATATATTACTAATTTCATGGATAACCAGCCACTGAAAGTTAAGAAAGACTTCAAATCATGTAAGATAAATATCACTGCATAAGAGACCAATGAGGAACCAACTAGTGAGCTTGGGATTTGTATAGTCTTTGGATTATTCAAAGGTATGGTAGATGGTATGGATGGTGTTATTATATGTGTATCAACCTGCAAATATGCTTCTAAATCAGAATCCAAAGGATCACATATAAGCATATCAATAGACTCATGGGAATACACTGGTAATGAATCCTTTGTATGAAAGGAGGAAAGAATGAGATGTTCACAATTTTCAAGAAGGCTCTGAGTATTGATGCCAAGAGCAAAGGAGGATATGCTGAAGCACATGAGATCAATTAAGGTAAGTGGTATGAAACAAATAAGGCTTGATGTGGCTAATCAAACATCTCGAAAGTCACTGGGTTGCGCACCATCAATGAGAGAGGTATGCAAGAGCTGTGAAGAATCTGGCACATGGATCTCAGAATCTAAGATGGGAGATTGAGAGAACAATGAATGGGTTACAGGATCATAACGAATATCAGCAGCAGCTCCATCTGTTACTTCTTTTTCATCAATAGTATCACACGAGGGCATCACCGAGGGACCAATATGATATCACGTCCGTTCATATTGGGGTGGTTAAAAATTAAAAAATTAAAAGTGAATATATTGGTGGTATATTAGGGGTAATAAGGGTTTTTTTTTTAGTATATAAATATGCAATATGTTTAGGGTTATTTTATTCCAAATTTCTGCCCGCTCCCTTAACCAATGCTCCACCATTGTGCACCCTGGGTATGCTGCCCTGCGTATGCTGCTGAGTTTTTCTGGTGCATAGCGTTTGCTCTCACACTGTCTTTGCTGCTGCTGCATAGAATACTTGGTTTATAGAACAATGATGCTCATCCCTGTTCAAATCTGCATGATTCCACTGATTGGCCACATGTATATACATGTACATGTCAGAATGATTGCTTATTTGGTTTTTTCTTGTAGTTTTGTTGATGATTTTGTCTACGTGGGGCTTCCTCGCACTGTCTTTGTTGCCGCTCAATGGTCACGGGTTCCACCCCAACCGCCTCCATCATTTCTTTTGTTCTTTTCCTCTGCAATTTATGTGTTCTGACTTGAAATGCTTGCTGCGGAGGGGAGAGTAGAGCTCAGGTCGTGGACGGTCTCTACTAACTTTCTCTGCATAAGTGCAGTAGAGGTTTCCCCGAGTTCTTGAATCACACGAACATGAACTCGAACTCAAGCTGTTTGAATCCCTTTGATAACGTTGTTTTGTGGTTTCCTAATCATAGATTCAGTAGAGAATCTAATATTCATCAGAAAGGAAATAAGGCTGTTTGCCTCTGTAGCCGTTGGAACAGAGAATTTAGCATAAAATTGCTATTGGTACCAGCTTGGTGTGAACTGGTTAAATAGATCCCCGTGGGTAGTAGGTAACATAATGAATTTGGGAACAAGTAGGGTCTGCATAAAGTCAAGGATTCCTGCCTGAGTAACATAAAATCAAGTCCTAAGACAATGGATTCCCCGTTGCAACTCTAGTGATTCCCTGGTTGTCTCCATAGATGGATGCTTGTCTCTGAAAATAACATTCCAAGGTTTCATTCAGTGTAGGAGATCCTTTCAAAGGGAATTAGCGTCTTTGATATCCGTAACAATGGTTTGCAACAAGAGTAATATCTGCCAGAAGAAATACCAAACATAAAATTATGCTCAACCCTGTTCAAATCTGCATTTTTAGGGTTTTATTGAGTCTTGTAGAGGGTAACTGGTTTTTTGGTTTCCAGTTAGATTTTTTTAAACATTGTGCTGATTTTTGTTCTGTGATATGTTTTTCTTCTGTCTTCTAGCTCATAGATATTTGATGTTAGTGCTGTTGTTAAATTTGAGCCCATTTGATAATCCTTCTGGGGTTTGGTTTTGTTCTCCAGGCATGATGCAGGAAAGAGGGAGTAGGCCAAGTGGTGAAGACCTGCTTTCATGTTCACGTCCATTGCTTGAGAGAAGGTTGAAACCTCAGCCTGAACAAGCCCTAGATGCAAGTCCACCAAAACCAAGTTCTGCTACTACAACAACTATAGTTTATCACAACCTCGTCATTTTTGCAAGGCCTGCAGAAGGTACTGGACCAAAGGAGGAACTCTGAGGATTGTACTTGTTGGTGGGGGTTGCAGAAAGAATAAGAGGGACAAGAGAACTGTAGCTGCAGAACAGCCCATCTTCAACACAAAAAATGAGCCAACCATGTCTGCTAGACCCTCTGCAAATGCCCTACCAATTGCCTTGGATCACCATCAAAATGACCTTAATCCTGCTACTAATTCAAGCTCTTATTTCAATCTTTCTGCACATAGTACTGCTGGATCCACTGAAGCTAGTATAGCATTTTCTAGAATACAAGAAGCTGCAGGGAATGGGGGTCGGTCTATTCTACCCAACTGCAACAACTCTGATTATTTGGGCCTCTCCTATGGCAGCAGTGGGCAATCCTCTTTTGGTCCCCAGAGTAGCCTAAATAGCCTTAACTGCTGCCAATGGATAGGCCTGAAGGTGTTGAGCTTCAATATTGTTGGTACAATATAATAAAGGGGCAACACATGTACAAGTAGGTATACATTGACAATTTGATTTTGGTTTCCTGGTGCTTTATTTGTGGTTTCTGCAATGAAGTGACATTAGCATTTGGTTTTGTCTAAAAATGACTATTGTGTGATGCTTTTTATCATCGTTGTAGTTATTAGACATGTCAATCATATGCAACATGCCCTGGCGATCATAGCACTCAGACGTGTTCACTACTCTTCACTAACAAATGCCTTCAGTGATGAGATTCTCGAGGCTACATTCAATGTAAGCGTCCAAATCCACTTATGTTTATGCCATCCACTTTGTTGTGCTATTAATGGGATTAAACCTATGTACATGCAGTAATCAAATTAATGTTTATATATCCATATGTACATGCAGACAAATGCAGAGCAGCTTGAACGTATTTTCGGTGGACAAAAAAAGGGTGTCATAGTCCACGCAATAGGAGAACAGATTAGAGAAATGATGAGGAGACATGAATTTTCCACAGAATCATATTGTGTTTGGTAGGATCTAATGTTGGCATTGATGATACTATTTGATCCAAAGTACTTGAATGAAATAGTAAGTAGATTCTTTTGGCATGCCATTACAGACATTTGTGTTTTTCGGCCTCAAAGGATGTCACAAGTTGATTATCATGGGATGCATGTATTCTCTTTATATCACTGTCTGTTATCCTAAGCTAATTAAAAAAAAGTTGTGATAACCCTAGTGAGTCTTAGGTATCAAATCGAATGCTATGTAAATCCAGGTAAAAAAAATTCCAGGAGTAGAGGTCGCAACGTCTGCCATAAATCCTTAGATCCAGACATTCATTATTTGCAGTTTGATCCAGTTCACTTTCTTTCATAATTGTTTATTGAGTTGATTAGGAGCTAATTAATTGATTGACTCGGTTTATGATTTCATTTCCTAATGGAGTTTGCAATAGGAAATGTAATTTCTAGTGGTATTAAGCTACAAGCTGAATATGATTGTGAGAGAATACTGAGGTTCCAAGTTTTGGATAAGTATTGACAGATTACAATCAACATATTGTTTGTCTCTTCAGGGAAAATCTGTGGGGGGTAGTTCACTGGAAACACCTCGAGAGATAAAAGCTCAAAAAATAAAATAAAAATAGTTTGAAGGGTAGAGATGAAATGAAATTCCAACCCTGATTCCAGCTAGGTTTGAAGGGTGTATTTCTCATTGTTTCTACATGCTGAGTATTCTATATATGATATGAAATTTTCAGAAAATAATATCAGCTAGTTGGGGGCATAGAGGGTCTTCAAAGTTTATCATCAAGAGGGTTGATACAGTCATCACTTGCAGACATGTTGCATTGAATTCAACTGACAAGAGTTCATAAACATTCTAAATCAAAGAACTTGGCTTTTAGTTTACTATATGTGCATAAGCATCCACTGTGGGAAACATGTTAAAGATCCTGGACATCACCTACAGGACGAGAATCAACACACAATATATGTTGGAGAAAAACTACCTCAGAAAATTGAAGGAGCACTTCCAAGCATGTGAAAAAGTGAATTAATTTACCTACATCAGTTGTATTTCTATTATTGAATTCCTTGTCTTGGTTGTATGTTGTGACTGGGATGATTTTATATGGACTGTTCATTGTTACTAATTCCAATTGCATATCTATAATTTGTTCAATGGAAGTGGTATGATATTTGTAAACCTGAGAGTATTAAGTCAATATACATTTTAAACTCACTTGAAATATGAGCACAATAAACTAGCAATAGCACCTACAAGATCCTTTAAAAGAAAACAGTGTTTTATGTCATGATATCAAATTTTTTCTAAGTGTCTCCAGCTTGCTTTGTGCAATACATAACTACTTGGAGGATTTCTAAAGGAGCTAAGGTATATGGGTATGTACTATTCTCTTCTCTTGGAAATAGGAGGTATGCACTAGGAGTAGTTTTATTTCCCTTTCTCATGGTTGATTTTTATAACTCCTACCTTAGTAATTTCTTTGGATGTCTTGCGATTAAATATAAGTAATTGTGCTAAATGCATGTAGTAATAGGAGGTTTTTTTTGGAGAAGACTTGCTTCACTATTTTTTGTAGGTTGTTCAACTCAAGGAGACCACTATATGATTGGTTTGAATCCATGTCCCTATTATGCCATATACAGTATATGCATATTACTACATTTTTTCACTTTGAGCTCATGTAGTTTGTAGCCTATCTTTGCTGCTCTTAGGCTATCATATGATGATGCATTACCATGGATGAGATGATATTGATATACATGTGCCATTTTATTTTGCTATTGGATATATATACTGTGCTATTAGATCCAATATGTGTTGCTCAATGGATCTATGATGGATATGACTAGTGCGGTGCTTATTTATTGTCTACATGTGTTGCATATTTTTTCTTATAGATGAGTATTATCCTTAGTACTTTAATGAATTTCAGATATAAAATGGAACTTGATCTTACAGGACATCATGCATTAATAACTCCTACCTGTTATGAGTAGTAGATCATTTACTTGAGAACTATCCCCTTTATCTTGCAAAACCATCTTTTGGTTTTGGTTATAACTTTGGTACAATTTCATCAATGCTTCCTATTAGCCTGCATTATGTAGTCTCCAAAAGTGGAGTCTTTTAAGTTTTTACTTTTTTATTGCAATCACTTTTACATACGCTTCTCGATGGAGAGCCTGATTTTAGATTCCAAGATCAATCTGGGACAGTGAATGGTATTGTATAAGGCTAGTAATGTACTTCATCTCTACTTTCATTCTGATATATGGTGATGTGCTAGGGTAATAAGTTACCTTTATTATATCAGGGGCATTAGTCTTCCCATTTTATTATGGTACTAGGATGACAATTGTATGTGAACGAGGCAAGATATAATAGGGAAATTTTAGAAAAACATTATGAAAGTTTGAACCCGATTCCATGTAAGAAAGGCAGTAGTTTGATAATTTAAAAGATATCTTGAAATGTAATGTGAATTGAGCTTAATTAAAAGTATTTACTCATTTGTTGGGCCTTTGTTCATAGGTCAGGTTTATGGAATACTGAGTCACCAGGGTTCCATTCTTGCATGTGGTCTTCTTCACCTTAATGGAAAGTGTAAAAAACGAATGAGGTTGGGTACATGCATGATGTTCCAAACAATTTTGGTAGAATATTTTCCCTTTGGACCTGGCTCCTATGATATGAGCACGGGTATTTACACCATGATTTCTCACACACGAGAGATAGTAAGAGAGTAAGTATGGGCGTGTTAGAAGAGATTTGGGGAATTATACTTTTGTTGTATGCTCATTTGTATTACTATACATAGAGTACAAAATTGGTCTTGATTAAGATTAACCATTTCTCCAATAAACTAGGTAAGTGATCAATTTAGGATAATTGAAACAAAAGATAGAAGGATAAATTACAGAATAGAGGCAATATATTTTGTTTACAGATTATAATTTATTTCCAACTTATGAATCAAAGCTAGAGGGTAGGCCCAACAAATAACAAAAAAATCACAATCAAAGCCAGAAGCTCTATTTTACAAAATTGGTGGAGAGATTAAGATTAACCATTCTTCCAATAAAATACAATAAAGTGGGTGAATGATAAATTTAGGATAATTTTACAAAATTGGTGGAGAGATTAAGATTAACCATTTCTAGAATAAAATACAATAAAGTAGGTGAATGATAAATTTAGGCTAATTCAGACAAAAGATATAAGGATAAATTACGTAATAGAGTTTACATATCTTGATTGGAGGCTATAATTTATTTGTAACTTATGAATCAAGGCTATAATTTATTTATAACTTTACTGTCTACACTTGCATAATGCAACTCAGAAAATCCATAAGGTGTTTGTGCAGGTGCCATCTGAAATTTGTGCTCATGAAAGTGAGGAAATAGGAATGCTATCTAGTTCTTTCATATGTCGTCTGAAATTTGTGCTCATGAAGTTGAGGAAATAGGAATTCTATCTAGTTCTTTCTTCTTTGATATTGATGCCACATTTTCCTTTTGTAATTAATAATGATGACTTCTCATTGGAAGGGCCAATTAGCAACACTTTACCTCACATGGAATATGGCAGTTCTAGCTGATGTAGAATTGGGGCTTTATTAGCAATGTATATAAAATATGGTGTGCGTAGTATGCTATCTGATTTGTTGGCAGTTCCAGTTCATTAATGCTTTTGTAAGGATGTTTAGGCTTAGACATTTTGTGGATATTAGGACATTATTTTATCATGGATTTATATGTTATACTGTGAGTAAACCATGATTTGTTGAAGAGATTGTTGTCTTGTCCTTACAGTTGTTATTAAGTATTGATCCTATTGAAATCTAGTATTGGTTATGGTATCTCATGACCTTCTATGATTGTAGGTATATTGTAATGACCGTGATATATTCATTGTTATATGCTACATTGGTTATTAAACTTTTGTGTAACCCAGAGAATTAAGTCCTGAAATCCATCTCTGTCCACTATGGCAGTCACCTAGTTGTATAGTGGAGAGATGGTGGTACCTCAAAAGCACCTCAAAAGTAAATTAAGGTGCAGTTGTATAGATTTTTTGCATCCATGGCTGTTGGCTTTTCTTCTTCAGGAATGTTTGTGGGTTGAATTCATTTTGAATAAGCACTGAATACTAATGATTGAATTTGGTACAACAGGGAATGTCGTAGCTATGGGGTTTGTGCAACAAAAATGTGCTCTGGTCTGTAGGAGATCTCCAAGGCCTAACAATGGAGGTAGCTGTATATTCCTCATCATGAGCTATTTTGTAAGTGCTCATGCCTTTGGGATGGAAACATGGTGAGAAAAAGTCTGAACAAAAACCCACATTTAATAAACGTTTGCATGATTGAAATGGACTTGACATTTTTTGGAAAACACATGATTGCATTTCTATACTGGGAAAGTACTCTTTGAAATAGGAAGACCGATTCTCCTCTTTGCTCTCTAGGTTATTCATTTGGCAGAAATGATGATGTGGTGACAGGAGCATAGCAATTATCTATTCCTCACCATATTACCTGCAGTATGCTACAGGAGCTATTGGAGCTACATGCAACTACATTTAAATGAAATTAAATAGTAAAATGGCAGTACTGCAGTACTATGATCGATGGTCTATTACACAAAACAAGTCATGCCTCATAATAGATAATCAATTTTATTTTAATAAGAAGATTGTTTTTATGGTATCGATCATTCCTCATGGCCAGAGTGGAAGAAGAGTGTAGTGGGACTTCCATGATATGCTGAAATTCCATCCCAATTGAAGGAGAAGGCTCCAAGACCCAAGCAGTTCTTTGTCGCAACTCAGGGGTAGTTGGTGCACTTTTAGATGCTGGTGTGAATGATGAGTTTTGTGTAAGGACAAAGAACGAACATGAATTCCTCCCTCTTCACATGGCTGCTAGAATGGGCTGTCATATTATTATAAAGCAGTTCATAGAACAGAATTGTGATCTAAATGCAAGAACAGAAACAAGTGAAAATGCATTGATGCTATGTGCAAAGGCTAATCATTAAGAATGTTTCATGGAGCTACTGGTTGCAGGGGCTGATCTTAGGCTTGTAAATATGGTAGGACAGAATGCAGTAAGCATAGCAAAAGAAAGTGGTTTTGCTTCTTTTGTCCATCAAATTCTTTGGGATACACTAAAGGCAGGACAGAAAATAAATTCAAGTGATCTCCAAGTGTTCTCTCCTCTTCATTTTGTGGCCAGATTTGGTGATACAATAGTTCTTTAGAAACTTCTATAGCAGTATGACATATATCTGAATGAGCAAGATAGGTATGGGTATTCTGCTGCCATGATTGCTGCAATAGAGGGCCATATTGAGGTTTTCAAAGTTCTTGTTTTTGCTGGAGCTGATTTGAGCTTGAACAATAAAAAGGGTGAAACATCGATAGTCCTCTCAGAAGCCCACGGATGCAAAGATGTTATCGAGAGGGTTCTGCTGGAAGCTGTTCTAGCAAATAAATTGAAGGAAGAGGAGTTTAAAGCCCTCCACTATGCAGCTCGGAGAGGCAATGTAGAGGCACTAGGGAAACTTTTGAAAAGATATTGTGCAGTCAATGCCCTTGATGAGGATGGTTACACTCCTATGATCCTTGCTGCAAGGGAGGGCCATGCAGATGCTTGTAAAATCCTACTTCTCAGAGGATCTGACTGTTGTCTAGTAAATCATAGAGGTGAGACGACTTTGGCACTTGCTAGGAGAAATAACCTGTCAAGAGTTGCTGAAGGTGTCATATTGGATCATCTTGCACGGAATATGGTTTTTGCTGGTGAACAACTCTGCAAGTACACTAGGCAAGGTAAAGGTGCTCCTCATATGAATATGGTTTGAATGCTTAAATCGGGATTGCTAACATGGGGCAAATCTAGTAGAAGAAATGTTATTTGCAAAGAAGCAGGGGTGGGACCAAGTGTTACATTCTGCAAAAATCGTTGCCAAGGTGATGCAGATAAACCAGCGATATTTAGAATTGTCACTGTTAAGGGAAGAGAGGTTCATTTTGAAGCTGGAAGTGCTGCAAATGTAGAGCTTTGGGTACGTGGAATCAATCTGATTGCCAAAGAAATGACTACTTTGAATGGAAATGCAGTCAGGAAATGAAATTCTACAGGGAGGTAAATGTGGTCTTTGTTTCTTCATTTGGAATCAAACTCATCCAGTCTATAAATGAAAATACATGGTGGAAATTGACTGAAAATGGTTGATTTCTGATGCCATCCTCACACAAATGACATGATACTGATTCTCAACCATACAGAAGCTTTAACAGGTTTAAATGAGTACTGTAAATGTAGAGTCCTGGACTTACTTTGAATTAAGATTACATATGCAGCCTAGCATTTTCAACTACCAATGCAGTTAAATATGGAGGTCTCTTTTATCTTTACAATTCTGTATCCTCACATTCTGGACAGCATGACAGGTGCTCAGAATGCTATCATTTAGAGTGTAATGTAAAAACAACATGAAGATAGATAGGCCAATAGATACATTAGGTTGTCCAAGCCTCTAGAACTATTTAACTGTCTATTGTGTGTTACGTGGTCAATTTTGGAGTTAACTGCAGAACCTCTGAAATGACCTTTTAGACATCTTGAAAAATGTATGGGTTGCAACTTCTATCAGGAAGCACTGAAAATGCCTATACAGGATCTCAGAGAAGTAAATACATTTCACATGACATTACATACTACAGTTTGATGTAATTAGCTCTTCTTGTATGAGATGTTCAAATTTTTGGCATTTGGCATTGGCAAGAATTGCCATTACTAAGTGATCATAAATGTGACATGAAACTTGATTTGACATAGCAGTTGTAGAATTGGAGTTTTTGAGGATAAAGAGCTCAATGTGTAGCATATGCACTTGGAGATGGTTCCTTGCACATCTGATTTTGTGTTATACTGTGTGCAACCTGATAAACCAAACTAACAGGATATTTTGTTTGTACAGCTAAATACATGTTTTAAAATGACTAATGAAAACTTTTCAATTCCCATATATTGTTTTTACATTTTGTTTATAAGTTCTAAATTTTCTTTGTTGAAAGTTTGGGATGCCTTTCTCCAGCTGTCAAAATGATAATCAAAGTTTAATTGCAAAATTAAAATTAGAAGTCTGGTCTTGGATACACAATCAGATCTTGTTACTGTACGTAGATAGCTGTTAAGCTTACATGGGCTAATACTTATCTTCCAGGCTCATATCCTTATCTGCCAAGTTGGCACACCTTATTTGCCTGGTTGGCATCCCATGAAATTATGAACTGTGAGCTTCTCCCAGTTTGTTATAAATACTGTCAATCTCATGTATTTCAATAACTTAATAGTGTATAGATTCAGATTCTTGCTATCCTATTATCTGTTTCTTGTGTCGAGGGCCATTTATGATCCAGGTTAAACCTGGATTTCTACTTGGTATCAGACCGGGCGCTTCCTGCTCTGCTTTTCTGAGTGACTGTATTCAGCTTTGTTTTCTCCAGCATTCCACCAAGTTTCCGGAACCTGGGAGTGTTGGAGTGGGGAAATGCACATGGGGGATATGTGCAGACACCCCCCGAATTTTAGGGAAATTCATGGGGGACAGCGGGATGTTGGGGTAAAATGGAGAGTGATGAGTTAAAGACTCAGTTTGAGGTCATCATTATCTAGAGTGAAAAGTTACAAGGAGACTGTACCATGGACTGGTCCTCTACATTCGGCATCAAAACACTTGACAGACACACACAAAGGCACATACATTCCAAAACCCAAATTTGTAATAATGAAAAGGTAACTGGATAACACCTCTACCATCTCGACAACCCCACTCTCGTCGAACATTTTGGCAAGCCCTTCACTATCAATGTCAAAGGGGATATTACCTACATATAGTTTAGTGCCCTCGGGAAGAGGAGGATAGTCCTGGTCTTCAACTGTCTCTTTTTTTGCTTTTCTCTCTGTACCAATTGCCACATCTAATTCTTCCTCCTGAACCGCTTGAATTCCCCTCAATTTCTCTTTCGATTCTTTTCCTTCTGAAACTCCTGATGCAGGGGGGGGCTCCTCCACTTCTTCTTCTGCTTGCACCAAAGGAATATCATGTGCCTCCTCTACCACTTCTGCCACCACTGGTGAATCCTGTGCCAATGATCTAATTCTTAGGACCCGCCTCCTGCCCAAAATAGGGGTCAAACAAGAAATCCCATGGCGGGCATGGGATATCCCTAAATGACAAGGGGCAGCCATTGGCAAGGCCATCATAGGAAGCCTTAAACAAGGAGCCTTCAGACATGTTGAACCTCATCCTAAAGCTGTTACTGCTATTGCTTCTAATGAAGGCAGCACTTGGGTAGTCGCCATTGAAAAGCATGAAGCTGCCATATTCACAAAAACCTCAAAAAAATATGCCCTAAAACCTTGCAAAAATTCTAAAACTGCAAAAGGATCCTATAACTTCATCAGATAGTGTATAATTCTTCATCAATTTCACTTTTACCTAAAAACTTCAAAACCAAAAACTTCTTCCATAGCTTGAATTATATTTAAAAAGGAACTCCAACTTATCTTCACTAGAACCTAATTCAAGGAAAATTGGAAAACAATAAGAGAAATCTTGGGAGGATTTATGCTCTCTTCTCCTTGTCTCTACAATTGTGGTAAGATGTCTAGTGTTTCTTTGTCTTTCTATGCGAGGAGGTGACTAAGGTAAAGTAAAATACTAGGTTTTTTATGCACATTACCTTTCCTTGTTAATTGGATTCTTTCCACATATCTCCTTGGAGATTATCCTACCAAATAAATACTTTGAGTTTTCATTTTGTTCTAACTAAGAGATTAATTAACATAACCCAGTTTTTCAGGTTTATTGGTTTTGTCCTAGTTCCTATAAAGTACAATTGTCGAGATGATTGGAAGAGCAATTGATCACAACCCCTTGTATATTTAAAAGAGGATGAGTTGGGGTTTTAAAATCCCTCATATTCACTCTATCATATTTTTATTAAATTCCTATACTTTTATGCAAAACATTATAAAAATTGGAAAATTGGAAAAACCCTAAACATAGTATTTTTATTAAAAATCCTAAAAATAGTTAGTTTTATGCTTGGTTATTTAGATATTATTTTTCTTGTGAGTTATTTCACTATTGTAAACTTCATATTTATGATATTATACTAATAAATACATATACCCACTAGCCTAATGGGTAGGAAATGAACCTAAGCGCCGGATATGTGACGACGCTTTCCATGTTAAATAGTTGACCAATTAAAGGAGTCGTCGCTTAAGCGACGCTTACACTAACGCTCCATCACTTAACCGACGGTTATGAGAATAGTCGTCGCTTAACCGATGCTTGTGGCCACATTTACAAAAAAAAATGTATCCTTGTGATTTTTGATAAGTTTAAAAAGAGAAATCCATGCACCGTCGGATTTTGGATCAAAATGTAGTAGTGGTACAAATAAACCCTCTCTTATTTGTTTTGACATCATGTGATACATTTTAATTCCTAATAAAGTGATTTGCCTAAGGGTGCCTATCAAGTGTCGCCCTTTCTTGTGTTTAGTTTTTTTTTCCCTTAGGTAGAAATATAAAGGGGTATAAAAAATGTAAATGAAAAAATGGATACATGCAATATATAGGGAAAATAGGGGTTTTTTAAAATCGGTAAGGCATATTGGGAGGGGGTTAAAAAAAAATGATTTTGGGAGGTATTTTCCAATATTTTTTTAAAATAGGGGTATTGTTTCATATTCCACAAACGAACGTGCTATGGCATGGTTTCACTAAGTGAAGACCCTGTGTAGTATCACAAGAGGAAAAATCACCTTCAAGAGACACAGAAAAAGATGGTTCTTCAATATTTGCTTCTTCATTGAAGGAGGAAGCATTCGAATGAAAGAGGGCAGCAACAACATGAAATGTATGAAAAACTTCTTCATCATGATCAACTTTATCAGAGAATGTAGAGGCCAATAAATCTTGAGAAAGAGAACAAGAGGATATGCTAGGTTCGCTCCATGCTTCATCTTCAATTTCCTACAAACCAAAAGCTTTGTCCAAAATTTTCCAAAGCTCAAATGGAAATTCAGCAGAATATATGAGATGATATATATTTGGATACATTCCCAAACACATAATTCCATAAGCTCTATCACAATTATTTAGCCAATCAGTCTTCTCTTCATAAGACTCAGGCTCACTCAATGCACCAATGGAGACATCAAAGAGACATTGCCTCTTCAAGTATGTGCTCATCTTTGGCTTCCAATCAGCATAGTTGAAAGGAGATAGTAGAGGAAATTTTGAATCCATATTGAGTTTTTTGATATGCTCTAGGAGATACTCTCTGCAACCTGTAAAAACAAACTAGGATAAAATCTTGTAAGCTAGACAAGCTCTTCTTCAGAGAGGGATAGGAGACTGGAAGCGCTCCTCAACTCTGTAGAACTTGATCAACCTTGCTGATCTGATACCATGTAGAAATAATAGATCAATTCTATGAGCAATGATGCTAAGAAGAAGCACGGGAAATAGATCTTGCTACTAAGAATTCTCACAAGCATACACAGGAAAAATAGAGAGAAGAAAAGAGACTGAATCACATGAATGAAGAGATGAATATTGGTGTGTATCCTTCCATTGAATAATTATGAATAATAGTGTACATAAATATTACATCCATCATAGTAAAATTGAATTGTATGGAAACAACTCATAAAGCTCAAAAAGGCTGACTTACCAAAATATAGCAAACCCCCATAGGTGGCTAAAGCACTTACCAAATCTATCAAGGACATCACGAGTTGGAAATAGAATGAGTGAGTTGTCAAGGAGATGGAAATAACATGCTAATCCTAGAAAATGGAGAAAAACTAATGGAGGATGGGTTGGAAACAAAAGCTCCCAGTTTCCTAGTTAACTAGCATTTATCTTATCCATAGAAAAGCAGGAAAAGCAGAAAAAGCAGAATTTGTTGTAAAGTCCTGTATACTAATTCTGGATGGTCAAAAGGTGGTCAAGATCAACCCAAAATTGGAAATAAATCATTCCTAGGATATAGATGGCATGTATTGAATTTAAGGTGCAAGTGGATGCCAACTAATTAAGCTAGTGGGTGAATAATTAATCAAATAATGATTAATTATTTTATCCTAAGTTGTGAGTGGGTTTGGTATCGACATCGTAACGTACAGGTAACTGGAAATGATTAAGGAAAGTCATGGCAAGGTCATCAAACGTAGCATAAGCCCCTCCGGTAACTCTATATACCATTTCACCGCAGTATCCATGAGGGTGCGTTGAAATAGCCTCAAACAGATGGAATTGCCATGTAAGGAATTGGAAGAGTACCAAAGGTGGAAAGTGGTGACATGCTCACCAGGATCTTCACCAGCCTTACCTTGGAACTTGGAAATGCCCGAGGGAAGCTTGGTAGGGACTGTCGGTCATGCCATATTATGAGACACATGATCATTAATCAATCTCGACAAATCAAGTAAGTTCAAAGTCACAAGGAAAGGGAGTCTAGGTTGAGCTAGTCGATGCCACACTCCCTGGTAGTGTTGATTCATGTAAGGTTGATTGCTATAAATACCATGGTCATGGACATAATAACCTCCTTCCATTTGACCCATGAAGGGATGCATGGAAGCATTGTGATGTGGAGTACATTGATTATGAGGTGCTACAAAGCCATAATTAGAAGAGTAAGCGGGTTGTTGATACTTGTACCCATATGGTTGATATTTGTTTCCATACTGTGGTCCATAAGAATGTCCATGGGAAGCTCCATAAGGTGTTCCATGAGATGATCCATAATTAGGTATATAGGGAGATCTATGAGCTGGACCATGAGACAATCTAGAAACAGGTACATGACCTACTGACACAATAGGAGGCACTTGGCTTTGTGATACTACCATGTTAGCAGTCGCAGAGCAAACATGGCTAGTAGAGACATTCCAGCTTGAAGGCCCACATGAATTAGGGGGAGGATGGGTCGTTAAAAAAGTATTCAAAGGAACGGGGTTCGAAGATGATGGGACATGTGAAGGAATGTAAGTGGTGTTCCCAATGTTCACACATCTCGGTTCTGGTATCCAGATAGGGTTACTAACACTAGGCCTAGGATGAGCATGTGAAGATGCCTCCACCACAGGGATGGAAGGTGCAATGTAACTGGTGCCCCCAAACCTCTCCGCATGGAAAGGAATGGAAGTGCCACCAGGCGTAGTGCCAGGGTCAACTTCTGACTCGGCATGATATGCAGGATTAGACTTGGGGATATCAGGCATTCCATATCTAACATTACTAGTGCTTGTGGGTTCATAGTGAGTCTCGTCACCCGAAAGCCAATACCGGCAACCTGTGAATGAGGGATCATAAGCATATCATGAAAGATGCTCGTGTGGTGGATCATATGTGATAGTAGGATCATCCTCCCCAACCTCGTGAGGTGGAGAGGACATCTCTGGAATCTCATCATCATGATATCCCATGGTGTGTGAATCAAAGTGATAAGTAGTCTGCTCGAACTGTATGGTTCCCTCTACCAAATGGGGAGGAGACGTGGAAGGAGGAAGTCCTTATAACCAACGAGAATAGCAAGGTGTCACACCCAAATCCACCGTGAATCAATAAAAATAAAAGACGCAATCTAATTACGCAACCCTAAGCAAACTAGTGTGCACAGAGCATAAACCTAAAAATGTAAAGCCAAATCATAAGAAAACCAAGGGTAGGGTATGTGATCTCCCGAATGAAGAAGGTATGTATTTCCTAGGAGAGGCTTGAGACTCCCATACTAAACAAGCGGAGGTTCATAACCAATTATAGTGGCCCTCAACTTCAACGCATATAGTGACTGTGCTATTCGACCCCTGTCTGGCCATGACACCTACATAATAACCTATGCAAATACCCCCTCGATAACCTAGGTAAGGAAACTAAGGTCACCTCAATATAACCAATTCTCAGGCAGACAGTCGTAGGCAGGATTGACCGTATGGGTAGGATAACAATGCCCAAAGCCTGAAAGCACATCTGGTACCCCAGGGGTGCACTAGCCAATACCTCAAAGGCCCCCAAATACGAATACAATCTTGGAATATCTCCAGTGCTAATGAATCACAATTAGGGGTCATCCCAATCATAATTGCTCACAATGCCTCGTGCTTAACTCCCTTGTAAGAGAAGGATCCTGAGAAACAATAATTATACCAAGGGTTTCACACTCTCACCTGTATAGGCACCTAATTGTTTTGATTAGTGGTCTTGGAGAATTAAATTACAATGAACTATTCTAATAACCTAAAACCTAATCTTGTTGATGCACCTTAGAAAAGAAAAGAGTGTAATTCATTTTATTATGCGTTGATTTTAATTGGTTGTATTACTCAAAGGGTAAATGGACGTGCAACTAATGAAGTTATGATGCAACAAGAAGTAAAATGCACACCTAACAATCAATGCAATTACACTATGTTGAATGAAAAACAGGTTATGCTACTACTTGAAGTGCAAAATTTTTCCTTCAAATGTATATGCAATCATTCCTATATGAAGATCTGACTATAATTCACCAAGCAAACCTAATGCAAGTACCATGCTAATGCAAAATGAAAGCAATGCATAACTATGTAAAAAGCAAAATGTTTTTGTATTTTTGAATTAAATGAGATATAAAAGCAAAAATATTACTCTACCACCCTCAGGCTCTGCAACTACTCACAAACAACAGCCAAGCAAAGCACCAAGTTAAAAGAGACCTAATGCACTAATCTCAAAACAAAAAGTAGAAAATGAATGACAAGAACATTTTAAAAAATAAAACTAAAATAAGTCTCTAGTCAGAAACAGGGGTGTATACAGACTCCAAAAGTATCCAAGAAGTCTCAGCAACCATCTAAACTCACCCAACAACACTTAATCCTACCAATAAAGCAAAAATCAAGGCATACGTGATTGTTCTCAGTAAACCTGCGTACATACGTGACTATTCCTGGAAAACGCGTGTGTACACGCGACTGTGAAAGCAAAAACCGCGTACAGGAAGAAAAAGAGAGAAAAACCAGGCAAACAGAAAAGTTGACACAAAATTTACTTCTTCGAGACACTACTGGGCAAACATGCCCCCAGACCTAACATAGAAACATAGAAATCAGAGCAATTCAAGCACATTGAATGCCAAAAACCCCAAAGAAAAATAACTAGGAACCTCCCTAGTGGATTCGCTAATTCTGTTATGGAGAGAAACTTCCTATGGCTTGGGGAGTACCACAATAGAGAGAGAAACTGCAGAAATCAATCCCTTCCCAATATGCAAGAGAAATAAAACATCTAACACTAAAGGATCTTGAATCATAGCTTATTCCGGATGGTTGAAGTAGATCCCTGTTGAACTTTTTCCAATCTTGCTTGTGTTAGCAATTTGCTCTCAACAACAGTAAACAAGACAAGCATGCTATATAATATGGTGTTAGATCTACTCTAGAATATATAATAAACAATGTATAAGGAATTAAACACATCGATGGATTCAATATTCATTTAAATGCACATTATTGGATAGGAAAAGATATTTCTATTAATCAAATCAGAGATTACACAAGTGACAACTTCTGTCGGCACACCTGAGAACTGGAGAAACTGAGTCCTCCACCTAGGCCTCCACCACCTCAATCCTCCATCTCTCGATAGCAAGCTCACAAGAAAAGGCAAGCTTGGGAAGAACACAAAGTGCTCCAAAGGGATAAAGGGATGCAGACTCAAGTATAAGGAAGCTACGACAACAATGGAATATAGTTTTCTTGCTCTTCAATTCCTCCCCTTCAATGTATCCAAGGGGTTCCTTATATAGTACTCCAAAGGGGTAATGGAGGGTCAAATCCGAGCGATCTCGAGGCATATGGAAGTCCAAGAGACAAGTGGTTTAGACACACATCAAGGAAAACTCCAAAAATATTTGGACTTATGCACACATCCCAATGTACGCGGGTTTGAGGTTGATATCCACGTATATAAGCAAGAAAGGGATTAAAAGTAGCGTACAACAAATAACAGGTGTTTTTAGGGATGAAATTGGAAACATCAAAGGTACAATATTGGTCCATGGGGTCCAAAGAGTCTGCAGAGGGACAAGGAAGGCCATAACTATGTGTGGTAAAATCAGTTGTAACACCGAAGAAGATATTTTTTATCTATCAGTACATGGATCAAGATGCTCGTTTATGAGAAGGGAATTCTGCAGTTAAGTAGTTAAGTCACGCACCTAGGAAGAAGGATATGTCATAGACGACCTATCAAGAAAATGGGAAATGGTAAGCTGAGATGTTCCCAGGAAGTACAAAACCTGAACTAGAAGTTGGAGTCCTAAGAAGTGGAAGGATATTCATATCAGGGAAAAGAATAAAGACAGAGGAAGGTCGACGATCTCCTATTCTATTCGAGGAAAGTGAGCATGAAATTCAGTCACAACTAGACGAAGGGTATTGCAATGAAGAGGAGAACTACAATATGATTTCAGAAGGGATAGAGGAGTCCAAAGATCCTGTGGAGACACCAAGATCAGGGCACGACTACATCACACCAAGAGTATCACCAGAGGTAAGGTCTAGAGCCTCATCTCATGAAATAGTTGTTAATACTGATAGTGCTAGTACTGTGACTAGTGCGTAGGAGGGTACACCTACACTAAATTCATCCGATAACCCTGATGCCAAATAAATGGCCAGGCATGATATCCAATTACCCACATTCAATGGGAATGGAGCAGAAGATCCAGAGCAACATTGGTTCCTCTGTGAAGCTGTTTGGATGGTTCGCCTAGTTCACAATGCGGACCTGAGGAAAGTGCAGATGATCATGACTCTGAGGGGTCATGCACTAGATTGGTTTATGAAGTTATGCGTAGTACCACTAGGAGCACCACAGAAAACCTTTGAAGAGATACGGCTTGCGATGATTTATGAGTTCAAAAAACCTAAATCTGAGTTGCAATGTATCACCGAAATCAAGGAGATAAAATAATCATTGGCAAAGTCAGTATGGGACTTTAACCAACGGTTTAAAACCTTGATGGAAAAAGTAAGTTTCCAAATGTCGGATGTACAACATAAAGAGTGGTTTATTGCTGCGCTATTACCACACATAAGAGGCCCATTGATGCAACAAACATTGAATCACATATAGAAGCGCTAGAATTGGAAATGAAGCTGGAAGCTTCGCCAATCGGTGATGGTGCCGCATGAATGGTGCAGATTCAGTCGGAGCCTGCTAATCTGACAATACAGCTTCAGGATATCAAGAAGGGAAAGGAAGCCCAAGAATACTTATGGTGTAAAAAATGCATAACGGATGGACACACCAAGGATAATTTTTCGACCTACATGAACTATATCACATCGGGTGCGCCAAACTCGTTGAGTGCCGATGGACTACCCTAGTGTTGCATATGCTAGTCTAGACGACATCGCGATGAGGAGTGTCTATATTTGCAAAAAATTGTATGTACCCCAACAAACCTCTTTTGTAAATTTTGTAAGTCAGTAGGCCATGAAGAGAAGGATTGCAGAGCATACCAGCTCCTGAAGGAAAATACGGTAGACACCTACTTGATGAAGAATGATGGGCAGGATTAGGATGAATCGATGCAAGCATTGTATCAGCCCGTGTTGTTCCCATCCAATCAGTACCCAAACTAGTATCATCCTCAGTATGCACCAAAACAACCATATGCGCAACAAAATCACTATTATTCGCACTACTGGCAAAAGCACACCCTGTTGTAATCACTCATATCACTAAGTTACCATTAATACACATAAAGAATCATATAATCATAACAAAGACAAGAGACAAGGATAGTAGATTCAATAACAAATTTATATGACACAAAACACATATGGGTTCATACAAACAACAAAACCGAACCAAGTTCATATTTGGATAAAAAACCTATTATATATGATTACAAAATAGTTATGAATAACTACTTGTCGGCTCGGTCAAACGACATGACCTATGGAGGCCAACCTAATCTCTAATTAGTCGGCTAACTGGTCTAGTCGTCTCACCGACTAGCTCCTCCAACATCTCCCCCAAGAACAAAATCTTTCTTCATCTCGAAGAAATAGGGGAGGTAACAAAAAATAAACACTCTGAAGTAGTTTTCCCAATTGCTTTGTCTTCATGGACTGTGCAGTCGAATGGATGGTCTCTTTTGTATACATATCTCCACAATGGCTTCTGATATAATGGCTAGTTGGTGCTGAAATTCTGTCCAATTGTGGAGAGCATTCTAAATGTCAATGGTCAAGGTTGTAATGCTTGACAGAATCAACATCTTCTCTTGTATTGGGAGGTCTATGATATTGATCATGTCGATCCCCAACAGTTGAGTTTTTTCCTCTACTGTGTTGAGCAATATTTTCATTCATGGAAAAATTTTGTCGAGTGTGTCGAGGCTATGTAATTCCTGATTCATCCACTGATGTGCTTGTTTTTCCAGTTTTCTGAGTTTTGTTGTCTCCAATACAATTTGATCTTGTACTATGCTTCTCATTGCTTCTTCCAGATCTTTTTTATTTTCTAATTACTTGATGTGTTCATGGGTCTCTCGAGTCTACTGGAATACCTGGCCATATTAAGTATACCAGTTACATAGTACTTCTTCTATGGTGGCAGACTCCTCCAAATGTTCCTGCAGTACCTTGTGGACTTCTGAAAATATTGTGTATTGATGTCTCAGTAGCACATAAGTCTCTTCTTTTTGCCCATCTCTCTTGGTCCGCAACTGTGTTTGAAGGTTCGACACGACACTTTCCAATAGCTGGTAAGCTCTTTCTAGTGGTTTGTCGATGTCAGTCTCTATTGTTTCTGGAAACATTGTTTGTGTTAAATTCCTGTATTTGGTCAGGACGTCGACTTGTTCCGCTTTAAGTTTCTCTATTTGTTCCTTTCTGCTTTGATTTCCTCTTGTAGTTTCTTTATTAAGGGCTTCCAATAGTTGTTCCATTTCTCCATCTCTGAGTTTTGGCGTGTTGATTGTAGTAGTCGATCCTAGCTGATGAAGGTGGACAACTGTCGGTACCTATTGCTGATGTTCTCTTTTCTTATTATATTTTATTTTGCTTTTGTGTTTAGAGTGATGGACCACCACTGGTCCTGCTGATGTTGATTTTGGTTGATGTTGCTCTATTTGGTGCTCTTTAGCCAGAGGATTTTTGGTAGGATGAACTTCTGCTTGTTGAATTTCATGGGTTGGGTTTGTAGCTGTTTGTGCATCCATTGGTGGTGAAGATGGTGGCTTTAGATTGTGAGGGAAATCTGGCATTGGTGGTGGTGACAGTGATGGCAAATGGTTCGGGGTTAATGGGGTGGTTGGAAGGTTACTTTTTGGCATGGGGTTTTCTACTTCTAGTTGCAAGTCGATAGGGTTTTCGGTTTATTCAGAGTCCATGGTGAATTTTAGTGCTACTTGATCATTGTCCTCCAGAGCAAGTGTTCCCTCGTCTTCCTCATTAAGCGGGGGTTCTAGGATAGATGGTGTGAATGATGAGATGTGATGCGATAATTGTGGATGTATTGTCGGGATTTCAGAGAAATAAGGATTTGACAACTTCCACAACTATTGGTTGTGGTGAAACTTGGTCAACTTGTGGGGTGAGAAACCGTCAGGCAGAGCTCAACTCTGTGAGTTGATGCATGGTGTTGATTTGTTGGGCATTGCGGAATAGATGTGGTAGGTTATTGATAAACTGCTAAAGTTCAACATCTTTATCAATTTTTTCTTTAAGGGTTCCAGGGATTATATCTTGGTAGGAGTTTGGTGATATGGCAACAGTCAAGTCTGGTGTTATTCTGGTTGGAGATGGTCGTGGGGAATCTAGTGTCAAATCAATAGGACTTATTTTAGGAGGGGTAGTAACTCTTACCTTTTTAGGTCTTCCTTGATTCTCTCCTGATTCTATGAAATTTTTGAACTTTGTCTCAATGGATACTTTGTTCAGCGAGGTGTCCTCCAAAATGTTGGTAGTGGTAGCAATTAACTCTTCTTCATCTTTTGATTCCTCTGGGACGATGAGTTTTTGCTTCCCCTTTCCTTTTGCCTAACTCTCTCTCTTTTTCCTTGATGTTGATATCTCCTGATCTATTTTCCATAAATTCTCCTTTGTCATAGCATACTCAGGTTTATCAGATTGTGTTTCTTCATCTGTCTGTTCTTCTCCCTCCTCTTCCTGCTGTTGAGTCGAGACAACATTTTTCTATTGTGTCGGTACAATGGCTTGTTGTTCAGTTGGTACATTTACAATATGAAGAGGGTTTTTCTCTTCAGTCGGGTTGTCTTAAGAAGTGAAGGTACTAATATGAAGGTGAACTTCATAGTATTCTTCCTTCTCTTGGACACTTAATGGTTCCACAATAGGTTGATTAATCTCTTGTGCACCTATCGGTATGGCTATTTTGGTTCTGGAATGCCTAGATAACTCTATGAAAATATCCTTGACTGTTGGATAGTAGTCGAGGGGTTTTACTTTTGTTGTGGATCCTTGTGCATGCCATACTACAGTATGGTCAAGTTCCAGTTGGATATGTGCTATTGGGGGTAGACATATTTGGATGTTTTGAGGTACCCTCCATCAAGTGGTTTGGATTTTGATATTTTGAAACCAATTTTCTAATAGTAACTTGGATTCTTCAAGTTCTTATGTATTTCCAGCCATTGAAAAATGACTTAAAACACCACATATAAAATCTGGTCGGTTCTAGGAACTGTGGGTGTCCGGCTGGACACAAGTGGTACACGACAATCCATATGATCAATGATGGAAACCTGATTATTGCTGTTGTTTCCTGGAATTTTTCACAAATCGATTTGAGCATGTCAGCCACATATTGAGCCCAACAGTAGATTTTCCTTTTTTTTGGTTATTGTATCTACTACTTCTAACATGTCAAGCTTCAGGTCGCACCCTTGACCTGTAACGGTTAGACCCGTGGACACTATTTTCGCAACCATTTTGGGTGTGGAAGCTTTGATTTGTCCAATTATCAGGCCTTTGGAGTTCTTTCCTATTGGAGTTCTAGTTAATTCTCGACCAATCCATCTTTTACACCCACAGGAACAGGTTCTCCCTTGTTAGAGATCCCAGTAAGTTTGTAAATAGTTTCATCGGATATCTCAACAGGTTTGTCGAAGTAAAACTTCCCATTGTGATATCGGCAGATGATGAATTTGATAATGGTTTCTTTCATCTTCCTGAAACTCGCCATTAGTGGTGCGTTCATATAGTTCATAATGGAGCTAGCATTTACATTGATCCCTTCCTCTGTCAACTTTGTGTTTGCATAGGCCCATTTTTTTATTTCTGCCCAGTGTCGTGCCCATGAGTTTTCCATTACTTTTGCCTTTATGATGTTTTCTAGTCTCTTTACCAACGGGGTTACAACATATTCCAACTCCTTTTCTTTGTCGGTCGCATCTCTGGTCTTCTTTTGTGTCACATTGTCTGTTATTGGGTCGTATTTTTCAACAGGGGGCTTGCTCTCAGAATTCTGATAATTTTTTTGCTCAAGTTCTTCATAAAATGATATGAAGTCTTAAACTGATGTAGTATTTATAGGTGGAGCGGATGGCGATCTTGTCGATGGAAGGTATTAATGGCGGATTTGATGGTAGAGGATGCTCTATTGAAGCATCTTTTAATGCACTCTGTTTTTTGCGCTCCTTCTGGTCGTAGTCATAATGGCCTGATTGGACCTTTTGATCCTCTTGTCAATGAAGATTGTATGGTCGATAGGTGGTATGTCGATGGTGGAAATGCTGGTTATTGTATTTGTCGAACTGTATTCTACTACGTCTTTTTATATTTCGTGTAATTTTGATTTTACTGGTCTTTGATCCTGTTTGTTGTTTTTAGGTTTTTTTTCTGATTTTTTATAGATTTTGTTAACAGTTGTTTTTATTTTTATTTTTATTTTTAGGTTTTTCAGTTTTGATACCGCTTTAGTCAGGCATCGTTTACTAGTTTATAAAATACTCTACCTTGTAAAGTTCTCAGTCAGACTGATCCATTGGCATTGATTTCTTGAACGATATAGGGTCCCATCCACTCTGTGTGTAGTTTCTTTGGTTTTACTTTCACTCGACTGTTATTTAGCAGTGAAAGATTTCCGAACGACAAGTTCTTATTTTTGATATTTCAGTCATGCCATGCTTTTTGTTGTTGTTTTTGAATTTCTTGATGCTGTATAGCCATAAGTCAGTCTTCTTCTAGCTTAGCTAGTTTCATTAGTCGATCCTTCTTTGCTTCCTCGACATTAATATATAATATGTCGGCTATTACTAGTGTCTGTTGTCAAAAGTGTAGGGGTACGACTGCTTCTTGGCCATAGACTAGTCGAAATGGTGTTTGGTTGGTGGATCGCTTATATGTTGTTCGATAAGCCCATAGGATAGTAGGAATTTTTTCATTCCAATCATATTTATTAGTGTTACAGATTTTTGTTAGGCCCCTTGTTAGAGTTTTATTAAATTATTCTATTGCCCCATTACATCGAGGGTGATAAGTTGTACTTTGTCTGTGGTCGATCTTGAACTACTCTGCCAATGATGCAATAGTTTTGCTAATAAAATGTGATCCTTCATCACTAATTAAGGTCAATGGACAGCCAAATATAGTAATTATATTTTCATATATGAATTTGGCAGCCACTTCACTAGAACAGGTTTCGACAGGTTCTGCCTCTGCCCATTTATTAACATACTCTACTGCTGTTATGATGTAGCATGCACTTGTCCTTCTTGCTGGAACTAGAAATGGTCCTATGAAGTCAATAGCCCAAATTTTGAATGTTATACTTGGTTTTACCGATATTAAAGGCATCTCAGTACTAGGTAAGGGACGACCTAGATGTTGACAACAATCACATTTACTAACAAATTTTAGACAATATTTTAGTAATGTTGGCCACCATAGTCCTGATTGTTGGATCTTTTTGGCAGTCGTGTCTGACTGAAAATGTCCTCTAGCTGGTCCATAGTGCGCTTCATGCATTATGTTTTCTCTTTCATGTTCTAGAACACACCGACGAAGTACTTCATCCAAGACCTTTTTATATAGGAATCCGTTAAATAGAGTGTATGGTGCGGCTTTCATTGATGAATTTGTTTCCTTTTAGTGCTTATGACTTCAGGTTCCTGTCAAGTCTCTAAAAATTGAGCTATTTCTTCTAGTTCTGCTGGTATAGATTCTATTCGAAATAGATGTGCATCTGGAAGATTGTCTTCGACTCCTATCGGTTCTTCCCTCGTGTTTATTCTCGACAAGTGCTTGAGCCCGACATTTAGCTTCCTTGGTCAAACTACTACTTCGAACTCAAATTCTTGGAATAGTAACAACCAACGGCATATTCTTCCATGATGTAAAGGTTTGTTTCCCAAGTATTTTAAAGCTTGGTGATCTGTGTAAAATATGAAAGGATTAGCTAATAGGTAATGTCGATATTTCTGTAGTGCAAATACCATTCCTAATGCCTCTCTTTTTGTCACTGAATAGTTACGTTCTACCTTTTTTAGTTTTCAACTGCTATACACAATTGGATAGTCCATCTCGTCATCTCCAGGTTGATTTAAGATTGCACCTATGGCTATGCCTAATGCATCAGTGTGGACGTGAAATTTGACTGACCAGTTTGGAAATCTGAGAATGGGTGCTTCAACTAATTTTTTCTTCAACATGTCGAATTAAGCATCACATTCCTTAGTCTAGTCATATTCTTGGTATTCTTTCAATAGCCCTTCTAACGGGTACATCATATTTGAGTAATAACGAATGAATTTTCAATAATATATTGTGTGTGCAAATAATACTCTGACTTGTTTTGGATTTACTGGGGGTTTTAAGTCGAGGATGATTTTTATTTTTGCAAAATCGACTTTGATGCCTTCCTTGCATACAATATTCCCTAATAAAATTCCTATGGGGGTCAAGAAAATACATTTCCTTATATTGAGAGATAACTTGATTTGTCGACATCTTTCCAACACTAATCTTAGCCACTTACAGTGATATTTCAGCATGGAGTATACTGTCCAATTGTCAAAATATACGGCCATCATTTTGTATATGTATTCTTGGAATGCTTTAACTACTATCCTGGAAAATACAAGTCGTTCATTCTTTAATCCAAATGACATAACTCTGTAAGAAAATGAGCCAAATTCACAGACAAATGTCATCTTCTTTTGGTCTTTTTTTGTGATTGGAACTTGGTTATATCCAGAGAATCCATCTGTAAATGAGTAACACTCATGTCCTGTGACGCCATTTAATATTTCATCTACGAATGGTGTCGGGAAAGGATTTGTTAGTGTGACTTTGTTTAGTTCCCGGAAATCGACACAAATTCTCAGCTTTGTCGAGTCATGCTTTTTCGGTTGAACAACCACTGGGATTTCCCACTCCGACTGGTTGATTGGGTATATGATTCCAGCTGCTAGCATGTTGTCGATCTCCTTTTTCACTATTTCTTTGTATTTGTGAGCTAATTTGTAGGGCCTTTTCTTAATTGGTCTTGTATCAGGTTTTATATCTATCTTCATTTCACCCATCTCTTGTACTAATCCCTTAATATATTTATAGTCTCGAACAAAGACATTCTGAAATACCTTAAGTAGGTTAACTATTTCGGTTGTTTGTTCATCGTTCCAATAGTCACCTATTTGTGCCATTTTTGGTCGATCATCATTAGAGATGTTAACTTCTTTGGTTTTTATCTTCGCGTCCATCCATTCTGGTGCCTTATTTTCATTGATTTGGAAAATTCCTTCTTTAAATTGTGAAAATGATTCCAGGATGTCTGTTGCTGTCATCCTATCGGTTTATTCTTTATCAGTTGACTTAAATTTAAATATTGTTTTAATTGATTCTACCATTTATGGATGATCAGTTTTCCACTGAAAGCTTTTTCCATGATCAGTTTTCCACATGAATGTTTTGCCTCGATCTTCTTCCATTTTATACCATTATTTTGGTAAATCGTCGAGTCTGGATGGAAATAAGTGTGGCCATGTTCGTTCGTCTTTGTACCCAAGTCTTCTCCATTCTCTCTCGCATATACTTATATGTTTTTTAGGGTTTTGTCCTTGTGTGAATACTAGTATTTGTGACTGTTTAGTTAGCTTTCTTCCGCCAAATATCTCGATGAAGTATGTTGAAGCTATTGTCCATGTTTGTAACCTTGAATTATGGGTATCTCACCATCGATCAGCTTGACCTGTAAACATTTCAACCAGGCTTTGTTGTCGGCCATGGTCTCCTAAGTTTTTAGAAACTTGTTCGATATGGAGTACTGGTGACTCTCTTTCTTTGTACCAAAGAGATTATTTAGTTTTTATTTTAATCAATGCTAACGAAGGATATTCCCTAATTTTCCTTTCAAATATTTTTGGAATGATAGAGAGGGAAAAGCATTGCCGAGTCGGTTTCTTTGATATGGATTGGATAGTCCAGCATCCTCATGCGTGAGTTTCCTAATTTTCTATCTCCCAATCATATAATTCTGCATCCAAATTATACCCAACTGAATCTTGTTTCCCTAAGTGAAGTTCCCCATGGATATTTGGCTCAATATAGTCTTCGTTATTTTGGATTTTGTAGAGATGTTGAATGTCGACTTCTTCATCTATCGGTTTGGTCCAAGGTTCACCTTAAGAAGGATGAATTGGGACTATAACTTTTTGTCCATTTCTTTTGAGATTTATCCTCTTTTTGTCTAACAAAATTGATGATTTCATCTTCCTACCCCATGGTCAACCCACTAAGGCTAGGAAAGAACTAGATCCTTCTTTAGGGTCGATGATTTCAAAATCAACTTTCATGGTTATTCCCTTGATTGTCGTGTCAAGATTGTGCCATACGTCGATAGGTTCGATCAGTCCTTGATCTGCTAATTTAATATATATTCCTGATTCATTTAATCGAGGTCTGCCTAGTTGTTCCCATGTATCTCATGTCATAATATTTACTTGGGATCCAAAATTGAGAACGAATTGTCGAACGTGATATCCCTCTATCTCTAGGTTGATAAGTGGGCCAGCATCACTCTTATGTTTCTCATTTAGGCTGCATATATTTTTAGTTTGTTTCTCCATGCTAGGTTTGTTCTTAATATTATATAACAGATTAATAAATTGTGCTACTGATTTGTCATTATATATTAAGTTAAGTAATTCTTGTGAAATATCCTATCGTCTGTTATCAATTTATTCTTGTCAGGCGAATTCCTGGAACATGTTTGATGCATCATTGTACAATTGTTTTTTCTTTACAGGGTTAGGATTGTCATTATATATTAAGTTAAGTAATTCTTGTGAAATATCCTATCGTCTGTTATCAATTTATTCTTGTCAGGCGAATTCCTGGAACATGTTTGATGCATCATTGTACAATTGTTTTTTCTTTACAGGGTTAGGATAATCATCTTTATTTTTTATTTTACTTCTGCGTGGATTATCATTACCAGTTTTCGTTCCTTGTCTAGCGACTATATGTAAATTCTTTGAATGAATTATATCACATTTGTGAACACACGACAAGATGTTAACATTTTTCTTCTTATTTATTTTGTCAAGTATGGTGGGACAATCCTCTAGCGAGTGATCTCCCACTCCACAACTAGTACAAAATTCCAGGTCAATCTGACCGTCATATTTATGATCATTTTTCCCATTCTATTCGTCACTTCTTGGGATGTTATCATTGTTAGCCTATGAGACAACATTTGTTTGATAGACTGCATGATAATTTTGTCGATTTTTCATGTTCAAATGGCAGTCTGCTGTTGTATGAATTTTTACTTCACAGATGGCACACCAAGAAGCTTTGCTATTATTCATGTTGAACGAACAGTCCTTCATTGTGTGAAGTCCATATTCTTGGCAAATATCACATAAACATTTCGTTTGGACAAATTGGACATCTTGTCGGCTGACATCTTGTCCAAAATTGTCTTTGGTATGGAGGACTATCGAGCAGTTCATGTACCAGATATGTTGACCTTTGAGGTTCAGTTCTCTTAGTAATTTTTGCATTATTTCCAACTTCTCCTCAATGCAGTTGTCGATAGGGTGTGCTGGATAGTCATCATCAATATAAAACTGCAGTGCTTTCGTGAGCGCTTCTTCGTATGATTTGAATGTGTCGAGACTTATATGTCTTCGTATCTTCTGTACAAGTCCTGCAAGAAACCATTGAATTCATATTTTTTCATCAATGTTATAGTCTAATTGGCTCAATAGGTCCTTCCATCACTTGCCATAGCCCCGAACAGTTTTTGTGGGTTTCTGAACAATTGTTTTCAATTTTTTTATCACTAGATGCTTTGCATCTGGTGTTTTGAAGAAGGATAAGAACTGTTGCTTAATTTTTGCCTTGATTGCATCAGGTGTCTTATCGGTATATGTCATATACCAAGTTATTTCCTACTTCCTCAAGAAATCGATGAACTGTCCCATCTGTCTATCTTCACTAGTTACAGAGTTAACCTCCCATGTCGATTCACAGACGAACCAGTGTCGTCTGGGATACTCATTTCCCTCATATAGGGGGATGTGTGATGCATCATGCCCCATTTCATTAGCATTGAAGTATGCTTTAGGCGGTGGTGGTGGGGGTGGTGGGATATTCTCTGCAGCTCTATGTTGGTCACAACTAGTTTTGATGGAACTGTCGTTCTCATCAGAATTTTTATTTATCGGCTCCTCCTTGAAAAGTAGTTGGATCAATTTGAATTATTTTTTCGAATTCCAAGCTAATTGCTATAGCTCGGATATTCTCCTCCATGGATTCGACTATTTTGTGTTTCCTAAAGCTGTGTCTGGCAGGGGGGTGCTCCTTCACTTCCTGGGTAGAGTAGGTTGATACTTCAGTTGGACGGGTACATTTGGAATGTGACCTAGTTTCCTTCCTTAGGTCGATGAATTACCAGATGGTCAACATCGTTTCCTTTGTCATCTAGTCGAATCCATACGTCAAACTCACTAGCTCGTAGCCTTAGGCCCTTTTTGACCATGGTCTGCACTCGAGAACTCAGGTTCGGATTAAGTGGAGATAGAGGTCTTACCTCCTTGGGTATCTCAATATGGAGAGCTTCACACTACTCTATCCACAAATCTTCTTCCATTGGTAACACTTCCTCCTCATCTACGCCATCTTCTTGTTGGTCATGACCCGACTCTGGTGGATGTTCCTCATCTTCAGTCACCCTGCTATTCATTCTTATCTGCATTGCGATGGCTTTCTCACTTCGTTCCTCCCTTCTCTTCTGCCTTTTATATCTCTCTATTTTTTGCAAATTTGGAGTACTTTTGTGAGCCACTGTCTGAATTATTTTTTTCTTGGACCATCCGTTCATTGCTGGTGGTTCCTTTTAAATTCGACTAGAAACCTTCTACTCCACCCCGACACATGACAAGCTACCCCACCATAGCCTACCCGATGCTTTAGTAAGCCTATATAGTTCTGTCTATTTGTTCAAGAAGTACTCCCACTCCCTTTCTGCAATGAACTTCTCCCATGCTTTTTGTTTCTCCGCCTAGTTGGTATTTTATGGCGGTTCGATCAGTAATGGATGAGGTTTGACAATATGTCTGTTAACCAAACAAATTGCTCATATAGCCTACACCATGCAAAGGCATCCATGTCCTAACCCCTATTGATCCCCACACCCTTGTTTAACCTATGCTTTTATCCTAAAGGCTCAAAAAACATCAAAAAGGGCTTAAAAACCCACAAAAGAGCCAAAATAGCTCACAAAGGGGCTAAAGCCCTAAAAAAAGGGCTAAAAAGCCTAAAAGGGCCTAAAAAACCCAAAAGGAGCTAAGAAATAGGCAGAAAGGGATTAAAACCCCATAAAGGGCTTAAAACCCTGACAAGGTGCTAAAAACCCTAAAAATTTGAGAAAAAGTATAAATAGGGGTGTAGGGATCACTATCAACACACCTCCATTTCTTCCTACCCTTACTCTGCCTGCGTGCCTGGAGAAACCATCATTCTCAAGCCATTCACCCCCCTTCATTCCATTTGCTCCTTTAATCCAAGCCTATTGTATGTTGAGCATTGCTCCATACCACCTGGACTTGAGGAGAGGTAGCTTCCTGAGCTAGTGCATGGTGGCCCCATTTCAAACGAAGCTCGAAGGTATAAGGTCTTATGTCCGCTATTTTAATTCTTGTTTTATAAGTTATTTATAGATGCATGCTTTGCTTTATGACATGGTGTTGTAGGTTTTCCATTGATTACCTCTAACCCTTTGTTGTAGGTTCTTCTCCAACCAGAGAATCCACTCTTTTGTCCTATAGACAAAAGGGCAGGTGCTTCTACATAGTTTGGCGACTCCACTGGGTCGATCCCACTGGATCCCTGAGGTTTAATAATTTATGTAGATATTTGATTAGTTTATTAGTAGTTTTATTTCTAGTTTCTTTAATTTCTTCTAGAGTTTGAGCCCTCCCGAGGTCGACCCGAACCCATTCGACCATAGTCCCAGTTACTGTAGGTCATTCTTTGATAATAAAAAATGGTCGGAATGAATTTCTGGAAAATTCACCTTTGTTTGGTCACGTTTTCCTCCCAAAATTTTGATCAATTTGTAAATTTGTTTGAGGCTAATGGTAACTGGACATGTTTTGGAAGTGGGTTTTCAAACATTTGAGCTAATTCCTCACGGTTGGATCGCAATCCTCCCCGCAAAAACGTGTCTTCTACAGGTGCGTGATCCATTTTTAAACTTCATCAGGGTTTAGTGAAATACTTTGTATTAACATTGTAAACTTTTGGGCTTGCCACATTTTCCCCAAAAGGAGCGATCTGACTTTCAGATTGCCTGTTTGCTTCTGTTAGGACCGTCTGTGCGGCTTAGTCGCCTCTGTCCAATAACCTGTTTTGTCTGCAGGTATTTTTTTAGTTCAAATGTTTATGTGGTTTACTGTTCACAAATGCAAATATGTTTAAATCTTAGTTAAATTTCTGCAAGTTTATTTCAGTCTTTCATTCTTAACAATCACTGGAAATTAACCTCCTTTCCCAGCCCTTCCTCCTCTACTCAGTCATCACCCTTCAGGGTATTCTGAGATAAGACGGAGGGTTGAGAAAGTGTAGTAATAGGCACTTGTCAGTGTTATTTCTCTAAGCCATTAAAAACATGTGACTTGGAAGGTAGAGGGGGTGGAGACCGTTGGGGGTCTCGCGGCATTCGTGTCCTCCCTATTGACCAACCTTGCACTTGAAGGGTGACCCATGGATATACGGGTGGGATTGTTCCCACTTTGATGAGAGGCCAACACCCTTTCTTGGCCTATGAGGGATACAAGGACAGGGTACACACGTTACAGATTGACATTGTTTAAGTTTTAGTTGCACTTTCAATTATGTTTATTTTTACTGGTTTTTCACATTACAGGTTGCCCATTGCTTCATAGAAAAACCAGAACCTTGATTACTCACCATATAATTTAAAAAATAATTTATAATAAAAAAAACTCATTCACAAAAGTGCACATAACCACACCATTCTAATCAACCGAACTCGATTCATGACACTGAGCCAACCTTTAAAATTAATCAATTTACTTTAACATTAATGGCGGATACTGTGTTGTGTTGGGAGAAAATGTTCTCGATGTTTCGGTCCTCAATCTAGGACCATCCTCAGGAGACTAAATCAGCTCAAGACAACACATTATCCGCCATTAATGTTAAATTGTAAACTGTGTAACAATGAACAACTCAATTTACTTTAAGTCAAATCTTGCTATATGAGGACATAAGTTCCTGATCTCCATAAACTGTGGGAAGTGCTTGGGCTATGCCCTAAAACTCATTATGAGGAGTACCACAAGAACCCCAAAGTAGTTGGCCAATGAGAGGAATTACTAATCGAAATGAGACAACGACCCCTTCCGATTGACTAGTAAATCCTGTGAGGAAAAATCCAAGCGCTGTCTTCTGGCATTCTTGGTGGCCTGCGACCACCTGTAAGCCACTGGGAAGCCATTAAACCGGGGTCCAGATCTTCATTACCGGTTACGATCAGAAAGACACCATTGATCCATCACGTTCCTCCTCTCATCTCAGGGGGGAGTCCCCTCAGTTTGGACCTTTAAACTAGCACCATCAAGACTCCATATATCCTCTGAATCAGACTCAGATTCATACCAATCTGAGCTGCACTTGCATATTGCATCATCTAGCCTCATGGCTAGCGCAAACCCAGATCCTTTCTCCAGAGGGTGAGCAAAAACAAACCCATGTCCATGCCTCACCTCATCACCAACATCCCTATGGGAGGTCCGAGTGCCACAACGCATACCGTTATAATTCAGCTTCCCATTAATAGCTGACCCATAACAACCTCCATCCTTCCTACTCGACCACCATTTACACTTAGTGGCAATGGACCTATCATTCCCATGGTGCCCCCATTCATACTCGGGGGAAGTGGCCCAGTTGGTACCACAATACCATCTCAGGGACCTGGGGGCAGTGGCCCGTTGAACATCATCCCAACTATCCCCGTCATGGGAATTCAACTTCAGGTGCCCCCAACCATGCAAGGACACCAAGTTCCTGCAAACTCCGGCACCTTTGTCGGCCCCTCCCACAGTAGTCTTGGGGCTAATCTCCCATTCATGGCATGCCTCAACTTTCCTAATCTAGCTAGGTTAACCAATGATCCAATCTGCAACCAACCCCACTACCCCCCTATGCCAACCAAACTACCATCAGACATCCAAAAATTTGAAGGGAAGGCAGGGGAGTTCCCCCAAAACCATATCATGACATTTCATCTATGGTGCTCGTCAAACAACATCATGGATGATTCAATCAAACTCAGGCTGTTCTAGCGCACCCTCATAGGCGCCACAACCAAGTGGTACAATGAGATTCCGCAAGCCTCCTACCCAAGCTTCAAATCTTTAGCCTTCATGTTCCTATAGTATTTCCAAATCCCCGTCCTCTATGACGAGGGCGTCCAAAATACGACAACTCACATAACCGACCACATCCATGAGTGGAGGCGACACTAGATCTTGTGCAAGATTTAGTTGGAAGATAGGATATTCCTCAATTGGTTTTTAAAGACCTTGCTACCACCCATAGCTAAGGACATATCCTAGAAGCACCCTCCATAACCCGTTACCACTCCAAGAGTTGGTAGCAACTGCACCCATGCCCCCACCTACCCCTGCATCCCCTGCTGCGGCCCCCCCTACAGAGACAGGGGTTCATCACCAGCTAGCCATGACAACCGAAGAGGTCAATTTGCAGACCAGACGAAATAAGTATGGATCCAATACTGAAACCACCGAACCATCAGTGGCATCCACATCCAACACAACCAACATACCTCTTCACTTACCCCCTTTTCCCCCATGACCCCCCATGCGGCGGGTTTCCAACAATACCATGGCTAGAGCCACAGTGAACTATAGCATTGTTGATGACTTGGCCCAGTCACCTACAGCCATGCCCGCTCTCAAAGTACTAAAAACATGCCCGCCAAAATGAAAAGCATTGCTGGTCGTGCTCGGTTCCATAGATCCCTCCGACTCCAAGTTGATGACATTTGATTTGGACAATGGAGAGCCCATAATGCCATCAACCATTGCCTTCCAAATTCTAGTATCAATTCAAAATTTGGACGTGCAACGATGCATCATAGATGAAGCGGCATCAACTTGCGTCATGTCCACATTGGTTTGGAAAAAACTGGGATCCTGTCTCCTACAACCATCCACCACTACTCTGCTTGCTTATGATGGCCACCCCACAAAAGCTCAGGGTATCCTCCCACACATTTCCATATCATTAGCTGATAAAATAGTGATGATCGACATAGAAGTGGTCAATGCACAGTTGGATTATAACCTCCTTCTGGGAAGGAGTTACATGTACAACATCAAAGCCGTGGTGTCCACTGTTTTCCACCTTATGATGTTCCCTCATGATGGGAAGATCGTGACGGTGGACCAACTAACTTACCATGATCCACAGGGGCCAATAACACTAGCCAATGTTATCCCTACTGTTGATACCACCTTTGATAGTGCGGACACCACCTCATTGCTGGCAGTTGGCCCCGGCTTGTTCGCCGACACCTCCATGACAGCTTCCTTGACCTTGGTACCACCTCCACTGGCACCAAGCGAGACTGCAGATTTCTGCATGCTCTCATCAAGCACCGTTGCACCCAAACCTCAACCGTAGCCGTAGCTCCATTCGCAATCGCAGCTCCATCCGCAATCGCAGCTCCATCCGCAATCGCAGCTCCATTCACAGCCACATCCCCATCTGTAGCCCCATCCGCAACCGCAGCTCCATTCACAACCACATCCCCATCCGTAGCCCCATCCGCAGCTGCAACCCCATCCATAGAGGAAACCTCAAATGCAGTTGCCAGGGAATTATTGGGGCTCTTTCGTAGTCCATACAATTCCTTTCCTTTTCCCTCCACCCGACATTGTGAGCTAGCCAATGATGGCTACTCTAAACTTACCCAATTTCACATTGGGGATCCCTGTGTGGTACCTCGAACCATCGTCACAACCTCCAATGCCCCAGGTCATGTTGACTCCAGTTCAACCCATTGTGGTCCTGACACGCCCCCCCCCTGGCCCATAGGATCCACCTTTCGCACCTACACCAGCCCTGCCATACCCAAAGAGGGCTAGGGGCAAGAACAATAAAGCGACATTTGAACCTCGACAGACTCCACCATGCGCCGTGTGCAATGTACAGGAACATGCAACCCATTTTTTTCCCAAGATTCCCATCATTCGTACACACTTATATGCCATGGATATAACGAAGAACATTTCGGTGGTTATCCTCCCAAGTGGGCCAACAGTAAAAAGCAAGTCTTTGAGGACAAACCATGTATGTGCCCTTTGCATATTGTTTGGACATTATTCTCACCACTGCCAAGACTTGCCCGAGTTTCGAACTACCCTCAGTAATCTCCAGAAAATTCACTTGAATCGGAGATCGCTGTTATTGAGGAAATTCACCCTCCGGCTCCATCCTCGAATACCAATACTATCTACAGGATCTCTAGCACCAGTTTCCCTTCTGTCTCATCGGCTATGGAAGATCCACCTGATCTATCCCATCACCACTTACGCAATGATAGAGATATTTATAAGACCGCCTTCGGTTTTACCACATTCCCTTTAAACCATAGTGTGGAATCGGTTCTTACCATAAAATAATAGATTCTGTCACCCTTCCTTGCCAATGACCTTCATCTCGACAAGGAGGCATACCTCTTCGCTGACTCAGCTGGTCAACTCTTGAAGAAGTCGTGCAACGGGCTCCACCTCAAAAGAGTTTATTCCTGATCTAACCACCATGAGTCACTTATAGCATAGTTTTTTTATTTTTATTTTGCATCATTTTTACCACAAGTTGATGACACCCTCCAGTATTCGTTCCGTGTCTAGTCACAGTGAGTCCATTGTAGAATTTCGTTGTGTCATTTTCATGTGAGCAGGTTGATATGATCCCTGCCTCTACGCTGCTGGTAGCCCACTGGAGGGTGCGGTCCCACATCTGCACATGCACACAGTATGTTAGACATGTGATCTAGATACTGGCATGCTAGTATACCATCAGGTCCCTAGACCTATCTTGGAGGTCGAGGCCTCTCCGTATCTCCCTGGTTTTCCATGCTCACGTATGGATCATCCTCTACAAGAATAGGAAGTTGCCACCATTGTGCAAGAAGCTCCCTGGTCGAGAAATGACTTTGTAGACTTCCTCCCTCCCTACTGATTCCTCGGACCATTTCTGAGAGTCACATCGATTGGTGTACCACCACGCGAATCACACATTGTACGTCGAGATAACTCTGTACCCATAGGCCTCCATTTGGTCTAGTTTTCCTTGTACACCATTGCACTAGGGGAAGCATCATTAGTTGCTAGTCAGAGTCATCTGGAG
Source organism: Pseudotsuga menziesii (assembly GCA_001517045.1). Lineage (NCBI taxonomy): Eukaryota > Viridiplantae > Streptophyta > Pinopsida > Pinales > Pinaceae > Pseudotsuga > Pseudotsuga menziesii. The sequence goes on along the minus strand of LPNX010976863.1, from coordinate 155,398 downwards.
TCCACTTGAGACACCGGTCCCACCTCCGAGTTCGGTTTTCCATCCTCTATTTTTTGACGAGACCCTTGTCTCATACTCTCATTATGATTTTCTGGGACATTTCCCAAAAGTCACCCTATCACGCGAATCCCTCTTTGTACGTATTGGTATGTTCAAGAGTCACCTGCTCCATCCATACTGCACAGATGGCCACCTTTGACCATCCTCTATTGTCCTGCTAGGGGGCACCACTAGTGCCCCCTTTCTTGGTTGACCACAACAGATTTTCTGTTAATATCTTTTCTGAGTCCTAAAATAATGAAAATATTGTCGAGCGGCCTTGCTTCCTTTCCTGCTCGTTGAAGTATAGGAAAATGCATCTACATCGTCTCATTTATCTCCTTTTACAGACTATATAGAATACCATATGAAAAGGACCACCTTTTCACATTCAATCCAAGAACATTTCCCTCTGCATCCTTTTATGCTTTCTCGGGCATTTGGACCGAATTCTACGAAAAATATCACCATGGGTTGTCTTTAAGCTCTTTTTCGGCCTTCTCATCAAGAAATGATTGCCGAGCAAACTTGGTTTCAATCATGCTCGTAAAAGTATCTAAATGACTGTCCCATCAGTACATGTTTAACCTTTTTCAGCCTGATTAGACTACCAACGGTAAAGAAGTCTCCCATCCCCTGAAAGGATGGGTGAGGTATCCTATGTAAACTTTTAACCTTTTTCAGGCACAAGAGACTATCAACGAAAAAGAGACCCCATCGGATTCTTCTTCATACTTTTAGGCTCTCTAGAATTGAAAGCACCATTGAGCATTTACTTTCTCGGGCTCGCTAAAAATCCATGGGATTGTACCATAATGGTGTCTTTAGACACCACCCCATATGTTACAATTCGACAACATTTCCCCATTTGGGTTGCCTTTGTTCAGAGTACTCTGCAATGAGTCTTCCTTGGATCCCTTGGATATAAAAAGTCTAAATCACCTCCCCCCAAAGTATTTCCCATATGCAGTTACATTCCCAGTATTACAGCTATGATCCCTCTCCTATGAGTCAGTTTCATTTGCTGCTAGGTCAGCCCTGCCGTCCTACTCTGAACAAAGGAAGTTTGAGTCCTCTGCACTCCCCCTTCCCCTGTTTCCCCATTCACTGTGCCAGTCCCCAGATTGTCTCACATCTTTGTTTATCCCCCCTCATGCTTCTTTTCAAGGAAACCTTGTTGCCTTGATAAGTTGCAAGTCTCCCTTTGTCGATGACAACACATCTATTCAAGAGGATAGACCCAGAGGTCCCTATATCCTATTTTCATTAACCTCATTGATGAGTTCCTTGGACCACTTGAGAGGAGTCCTTAGTACCTCTTGGGATGGTTGTGTCTCACGTGCTCGACTTCAAAAAACAATCATCGCATCGTGGAGATTCATATAGGGTATCGGTCCTTGCAGTATTTGGTCGAAGACCCCAGTTGTCACTTGAATCTAGCACATTGGTGAGTCAATTAAGGTACCAAGACAGGTTCATGTCCCTTGTGATTTTTGTGTTGTGTTGGAAACAGTGTTCAGAAGCCCCAACAATGTTTCTATATAGATTCATGATTGATGCAACATATTGGACCACAAAGAATCTGACTCTCCATCAGTAAGGTCCCACAGTTATGTACCATTCCAGATTCAATAGGTCATTAGTTGTGAAGATATAGCATTCCATGAGAATTCCATGGTTCCTATGTATCCATTCTTCATATCAGTATTGTATTCAACCTCTTATTGAGGCCACCATTATGTAACACCAGTTTTACATGATCGACTCTTGCATTTAGGAGCCTGGATCACATTATTCTTTTGACATTGTTATTAGCATGGGGATGCCCACCTCGTCCATATACATGTCACATATTCATTGTATCTCACCCATTGATGGGAATCAACATTAATACAAAACCAAAGCCACCATGTCCTGATCCAGGAAGCACCGCCTCTTCCTAGATCTCTCCATGATCCCAAATAGGTCCTATGATGTCTATCGACCATACGATGAGCTCCTGCCCTCACACCTTAACTCTGCTCATGCTTCCGGCCTTAATCACAATTATTTGTTTCCCTTCCCCCCACTTCATCAGATATCTCGGCTTGTGCGAGTGATTCACCACCTTTTGCTTCACTGGGAACTAGTTAATACGGGTATCCGCCATATTTCCCATTCTTACGATATCTAACATATTCTCTACACCCATGAACTTATAGGTTCGTCCTCTCTTCCTCCCTTCCCATGGATAGGTCTGCAAAGAGTTTCTGCCCAAGGATATAAAGCGATGCCGATTACTGAGATCCCCTGCTGTCAATCTGACCCTTTGTAGCCCCCACGTGCTCCGTACCATGGCCGCGTGTTTAGGCATGCATTGAACCGGCCCCACTTGGCGATCGGGACATTTCCCTTCTTTCTGTGTATACCATCATGATAATCGTGGGATCGCTTCATGATGTCGGCACGCCATCCATATGCCTTCCCATTAAAGCTGGTTTCCACTTGTCATTCACATGCTACAGGATGGTTTGAGTCAGGTAGTTGTATTTAATACCACTTCCTTCCTTATTGTCCTCCGCCAACTTCAAGCAACGTGCCAAATTGTCTAGGTATTTCCTCTATCATCGATTTCCTCTGCATGGAAAGATCACCTACTTTCCACTCTTGCATTCGTGAGGGCATCCGCCACCTTGTTTCCCGCCCATTTAACATGTGAGAGAAGAATGGATTCATTGCCTGCTAGGGTTTTCTTGAGAGCGCATAAATGGCCTTTCCATCTCCAATTCTTTGAGACTTGGGAAGTTGATGCACCCGATTGAAGCCGATGAGCGATATTGATAATAATCTACGAGTCCCCCTCTACCACCAGTGGAGTTTTCCCTGTTTGCACCGCCTAATTTAATCCATTGTTGAGACCTTTGAGCTCGGCCATATTGTTGGTACTGCTGCCAATTGATCCCTAGAATAAACTGAGAAGATCTCCCTTCGAATTCCTTATTGCGCCCCCAAATCCAACGAGACCTAGATTACCTTTGGCTGCTTCATCGACGCTGAGTTTGAAGGACCCAGCTGGTGGTCCTATCAAGGAATTTGGGCTAGAGACAGACGCTGGAACTGAACAAGAAATTGAAATGTTGGAAGTTAATTCCCCAATCCCTAATTTGTATAGTATAATTGTTTCATTTGCTTCAGCTATAAATTCTTCCTGCATCCACTGATATAGAATACTAGTTTCTTTAAGATGGGCTTCTATGGTATTCCATATTTCCCCTTATTTTCTTGTTTTGTTTGCAAAGGTCTGGTTGTTGCGGGTTTTCCATATTTCCCATAATGTGAAGCCAGGTAGAAGCTACCACAGGCGGTTGACAATTTTATTTTTGAAACATCTCATAGGCCATTCTGCGATTGTGAGGTCCGGGTGTCCTTTGTGACGGTGGTTTCTTATAAAATTTGTCGCTCCTTTTTCCCAGATTGAGTCTGCCACTTTGCACTCATCCAGTAGATGGTTGATTTTTCATTATTATCCTCGCACATGCAGCATCTAGACGGTCCATAGATTCCTCTGATTTGCAGGTTATCCCATGTTAGGATACATCATTTAATCACAAGCCAACAGCAAATTGAGACCTTTGGCCACCACCCTCCTGTCCATATTTTCCCCAATTTGGCTCTGGGCTCCATGTTCTGAGTCCCTGTTAGCAGCCCTAGGGCTTCTTTGGGATTGAAGTTGCCAGAATTGGCATACCCCCATCTGAGCTTATATGGGTCCTCTTTCTTGGCTATTCTTTTAGAGTGGAGCTCTGATATAAAAGATTCAATGTCTTCCCCTAGTGCTTGGGCTTGCCGCCAACTCCGATCTTTCCATGTCCTAAGAAGTTGGTCCTCAATACTGGTGTCCCAAAATTCCGCCACCTTACCTTGGGACTGATTCTGGAGGAAAGTATGAAGTAAAGGGGAATCGTCCCTGCATGATATCACCAGTTCCTAGTTCCATGCTTCAATTGCAAATCGAGCCGTTTTTCCATTTCGCACCCCCCAGAAACTGTGCTTTTGAACCAATCCTCTGTTTTCCTAGGCGGCCTTCCAAATGCTTGATCCTGGGAGGTTTTCTCCGAAACGAACGAGGGATTGCTTAGACCACTGGGGGGAATATTTCAAATGCCACAATTTGGCCCACAGCTCCTCTTCGTAGTTAACCCATCACCACCAAATTTTGGTGCTCATAACTTTATTATTGTCAAGAGAGTCTCGGAGCCCTAGTCCCCCTACTGCCTTTGGGGTGCATATGGTTTTCCAATCCACCAGAGGCCACTTTCTGTTACCTTCCGATCCTCCCCAAAGGAATTTCCTTTGTATATTACTGATTTGTTTTATGATAGATTTCGGGGCTGCTAACACCAAAAAGAGGTAAATGGGCATTGCCTGAAGAACCAATTTTACTAGGATGAGTTGATGCAGGAAATTGAGGGCCTTGTAAGTCCATAAATTGAGCTTTTTGTTGATTTTATCTAACAGTTCCTTCCAATATATTTGCTTGATAGTCGATTCTACCAACGGTGCTCCCAAATATTTAGAGGGGAGGCCGCCTTCTGAGAACTCAAGGATTCTGAGGATGCTTCTTTTGGTAATTCGCGGGGTATTGAAGAAGTAAGTTTGAGATTTCTCCTTATTGATTCCAAGGCTGCTAGCTTCTAGAAAATTATGCAGACTTTCTTTGATTCCCCTAGCCTCATGAACCAATGAGGGGCCCATGAGCATATTATCATCCACAAACTATTGGTGGGTCTAGGGATCCATCCTAGCTATTAGCGATAATCCCTAAATTTTGTTCACTGCTCTCCTGCTCTTGATCATCCTTCCTAATCCTTCCATTGCAATGATGAAAATGAACGGAGATAGGGGGTCCCCCTGTCTAATGACTCTTCAAGCATTGAAGGGGTTCAAGGGGGAGCCGATGAACAAGATCGAGAAGAAGGTTGAGGAAACCAGATTCATAACCCTGTTTGTCCACTCCTCCGAGAAGCCAAAGGCTTTAAGAATACCTTCCAAGTACTACCAATTCAATTTATCATAAGCTTTGGAAAGGTCTAGTTTTAGGAGCATACCTGGAGTCTTCGAAGTTTTAAGCGAATGGATAGTTTCGTGGACCAGAATAATGCCATCCAGAATTTTCCTGCCTTCCACGAACCCAACTTGTTCCGGTGAGATGATGAGAGGAAGGAGGGGTCTTAGACGATTTTCCATTACGTTAGAAATGATTTTGTAGATGACATTACACATAGCAATAGGTCTTAGTTTTCTAGGATCCTTTGTTCCGCTTTCTTTAGGTATGAGAGTTAGAAATGTAGAGTTACGAGCTCTGAGAATACTCCCTGATTTCCTAGAGTCCTCCACCAGAGCCCAGATTTCTTCCTTTAGCCAGTCCCAATAAGCATGGAAGAAATTTGTGGTGAACCCATCTGGACCCGGAGCTTTATCTTTTTCCATATGTTTTACAGCGGTCTCCACTTCCACCATCTCGATGGCTTTTCCCAGAATTTGATTTTGTTCATCTGTGATAAGCTTGGGGATATGGCTTAACACTTCTTTCTGGGCTTCCTCCCTGGAGCTTGGAAAAATAAGAGTTCAAGGTAGTTTCTAGTTCTTCTTGGGTTTCAACAATACTCTCATCCTCCCTCTTTAGTCTATCCATTCGATTCCCATGTCTATGTTGAATGGCCGCTTTGTGGAAAAAGCTAATATTGCGTTCTCCTTCTTGGAGCCACTTGACTCTTGCCTTTTGGTTCCAGTAGACTTCCTCCTGTTGTTCTCTTTCACTAAATTCTTGTAGCCGTAACTTTTCCCAAATCTGTAATTCTTTCGAGAATCCGCTATTCATCCCTTGAGATTGGCTTAGCTTGATCTTGTTCTCTAAGTCCTATTTTGCTTGAAATATATTGCCAAAGGACTCTTTGTTCCATTTCTTGATATGACCTTTAAGGAGTTTAAGTTTTTGTTGGAATTGATACATTCGAGTGCCTTTGATTAGTGGGGAACTATCCCACCACTCCTTGAGTTTCTCATGGAAGTTCAGATGGAGGAGCCAGAATTTCTCAAATCTGAAGGGCCTACGGGGATTCACCCCAACATTTTCCCATTCCAGGCTAATGGGCCAATGATCCGAACCTGCTGCTGGCAGAACCACCGCTCTTAGGTCTCCCCCTGCCATCATGACCGATTCTGAGAGTAAAAATCGTTCGATTCTGCATGTTATCCCTCTGTCTCCTGTTTGTTTATTGTTCCAAGTGAATATGCCATTGGAAGTTCTGACATCTATCAAGTTAAGGTCATTAATTACAGCATTAAAGTGGTTGCTAGCATAGTTTAGGTTCCTGATCATGTTGAAGTCTTCCCCCAGGATCCAGGCTTTGTCCTCGACTATGGCTTTGATGTCTGAAATCGAATCCAAAAATGTTGTCTTCTGTTCAGCCCTCGGGGGTTCATAAACATTGGATATAACTCCTCTTATTCTGGTGCCTATGATGTGGACATATGCTGATAGAGTAAAGGGGGTGGCTAGGAAGCTGGAAAGATGCACCTCTGGAGGGTTCCATAGGATGCCCAGTCCTCCTGTTGCCCCTCCGGCATCTAAAGCTACTGATTCGCAACCCTTCCAGACTTTTCGGGCGATACTTGATAGTTCTTCTCCCGAGCATTTTGTTTCTTGCAAAAAAACTATCCCTGACTTATCTTTTTCAATCCTTCTTCTGAGAAGACGGATTTTAAGAGCGATCTTACAGCCTCTGATATTCCAGGTTGTAATCTGCATCAAAACTAGATTAACTTGAGGGTGATAGGGCAACATCTATTGTTGGATACTGCCCTGAAGCCACCAGTTGTTCCCCTGTTGCTTTGATTCTTTGAACATTGCTTGGCCTTCCCCTCTTTTCTTTTTTCTGGTTTTTCTTACCGTCCAAGATTTTGAGGGATTCGACGACTACCCCTAAGGAGCTTGAGTTTTTGGCTTGAATAATGGATTTCTCCAGCAAGGATACTTACTGAGGGGGTATCTGGGTTGGGGTTTTGTTGGAGCAAGCGGTTTCCAGACCGTCCAGGTCCAGTTTTCCTATTTCCATGTCTTCTAAGACAAGTTCCATTGTCCCTGAGTCTTTCTTGGCTGCCTCTTGTTGTCGCTGGATAAGAGGCTCCAGATTGGCTTTTGTAATTTCTTGTTTCTTTTTTGGGGTTATCTCTATCTCCTTTCCCTGGTTTTCTTTGTTCTGGTCACTCTGTTGATCTGCTTGGAGTTTTTCCTTCACCAGATCCATTTGTTGGTCGACGTTACTAATTTCCTTATCTTCTTGGAGGGTCTCATACCGATTCTGGGTCTGCATTCTTTTATTTTTTTCTGGTCCTGAGGTCTTCCTTGCTTGCCGTTTCTTGTTTTGTATTTTTGTGAATCCCTTCACATCCTGGTTGTCTTGGTCTTTCTTCCCTCCTGGTCTTTTGTTTTGGGGGCAGTCTCTGAACAGATGGCCATGCTCATGACATCTTCTGCATTTGAAAGGGATCTGTTCATAATCTATGGCCTGAAACCATTCCTCATCTTCCCATGTGAGCTCGATTCCATCTGGCATATCTCTGCATATATCAAGGTAGATACATATTCTGGCATACGATATGTATTTTCTTTGTCTAGTTTGCTTTGAGACTTGGATAAAGTTCCCCAGTGTGTTCCCGATATCCATTAAGATTTCTTCCTTCCAGTATTCCGTTGGGAGGGAGTACATTCAATATCCAAACTGGAGCTATCGTCAAGTTTTCTTTATCAGGGTTGAGTCTCTCTTTCCATGGTCTGAGGAAGAGGCCCGTCGAGTTGTAGAAGTAGGGGCCGTTCTCAAAGTTTTTCATTCTATCCTCTTCATTAAAGAAGATTATCGTGAAGAAACCTTTGGCCCCCAGTTGGAGGTCGTAGTGTCGTTGAGGTTTCCAAGTTGTATTGATCCACCAGACCAGGGTCTTTTCGGTGGGCCAGATCCCCACGAATTTTCCTATGAGAGCCCGCTCTTTCATGTATTGAATATCCTCCTTGACTCTTTCAGATTTAATTTGCAGTTTTGGCATCGTCTTAGATTTCGGGACACATTGTCCTGTCCTTTTTGTGCCCTGATTATTTGCTTCTTCCTTTCTGATCCCACTAGAACCTTCCCCATCTCTGGGCATGGTAGATACATTGATTATACCTTTCCCCTTTTCATTTTCTTTTCCCATGATAACGGTGCCCTTCACTACCGTTTCGTTCCTTCCACGATCCCTCTCCCCCCGAGGAGGAGCAGGAACCATCTTGATTGGCCTTTCTGAGACGTCACCGACCTACACGATCACCGTGGAACCTTCCGCCTGCGTACCCAGACCCCAACCTCCTTTCAAGTTCAATTTTAATAAAGTTGGATATAACGTCAATCTTCATATTAAACATCGCTTCTTACCATTTAAAGTTAGAATGGTAGTTATTCACTATAAATTTTAGATTTATAGATATTTTTATATTGTGTCTCACATCTCTTTTTTTAAATGTTTTTAATAAGTTTAATAGTCAAAATACCATAACGATAAAATAATAACAACTATCATTTTGTTAAGTTTAAAAAGATATGATATTAATAAAGTATTTTAACATTACGAAGATTATAATAATGACTCTTCATGTTTGTCATTGATTTTTTTGAACTTTAAGAAGTTCATAAATTGAGTGAATGTCTGCCAAACTTTACGTAAAAAAATTATGTATATTATTTAAAATATTATTTAGTGAGAACTTAGTAGAAAGTGGAGGCACCGACACTTTCGATTTGGACCACTTTGTCGGATTTAGCATCTTTAGTTCCATGTGATATCTGCAGCTCTTCACAATCGATGTACATTTTGTCTGTATACCGTAAGAGTTCACACAACAAACAATTATTTCATTGTATCATGTATGCAGGTTGCACTTCAGCTTTAACGCGATGCATGCATTTCCTCTGAAATTGAAATTGAAAGTGAAAGTGAAAGTAGGGCTGAATGGTTTCACGTCTATATACACCTCACCTCTGCACTCCAAGAAATTTCATTACACTTTCCACGGTTCCGTTGTAGACGTGGGTAGTGTAATATAAAAGGTGATTTTATTGGACATAATATTTATCCATTTCATTTATATTGATGAAACAATTAAATTGATATCTTATTCATATAAAAATGTAAATTTAAATGACGCTGTATTTCATTTTATTAAAAACACAAATGTTATTCATATAGAAATGTAAATGAAAATGTATTTCAATTTATTAACTAGTATACTCAAAACGGGAAAATGAAATACTTAAGGAAAAATAATAATAAAATATTAGAAAAAAAATAGGAAAGATGAATTCACTTTTTTTTTTCCATCGAATCATGACTAACCCCATTTTATTTATATGATCGCTATTGGAACTAATTGTTCTGGATACCCACATAACCAAACACAACGCCAAACAAAAAGACGGCTATTCAGAAGATGCCAACATCGCTAATGAAACACATGACGACTCATTACCAGTTGCTAATCAAGTCATATGTGGGTCGCTTATTTGCTCATGAAGGAATGTAGGGCTGCCACAATTCCTAGCATAATCGAAGCTACCCCAATTGTTGGCAAATACTGGATATGAAAACGACCACCGGTGCAATTGGCGTGTGGACATCGATTTAGCCAAAGGTCAATTCCTCTACATCTTACCATGCAAATGGATGGCGAATCCAAACTCTATCATGAATCAACTTCTCAATGACAAAAATCTTCATGTTTGGTTGCTCCATCAAAATCACAATTTCTATCAGTCAGTCAACAAGGAAATCAGGTGCTTGATTTTGTCTTTTATTTCGCTACCAACTATATGTTGGTCGTGATCTCTGGCGAGGTTTTTAACTTCATCTACCAACTTCATTGAACCCTGAGCTTAAGTGTTTAAAAATAATCATGGCATGATTTTGGTGTGGGTGTTGTTCAGTGTCAATGAGAAGTGATAGATGGTGACAAAGACTTTCACAATCAGTTTCCAAATAATACGGGGTCAACAACTACTCCCGAATTCCAACTTGAAACGGTTTCTCAACCATAAATTTTTCATGTTGGTTGTTCCAAACTTCACGACTCGAGTGCTAATGAATAGATATGAATAATCCAACAAAACACGCGGGATATGGTAGGTGAACACTGTATCTTTCTAAAGTCCAAGCTAAAACAAAATATAGCACCAACTACCCGCAAAAGATGCTCCAAAACTCCACTTTCCCTTGAAGCTCCCCCAAGCGACTGCCAATCAACAAAAACATGGAATTTCATTTTGTAATTGGATGCTACGGGTCCAAATTCATCATGAAGAAGTGTGCCAAAGTGGCAATTATTGATGCGGCTGATCGCATGGTAGATGGATTGGTTCCTTTACAGCTGATTAGGGGCCACAAGACTTGGAGTAATGATCGTTGATATACCCACAAGACAGTTCTTTAACCAATTGAGATATCACAACCATTATTTACGACCTATGGAGTTTTAAAACTAAGATTTGTTTTCCGTCATTTCTACTTCTCTCGGATTTTATTGCAATGACTTCATAGATGGGGGTCACTATCATATTGATCTATGTAATTCTTTAATGAATAGAAAGACCAATTCCCCAAACTCTGGTACTGGCATCATTAATTGCACATTTTCAGAAAGCACCTGCTTGAAATCCCTATCTGGAGATGCAATAAGAATCTTTAGTACACCTTATGAAACTTCATCTACAAGATTAATTACCACCTCATCTGCATTCAACGTATTCAATTTCAGTCATACCCTACATATTCCTCATCAACATAGCCTTCTAGATCTTCTTGCTCAACACTGAAATCACTAACTTCATCCTCGGAATCAACAGGAGGTACTTCATCTGGATACTCATTAGTGCTTGTTGATATGTTGAAATATGTTGAAAATAAAGATTAGCCAACACCATTTTTATTTCCACTATTGGTAACATATGCAACTATTAATATCATATGCAACTAAATATCATATGCAATTATTGTATTCTCTCCTCTATTTGTCTATATGTGGGAATCGTAAGATACTAAAACACCTTATCTATTTAGCTGTTTAGTTTAGATTACCGTTGTAAATGCATGGCGATGATACCATCTATATGTGCTTTCCACATGGTGTTTGACGTTGAACTGAGGCAGAAATCACAATTCATCCAAGTGACAAGGCATGATTATTAAATACATAACAACACGATGGTACACTATTGGGTAGATACACACACGTCTTCAATCAGGCGCCCTGACCTGTCTTGTTGTTGTTTTAATGATACACAAAATTCTAGGTGAATTTCTATTTTGAGTAGCCTATCGGTATTAGGTGAGTTTCAATTTTGGGTATCAGTATTATAGTTAGATTCAAAAGGCTATACACGGGGACTTCACTTAGTGAACCTCTCACATAGCACGTGCGATCGTGGGATATTAAAGAATACCCTTAATTTTGAGAGATATTGACCCAAACTCTTTTTGTTGAAACCCCCTCCCAATACTTAAAACTTCCTCCCCACCCCTTTTTATACCTCAATCCTTATAAACCACTCTACCCACCCCCATCTTAAACCCCTCATCCCCCCAATACCTGCAATATATTGGTTTGATTTTTGATAATTTTAAAACCCACAATATGAACTAACGTGATAGGATATTGGTTAACAAGTGAAGCCCTCGTGAGGCTATACATGCATAGAAACAGAAACAAACTTACAAGCTACAAAATGACGGTAAATACATAGGCCTTGCAAAGAAGCAAAGTCGAGGCCTAAAACCGTCTCCATCATCCAGGCCATACAAAGAAGCAAATTCTAGGCCAAAAGTCGTTACCATCATGCCTGTATATTGCGAGTCGTGGGTTCTGGGTAATAGTAAGGAGACAATTTTCCATCCTTGTTAGTTTCCTTGCCCTTGTGTTGGGGATTGGCTTCTTGCAGCATATCGACCCCCCTCCTCATTGATGGTCTATCAATGGGCAGGGCATTTGTGTAGTACAATCCTACTTTCACAACCATGACCATTTCCTCTTTGAAGAAACCCACAAGCTTGGGATCCAACACTTCCTGTAATCCATTCTTTTTCTCTATTTTAGTGCGCACCCACTTCACAAGATATCTGGTCTCTCCAAATTCTGGATATATTGGTCGCCTGCCAGTCATCAACTTCAAGAGAACCACTCCAATATTGTAGAAGTCACTTTTTTCGTTCACCTTTAGTGTGTGGGCATATTTTGACACAAGTAAGTTTCTCAAATACTCTGTAGAAATATTTCAAATTCTAAAGAAAAGAAAAATTCCTATTCAATTTACAAAGTTAGCTCTCCAAAACCACTTCAAGAAGAAACACCAAAGAATTTGAAGCCGACAAAATTAAATATGAATTGTATCAAAAGAAAAGGACAATGCCCACCAATGTTCATGGAAATCCTAACCTTAACATCAATACCAAGTTCAGAGTGAAGCAGTTACTGAAGTTCAATTCCATGGGGAAACACGCACAAAAACAGAAATCAGGTATAATATAAGAGAACAACTTGGCAAGATAACGTAGGCACAAAAAGAATCCCATCTTGAGGATTACAGTAAGCACAAAATCAAACTCACATTTGGCGGTAAAACAAAAACAACATATTGGTCTCTTCGCCAAGGACAAGATCAAGATCACAGTCACTAAATCTACTTGTTTGGGTAGAAGAGTAACGAAAAAGGACCTCATTGTCTTGAACGCAATCTTTTCTTGAAGCTAATAGCTTAGCTAAACATTACTCGATTCATTGCAAAAGAAGCCCAAATAAAGAAGAAAATCTCTAATTACATGGACTCTGATTAATAATAAATTTATAGTTAACACGTTCAAGGCACTCTGATTGATGATTGTCTACTCGAAGAAATCCAAACAAGCTCCATCTGTGTGACACGTGTTCGACCCGTCTTAGCATACAATGTAACAGCGCTAGGGCCAAAATCAGGAAAATGGCAATTAAATGAAATGTTTTCATTTACTATGGCGAGGAGGAACCCAAAAAACAATGGAAGGGGACGAGGCTACTACTAATGGCCTTTAACAGTATGATTCAATGGGCTTCCCAGAGCAGGCCTCAATACATTTAATCCTTTGTTTTGTTCTTAGCAGCTTCCAGATCATCCAGGGTTCGAATCTCGGGGACAACGAGCTTGAATTGCTTGGTAAAGTTGGCAGTTGTTTGCGGAGGCATATGTCCTAAGCCGAAGAGGAGAGTTCCAACTCGCTACAGCAACGGGCAACGGGTGAAGTTCTTGTGCAGCTTCGGCGGCAGCATTCTGCCATGGCCTTCTGATGGGAAGCTCTTGTACGTTGTGGGGGGGAACCCGGATTGTGTGCGTGAACAGGGATATTAGCATTCGTGAGCTTGTCTTAAAGATGGCGGAGTTATGCGGTGAGGATTTTATAATAAAGTATCAGCTTCCCGAGGAGGAAGATCTGTATGCTCTGGTCTCTGTTCTTTGCGATGATGACGGCGATATCGCTAACATGATGGAGGAATATGATAAGCTTGAGGAGGCAGAGGGATTCACGCGGCTGCGGGTTTTCCTGTTCTAGGCCGTGGAAGGTTACGATGTCTTCGTCGTCTGTATCGAAGGAGGAGATGTTGATCAGGTACGTTGAAGCTTTTAATTCTTTACCTGAGTTTGGTCACCCGGAGTTTGGTCGCCCTAGAAAACAGGTTTTCCATCAGTGGATTCATCGAGCCAAAATTGGAGGTAACCGGGATAGAGAAACCTTCTGAATTTCCTCCCGTTTCTCTCATGCATTCTTGTGTACTATTTCCCTCTTGTTGGTACTCCAGCAACAATCTGTCATATGAGTAAATAACAATGATATGATTGCAACTAGAATTGTAAAGGCTTATATACGTTTCTAGGGCCGATAGCCTGAGCGTATTGTATTCCAGCACACCGTAAGGGAAAAACTGCGGCGCCATGGAGAAAAATCCCATCCCTTGGGGCAGCACCCCTCCCAAGTAAATGTTGTCTGTGGTATTCGAATTTGAAATGTTGGACACCTACAAGATGAAGTCTGGAATCTGCAGCGACACCTAAGAAGGTAGTTCGACTTTGCAGCGACACCAGAGTTGGAATTTGAATTTGACGGGCATTTGGACATTTTTCTCGTCAAATAAAGGTAAAATTTGGGGAAAACCGTTAGGTCGGACGGTTAATAATTTTATAAAACATTGTTTTGAGGTTTAAAACTTTTTCCAAAAAGTAGGAGCCTATGACTCTAGGAGTATCCATAATATGACTATTTGAGTAGGGGTTGTTGCGTTGAGACTCCAAACTCCATTTTCCAGTGTCCACCTGGAATCATCCAGGTGAATGCTTAAATGTGATCAGTGAATGGTATAATGGCATTTAATGCAAAATTAAAGGGATTATATTATCGATGAGATGTGTCGAGTTGTGGTGCGAATGGTAATGGCACTTGCAAGTTGCACACCGCACAAATTCCAGAGTCTAGACTTTGGAGTTGGTAAGTCACGGCCCACAACCATAGGCCTTCATTTTGAAAAATTGCAAGTATACTAGCCGTTGGGGTTCACAATTGCAGATTCGCAACCAATGACGGTGGGTTCTTAGGAAAGTTCACGGAGATTTTCCTGTAAACACTGGTATTCAAGATGGAGAACAATGGAAATATGTATCCCACCTTTCTTTTCATCAATCATAGGTTCTTGTTGGAAAGTGACTTCCATTGTAGAGACTTCAGGGGATAAGAAAGCATCATCTCACCCAAGAGCTGCCAGGATCATGGGTAGAGTTATTTCACCATTGATAATGGGTTGTGTAATTGATCTCGCTTTCCTTCCTACCAACAGGGCCTAGGTGATTACTTCTTCTAAATAAGCATAGAACTGTGTTTGTATTCGTGAACATCGAGGAAGTGGGAACAAAGAAAACTCCCTGGAATTTTTTAGTAGAAAAGAAGTCAGAATTGGTGTTTCATGGTTTAAGGAAAAACAAGCTCTTTCAATTATCGTTGATTCACTATATATTGCTCAATTGGTGTCCAATTTCCATGATTCTTCCTAATGGTTTGATATTTTTGTTGTGAGAGACGTTTATGTGAGATTTGGTTGAACAAGTCACAACAGATTGGAGTCTTGAATCTTAATGATCCCAGGGATAATCGTATTTCATCTCCGGCTATAGGGATTCACAGGTCACTGCCACTAGAGTGGAGAAAGAAGTTGATTAATACATTTATCTTCTTGGTAAGATTATCACATTTCTCTCATCTTTTGCTCACCATTTCTATCATGTGAATTCCCCTGGTTTTAAGGTCACAACCTGCAATGGGGTACAATGTTGCTAGTGCCAGTCTACAATTTGGGAGCATGGAGGCTAGAACTCACAGAGGTAAGCAATGCATTATGCTACCATCATCCTTGTTTTAGAATAGGATAATGGTTGACTCAATAAGTGAGGATCCATTTGAACAAATTCTCTTTTTGTAATAAGGAAGAAACAATCAAACACCTATTTTGGTTTTGTCCTTTCATAATTGCATTAGAGAGAGATGGTATCATGGTAGTTCCTAACTTCGTGTATTAACCTATCAAAGTGAGAAGTCATTTCAATAGGATATATTGAAAATTTGAAACTGTTTGAAGGATAGAGCCTAGAACTATGAGTGAAATATTGAACCTAGAACTATGTGAAAGATCGAGCATAGAATTGTGTGTTAAGATATTGAACACATAAGTGATAAGGAACCTATAATTGTGTGAGTAGTTGGGCGACTAAGCCTATGCAAAGGGTTGAGTTGGAATAGATGTGGAACATAATATGAAGAGTCAAACAAGCTACTAATCATATAAAGATAAAAGCCAATTTTTTTTTTTTATAAAATTATCAGAAGCAAAGCATGTCTAACAATAATCGTCTGTGATTGTTTAGTATTACATAATGCACCTTAAATCCTATCTCCGATGGCTAATGCTCTTTAGGAATAAAAATTCATCGTTTCAAGTGTGGAGATGAGCTTCATTCCAATACCTTGTGAGGATGAGCATGTTCAGCCTTGCATGTAATGGAACATGCCCCCTCATTCTCTATGTCTTCCTGTTATATGCTTGAAACAAGTGCTTAGGAGGTCTCAATAATGATTTATTAAGTAGGCACCATTTAGTGAAAGATTCATATTCTAGATGGAGATTTATTTCCTCACAATTCCAAGCAAGAAATAGAAGGAAATGAAAGAACAACTACACATCCTACGCTATCTAAGCTGTGTTTTTAAATGGATATTAAACTTGGAGCTAAGACAATGGTTGTTTTACATAGAATTTTTTTTAGCACTTGAAGCATAATTCATTCTGGAACCAATAGACATTGATGGAGCTAGCCTGTACAGCCTAAAACCAACAATTAACGCAGGTCTCACCTTCTAGATGAATAAAAGAGGGCGAAGATGACAATGCCTAGGTTTCCCTGATGATGATATTTTACCTTTAAATTATTTTTTGTTTGGATAAAATATGATTTTGTCCACATGTTTTTATTAATAAGTGTTTACAATTAATTAGGGTTTTAAGATTGATGGAAAACAAGTGCCTTAATCCAACTTGGGCTATGGAGTCAAAGAAGGCCTATGAAGAGTCAAGACTAAAACTATGTGAAGGGCTAGATAAAAAATGTCGCAACAATAGTAACCTCCATTTGGAGATTTGACACTGTTCAAATCTTGTTGCTTCTAGTGTAAAGGTTGAACAAGGACTGTTAAGCCATTCTATGCATCCATTGAAGATAGTCTACATTCCAATTTCCCTTATTTGCAAGAGAAAATCATCAATATTTGTGATAATGTTCAATCCATGCTTCTCCTACTCTTAGCTACCAAATATTACTTCTTCTTTCTCCTAGTGTTTTTTGACAACCTAAGATGTAATGTCTTTGCTTATAACTTGATTCTAGTGTTGTTTGGAAACTGTCCATACAATGTGGCAATGGAAAATCATTTTTCTTGGGTGATGGAAAAAATTGGAAAAAACCTTAACTCCAGTGATAAAAAAAGCATTGATGTAGGGTTAAAGAATCTCATTTGTGCATTACAAATACAAGAATACCATTAAAAAATGAAAACATAGCTAGAAACCCCAATCATATTATCTATCCATTTCTTAAAGGTGGAATGTTTCTCTTCTATGTTTGGGTAGTATACATCACTCGAACAATGGAAAAAATGGTTTCTTGCTTATTGGAATGTCTCTAGACAAGTTGAACCCTTCAAAACATTATGGACATGAAAAGGGATAGTGAAATACTGAATAAGTGCGTTGATAGTACGTAAGGAAAGAGAACTAAAGAAGAGAAAACAACATATGATCTTAAAAATCCCAAACACTTGGTCTTCCAAGAGAATTTAGGAGTGAAAATAAATTAGAAAAGCACGCCAATCACTCATTTCATGATCTAATGGGAGAATCACTCCATTCATAAGCTAGACAACAATTAAACAAGATAAATTTTCCTTTTTGGGGAAAATCATTATACAATCTTGATTGCAATGTGGTTTTTTTTATTTGTCCTTTTATTTCAATTATACTATTGATGCAACATGTTAACCTTGAAAATTTTGGTATGTTGCATTACATGTGGCTTAATCTCTGGAAATGATTCTAAGTTCCACATTTTGTTTGTTTCCTAAGTTTATCACTTGATGAATTTCATATACATAATGCTAGCACATGTTACTATTGAGCTGTATGTGTCACTATTAGTAGGTTGGTTTGTTTCACCCTCCATTTTTAGAGTACATGATCAACCAAAACATCGGCAAATAAGTCAATTGCCATCTTTTAATTGGAAAATAATCTCCTTAATAAAAACACATCCTTTAATTCAAAATTAAGATGTCATGTAATTTCAATTATACCATCAAAATTGTGTATGTTGCATTACATGTGGCCTAACATTAACTTTCAAAAAGAATTATAGGTTTCACATTTTGTTTGTTTTTAAGATTATAGGTTAATGTACTGTGGATGCATAATGTTGGCATATGTTACTTTTGAGGTGTATGTGTTACTACCCTCCTTTTTCAAAAAGCATGATCAACTAAAAGCACGGGTAAATGATTCTATTATTAGCTTTAATTGGAAATTAATTCCTCAATAAAAACATATCTTTTAATTGAATATCAAATTCTTTAATAAATATGTTATTATTGAAGGGTTATGTTTTCAATAAAACATTGTGTAAGTGGCAAGATAAAAGCTCAAAACGTTAAAAAAAATAGTTGGAAGGGCATAGATGAAATGAAATTCCAACACTGAGCGACACCAAAGGTTTGAGAGCCCGAAAAAGAAATAAATGTGGTGAATCCATATAAACCTGTAAGTGTATGAGCTATATGAGTGGTGTGACTTAATGACTTAATGCTTCTTTCTCGACTAGGAAACCAAGAGATGCAGGTGCCAAATTCATGCTTCTTCCTCGAGCCTTAAATTTGGGTTAGGAAAAGCCAAAGTCAATGAAATGACAACACAGGGAGGCTCCTCATAGGTCGTCGACAACCTATAGAGGACCAACCCTTTAAATAACACCTTCAGTGTAAACATGTAAAAGTGTACATTAATTTGTAATTAAATGATTATTTAATTAAAAATAATAATTTAATTCCATATTAAATTGTTTTGTTTATATATTTTTTATTGAATTATATTTTGAGATAATAATTAAGTTTAATTATTTAATATAATAGAATATGTTAATTGCAAAATGTATATAATTAAAAGAATTAAAATTTTAATTGAAAAATAAGTTTAATTTATTTAATATACCTTTTAATGAATGATATGAAAATTAATATTACATAAACTAATTTTAGAAAACATTTCTATTTTAATTATTGTTACAATATAAAAATCCTGAAACTTCAGCATTAGGGATGATTTGATTTTATTATAATAATTAATAATGATGCATTAAATTGAATCTATTTAAATCCTACTTTTGTAATGAACCTCTATAAACCTTTTTTTTTTAATATTTGTAAGAAATTGTATCAATTTTATGGATAAATAGTTGTAATGTATATTGTAGCATTTTAATTTTTTTTTTTTTTAATTTGAGAGAAAAATCATTTCTACTATAAGTAAGTTGATTGATTGATTTATATCTAAATATATAGGTGAAAAAATAAAGTTTTACCAATGTGGTAAAGTTTGATCACATTTGGCCGTGACTTTCAGGAATATTTTTTTTAGATTCAACTTTTACCTATGGTTTAGAGCATCTTGTCCTCAATGTATATACATGGCTTCACTTCCTTCCCACATCGAATTCAGGTTCATATTTTAAATGACGCCTTCGGTACCATATATGTTAAGTTTACAATATATCTTAAGTTAACATATGTATTTTAAGTGATTGTCTTTGCTTTTCAAACTTTAAATACTCTACTTTCTTGTATAGATTTAAGAAGGGGAATGGAGAGGTTTATTTTTTACAAATTTTGATTTTCTCTTTTATCTTAAAATTATACGTTATAATCTTATTTATTGATGCATCTTAATTAATAATAATCATTATATGTTTATATGTTTTGAATTCACAAGGTGAGAATGAATGTGTGTATGTGTGCATACGAGTGTGCACCAATGAGTATTAAGGGTTTAGGTGTACCAAACAAACCTCTGCTAAACAAATGGTTACTCGCTTTCTCTAAAACAAAAGGGAGAAGTGCTTATGCTCAAACCTCTAATGATTGGTCTTTTTCTTGTAATTTTAGATGTTATGTTAGACATTACTTTATATGTTATTGTAGTAAGTTTGAAGATCATTTTTTTGTAAATTCTCTAGTATTCAACCTTGATATTGTTGGTCATGGAACAAACCATTTAAATGAGGTGTTTAGGTAGAGAGATCTATTGAACAATTTTTGAGTGGAAAGCCATTCAAACTATTGTAATGAAAGTTAACAACAACATAAATAGAGTAGGAAAATTTAAGCATGGAGAACATGAAAGACTCACTCTTGAAAAGTTGGCTATAACCTCTAAATTAATTGTATCTAAAGAAATTCATGAAGTTGAAAGCACATGTTAAAGCTCCATGATTGCAGAAAGTTACATTTCAAAAAAAACTCGAGGAGTAACAACACTATATCAATCTTTGTTTCCACCTAATTGTCATTTGCTAGAGGAAACAATCATTCTTTCCCCAACATCCTTTGGTCCATGATTAGAGGAACCAAATGAATCAACTTTGGAACCACATTACTTTGCAATAATTTTGTGTTTCTATTTTTCATATAAGGCTATGTTTTAGGATAGAACATTTCAATACCTTTACACCTATTTTCCTAAGTTTTGGCCTCCACCAACCCAAAAACCCTATCTTTTTTACCATATTTGATAAAAATACTTATTTTCCCACATAAAAATAGGAAATAATCCCCCAAAATGCAAAAATAAAAAATAAAAAGGGGAAAAAAATATTCAAAAATAAAAATAGAAACGGAAAATATCAATACCATGGAATAATACCATGGGTCGCCCAAAACCAAGGGAAAAATTACCACTGGTGAAAATTCCTATAAATAGAAAGGTGGAGGCCCCCATTTGGATATACATAGATACACATTCTCCCATTTGAGATCCATACATCACATATAGTTCCATCTCTCCATTACAACACCATTATTATGCAAAAATTTCCCCTTTGCAAGGGACCATTCACTCTATGTATTATCCACCTATGTAATGTCCAATATATATCAATAAAATACAATTTTAATCCATGCATTACTCTTGTGTGAAAAAAGGAAAAAACATTTTACTATTTACTTGTCACATTTACTATTTGTGTTTACTGTTACTAGTAAGTTGTTACCTTTACTGTAGTAGAATTTGCGAATACTTTGGTCCATTTCCTTAGTTTAGCTTAGCTTATTTTATATTTTACTTGCTTTTACCTATTTTTACTGCTCCTTCTCACACACTTGAGCCATTAGAAACAGTTTCTCGAGTACTTCCTGTCTCAACTTCTCAAAGCCGGAAGCACACCTTGTACACAACATCGATTCCTATATTGACTCAGTGGTTGTAATTGTTAGAAACCCATGCTAGCAACCCATGCAATCTAGTGAGATGGATTCACATCCATAGGGATACTCAACACATGATGTTTTCTTGGTTGTAAATGAGTACCTCATAAGGCCTTTTGTGTTAGGATTCATTCTAGAGGATCATTCTATTTTGGGAGTGTGAATTTATATCTCATTGGATCAGTATTGGAATGCGCATTCAATACTCACTTCCTTAGGTGTTTGAAATGTGTTACTTCGATTCCTGTAAATGTATCTTCAATGGTGTTGACAGTTTGGGGTTACCTAGTTCGCTTTAGTGTTTTCTCCATACTTCCGGTTTGGACCTTGTTTAGTTTCCACAAGCCTCATTCCTTGTTTGATGGTTGATGGTGTTTTCTTCTGTTTAAATACTTGCTTTGGTTCCTATTTGCACTAGAGTGTATACCTAGACTACAGAGGTGCAAAGCCCATACATCTTGTACAATAAATATTTGGATCTAAGAAGTGGTTGCATTATGCATTGTTTATGGGAATAAATAAGGATCAGGGTAATCAAGTTTCATAACAAGTGATCTAAAAAAAGGAATGATACAAGGAGTAAACAATTCCGAAGACCATGTGAATATGAATATCAAACATAACATAAACCAGACTTAATCTATAATACATAGGACAAATACAACATCCATATATCAGGATATATCATTCAATGACATAAACATTTTCTGAACAAGATATATAGTAAAGGTAACTCTTCTTATGTGCACTTTAAGATAAACACTTTATCAGAAAATGAATTCATAAGAAGATGAATAACACTAATCACATACATTCACTATAATCAATGAATAAAACTAGCTCATATTATAGATTATATATCATTTCAAAAAGTTCTACAAACATGCTTACAATATATCAAAGTTTTCTTGGTGTAGATCAAGCATAATGTCTTCGGATGCTTCTAAAAACCAACCCCTCTCTCTATTCTATTTCATGCATTTATAATTCAACAAAGAAATGAAAAATTTGAGATCCAACCTTAGGGGGGTCGAACTAACCCAAAATAGTAAATAAATATTACATCATATATTTACATGTTATGCTTATCTAGACTATCATATGAAAAAATTTCCATCTAGACCTATATGTCGCCTATTAACTAATGATTCAATATGATGAGTCATCTTGAACTTTTGATTCTATCCTTGCTTTGATCATCATGCCACATAGACAGCTGAAAGTGAAGGTCGCTGAAGAATGACCTATCAGATATGCCTAGCTACATCAACCAACATGGTAATCCCATCTAGTGCTTGACATATTTTTTGTAACCGAGCATTCTCTTTTTCCATTGCTTGGAATCTTTCTTGAATCTCTCTTTTCTGCCTAATCATCTCCTCATTTTTTTGTTGTGTTACTTTCCTTCTTTTTACATCTTCCTTTACATTCGCTACTAGTTCTTGATAACTGGCATTAATTTCTTCCAAGTCCCCCTCAACCTCTGATTGGATTGAACAAACTTGTCATTAGAATCATTAAGGTGCTCATTTTGTGACTTGTAAGGTGCTCTTTTAAGATCTTCAATTTTTTACTCTGTCTCCATTGGTGGTTGATGTACATGGATTTCTACATTTACACTTGGAGTGACTTGAATCTGATCCTCAACAATTGAAGGTTCTTGGACTTTAAATAACTACTCTATATTCTATACATTAGCATAGTTTACCTGAGTTTCCATATTAGCAGGTTTTGATCTCATGCCAATCTCAAAGTTATGAACTTTGTGCTTGCTCCTGTCTCTATGACTTCTCTAAGGCATCTTTGGAAAGTTTTTAATACTTTTTTCAATGTTCTCTAGAGTTTGGGATAATGTCTGTTACATATATTTAATTTTGGGATCCTCTTCACTTGAGGAATCCTCAATATTGGTTATTATGTTTTTCTTGAACTTAGGTTCCAAAATGACCTTCATATTCATTCAACATTTATTTGTAGGCCTAGTCTTTTATCTCCACCTTGTTCCTTCAGTTTTCAAAGGAGAAATAACCAAAATTCTAGGGTTGGAAGTTGGATTTTCTGACATACCTTTCTTTGTTTCTTCAAATCCTACTTTCTCCTTTGTATTTTTTGGTGTCTCAAGGATAGACATAGCCTCATTATTAGGTGCATGTACCTCTTGATTCAGATAATTTCCTTCATCTAATTCTACAATAGACTCTTCTTTCAAATTGGACTCTTCTTCAATTTGCTCTGTCTTCCGCTCAACCTTTCTCTTATGTCCTCTACGAGGCCTAGAGGTGCCTTGTCCCTCTTGGATTCTATGTTTGATATGAGAAATTTTTTTCTTGTTGACTGAGGCCTCTATTTCTTCCTTACTGGATTCAACCTCCATATTATTTTGTGCTTCAAATTTATTTGGCACAAATCTTGACTAGAAGAGAAACTGCTTCCAGGAGCGATCATGTTTTCTCACTTTAGTCAACACTAACAATTTTACCAGCTCATCGTGGAAGATATAATGACTAGTGTGGTCAGGATGATTTTTTACCTTAGATTCTATTTTGTAGAGGATTTTAAACAAATAATATGGAATATTCAACTTAGATTTCTCGTGGATTTCCCTACCACATGAAGAAGGAACCTAAAATGGTACATGTAGACAGTTGTAAACCTTCCCTCATAGGTGACATAACACTAGATTATACTTAAAACATCTATCCATTCCTCCACTAGTACTTGTGGACATTTTTCCCACGGAAAATTGTTGCTATTGCAACACTTGTGCGTTTCTATAGCAACAAACATGGCCCCTTGTTTTCATGGGAAAATTTTCATTGCTATAGCAACACTTTCCACACTTCGTCACAAGTGTGATGAATGGCTCGTGTCACAATTGCGACGAATGGATGGCTTCTATTGCGATGGTGTTTCGTCGATATTGTGACAAAGAAATAGTTTGTATTCCGACGAAGTTTCGTCATTGTTGCGATGAAGGCCCAACAGGACGTCGCTATAGTGATGAAAGGCAATATTTTTAAAAAAATGAAGAAAGTTATTGCGACAGAGCTTCATTGGTGTAGAGACGAATTGTTCGTCACTATAGCGACAGTAGGCAATTTGAAAAAAAAAAGAAAGTTGTTGCGATGAAGCTTTCGTTGGTGTAGCAACGAAGGTTTCGTCACTATAGAGACGGAAGGCAATTAAAAAAAACAAATTTGCTGCGATGAAGGTTTCATTTGTTTAGCGATGAAGGGTTCGTCGCTATGGCGACAGAACAAAATTAAAAAAAAATTATGACAAAATTGCTATACTAGCGACGAAAATGTCTATTTCTAGTATAGCAAATTTGTCGACACTTGACATGGCTAATTTTTGTCATTTTGTTGCCATCCTTCCTAATTTGATGGTCAATTTAATAGTTGGAAGTTCAAATTAGACTTAAGGAGCTGCTTGGAACTTTCTGAGTATCTTCATTCTATATTTCATGGAGATCTCTATCCAATCATATTGTTTGATGGATTCCCTTATGTTTGTCCTATTGAGGAACTCTTTAAATTGGTATCTGTTAACTGCTCCAGGCATCTTTGGATTGTCTAGTTCATCAACTAGCCTTTATTTTCCTCTTCAAACATTCTATAGGTCAATCTTCTTAGAGTAGGGAAGGGCATTTCTATTCTTTTCAACAACGAATTCTAATTCCTCGTCATGATTGGACCACTTTCCTTTTACCAATTTGATGCACAAGAGGGAATCAATCTCTTCCTTATTCCCACCAATATGCTTACTTTTATGCCTTGAACAAGGGCCAAGAATTCAGCCTCATTATTTTAGGCCTGGGTAATTCCTATTCTAGGGAAGAACCACATTATGTTTGTGATTTCTAATTGTTCCTATGCTCCTTTCTTATCTACAATTTTATAGCATCTCTATTAAAATTTAGCTTATAAATTCCTTTTGTAATCACACTAAAATCAACATCATCTGTCAAACCCTGCCACTTTAACTTTTAATGTTGAGCAGTGAACCTGTTTCAAGAAATTGCACATTTTACAGCATAAAAATAACTCAACATCTAAATATCAAACTAAGACCTTAATGTTTGCAGGCACATCCACAAGATAGAGAAGAAAGAAAACCCCCACAAAGTTGTCGTCAAAGAATACAACAGTCAATGTTCAAAAACATAGGGCATAGATTCAGTAGATAGTGAGAATATTGAGTCTCTGCCACATGAAAATAGTGAGAAATCAAGGGATTCTTTATACCTTCTATATTGTAAATAAGGGTTTTCCACAATAAAGAACAATCCTTTACAATACAAACATAATCATTTATGGTATGTATAGCAAATATATTCCTTGATTACTCAGATTGTAGTCTGTAAACATGAGAATAAGGGGACTCTACTGATGATACTGCATTTTAATAGTGCTTAGACAAACAATAATGACCCCAACTACTTCAGGAAAGGATTAAAATAACTATGTCATCATAGACCTGGACTTCTTCTAAGATACTTCGTGCTTATTTGAAATTTTATTTGGTTAGGGGGGTAAACATGCCAATATTTTTTTATTGTTGTTTTCACCAATAAATATTTCTCAAAGTTGAGGTTTATCAATTTTTAAATTTTACTAATGTATAAAGTATGAAACAAGGTTAGGACATGCCCATTGTTACTCGTAACTGCCCAAAATCTCATTTCATCCCAAAGAGATAACTTTTTTGAGGTCAAAATAGGGCCAAAATTTCCCAAACTGTTCAAGAATTATCCCATAATTCGTCCAGAATTACAAAGGGGATACCTATTGTTGTTGTTGACACTCATAATTATCCAAAAGTGCTCAAAAAGTTCCCAAATGAGGCTTCTCATTACCACTTCATGAATATAATTGTTTGGATCCTAAAATTTTGTTGCTATTAGGATACAAATGTAGGTTTGATAGGTTGGGTGTTTCTCAATTAAGCGAATAACTCCAAATATATACATAACTATTATATATTAACCATTTAAGCATGCCCTTCGAGACTTCTCTATGCAAGTTACATCTGATCATTTTCCATGTGTAGTGACTAATGAAATGTTAACCATAAAGGCATCATAAGACACAATAGCATAGTACTGATCATTCTTTTTAGATCTAGTTACAAATTGATGAGGACCCAAGCCTGATATTTTTCATGCTATAGTTTGTTTCCAGATCATCAAACATTTCTCTAAAAGTTGTTGTTGAATATAGGACTTTGAAAAACCATATTGGCACCCAAATCAAACCATACCCTCAGGTGCTAAATCTGCAATTTCTTAACCATATTTCACAATCAATTGGAAAAAATCCTTGTATGTTGCATGTAACTATGAGCATATTTGAAATGTAAATATTTTTTATGCCAAAAATCTAATTATAAAAAGAGAATAATAACTCCAACATGTGGCACCATGATGCCATGTGTTTTAAATCCATGAATTATCTTTCTTTTATCTCAACATATCATTAGGAGAAAGGGGGGGGCTTAATATAATTTTGTTTGTGAACATGACTGCACATACCTCTAAAGTTGGTAAATGATAATGCTAACTGTCCTCTGATGGTGGATAGATATACATGCCCGTACATTACCCAAAGTATGTTTGTATGACATGGATTATACTTTTGTTTTGTGGTGTTTGCATACCTCCACAATTGGGCAAGCCTAGCACTGTTGAACTACCACCATTCTTACGCAATTAGGACTTAGCATGCACTCTATTCACTCAATTTAACCTTATACAGTTAAACTTCATATTTGTATCCTTATACAGTTAAACTTCATATTTGTATCAGTTGAACGAGCCTTATTTTCAAGGAGAAATGTGAATGGAGGATTTAGCAATTGGACTGAATCTGTGAGGGAGTTTTGCACATACAGAGGAGTGTGTCTCAGTTGACACCTGATCATAGTGACAGAGAATATATCAAACCCTAAAAAACTCAATCCTAGAATCCAAGAACTTGTTGTTTGTGTGCAGGTTACAACAAAGGTAGGAGAGAGGCCTTGTAATTAATTATGTTCTTAGTTTATAGGGAACAAAAATTATTTCCACACAGGACCAGTGCTGGTGAAGCGTGTAGGATATAAGTCCCGCATTTATGGAATTTGGGAATACATTTAAAGAGAAGGAATCCATAGATCCATCTTAACTCTGGATCTATCAAATGGTAAGAGCGATCAAATCCATTGAGGTGTAAACCTTTTTTAAATGCAAAAAAGGAGGAACAGTTTGTCCTTCAAGGTATTTGTTCCCTTTTTATACTTGGAAAATCTGAAGTTATGATAGATCAATACTAGTGGTTATTGATTTTGTTATTCTCATTTTTGGGGTCGTCTTGGCTTTTACATATTGTACATGGATGTGAAAGGGTTTTTAGTCCATTTCTTCTACCGTCATAACCTCATGCACTATGAGAACAACTAGATAGTAGTGACTCAAAATGGATACTAAATGTTTGAATAAATTCTTATTATATCATCTTCTTAGCCTAAATTAAGACTCCATTCTTTTTACATAATTCTTGCATGGATATCTAAAAATTGTTTCTAATAGACATCTGTAAAAATTTGCAGAACATATTGAGAAGGGAATTCCTTTTAACATAATTAGCATAAACAATAAATATGAATAAAATTTGTTCTAGGTACAACCATTCATATCATATCCCATTCATGGACCTTATTTAAAATTGAAAAATAGTTGCACTTAAGTTTCTTGTAGCAAATGTACATTTTTCCCATGTCCTTTCACATGCACGAGCTTTTAGAATTGGTTTAAGTGTATATACTATCATGTCATTGCTATCCTCAACCTTCCATCCCTTGAAAAGTTTGAGTATTTGTTCTAGCCATCCCAAGGGTATGTTCCCCCATCTCAGAAACTAGTGTAGAATTCGATATCGAGTTTGTATATCAAATGAAGAAAAACTAGCAAAATTCAGAAACTCATAGCAGGTACCAAATGTGGACATATTGCCAAAATTGGTTTTATACTCCTCATCAGAAATCTACAGAAAGATTGTAACAGAAGAACCATTGAGGGCCAGATGAAGGATTGGCACATCAAGGGCTAGATGATGCCTTGTAGAAGCAAAAATCTGTGGCCAACCGTGCTCCTAAAATGTGAATTTTCCACCAAATTATGGAAACTATGGAACACATAGAGAAACCATCCCAGCACAAAGGTTAAATCTACCAAGGAGTTGTTGAAGAAATGGGGAAAATCCACAGGATAAGAAAATGTTCTGAAGAAAAATTGGGCTTAAAATCTAGGCTAGATGGCAGTCTACTATCCATAGAAAAATTAGAAATGGACCAATCTGGACTATTTTCATCCTGTTGGTTGCTTGGTTTTTGAAACTGACATGGAAGAATTTTGCATTGAGTTATGCTATGTATAATTTATTATTCCACAGTTCAAAATGTCAATCATATGGTTAATAAATTTATATGTAAACAAAGTATTAACATCAAATCTAGTATGGATTCATTTCAAAAGAGTTGTTAAGGGAAACGGTATAGTAAGAACAGAAAATCATGTTGCCTCAAATAAACAAAATGAAAATGACAATATCAAATAAGAAGATCCAAATTAAGGTAGATCTACATCAATGCTAGATCCAAGAAATCCAAAAACTATCCACATAAAGATAGTAACAAAATAACCGTTGATAGACAGATAAATAAGAGCCCATTAAGGTCTAGACTCTAGACAATTCCTTGGAGAAGCAAAAAGTTGTGGCCAACTGCACCTAAAATGCGAATTTTCCAACAAATTATATTGGAAACTATGGATCAGATGGACAAGGCAGCCCAACAAAAAGGTTAAATCTACCAAAGAGTTTCCCAAGAAATGGGGCAAATCCACAGGATAAGGAAATGTTCTAAAGAAAATCTGGGCTCTAAATCTAGCATAGATGATAGTCTACTATCCATAGCAATTGACCAATATAGAATTTTTTCAGCTTGTTAGCTTCTTAGTTTCTGAATATGATATGGAAGAATTTTCAATTAAGTTATGCTATGTATATTAGTTTTATTCCATAGTTCAACAATGTCTATAATCTAATTTATATGTAAACATAGTATTAAAACTAGAGCTAGTATGAATTCATTTTAAAAGAGTTGTGATAGGAATAGGTGCTGTAAGAACAAAAAAACTTGTTGCCTCAAATAAAAAAAAGGATTTCAGCAAACGCAAAGAAGCAATCCAAATTTAGGTAGATATAAATCAATGGAAGATCAAAGAAAGTCAAAAACTAATAGATCCCTTCAAACTGCTAGACTCAGGTTCGTTCAAAGAAAATTTTTGAAAGATAGTCTAAAGTAAAATCTAGAAAAAAAGGAGCGGTTGTTATTAGAGATTGCCATTAAAAGGGAAAGGACTGAAGAAAGCATACCTAGAAGAGCTGTAAAGAAACAAGAGGACCGAAAGCCAAGGTTCACTAGTAGGAATGAGTGAAGCAATGACCATGGGAGCCTAGCCCAAATATGTGAAACAAAAGGGACTCTAAAATCCTCATAGATCTCCTTATTGAGTAGGAAGTTAACAGATCATGGGAACTGGTCCATCACATTGAATGGTGCTTTTAAGAGGATAAGATGAATTTCAATCTAGTAAGATTACAACATGTGAGAAGGAAAGCAAACCAGATGGCTGACTGGATGGCTAGAAAACCCATCACACTGAAAAGTGATGGAGGGATAGAAATGAGCACATAAAAAGAAAACAACAATACGACATATACAGCTTCAACAAACACACAATCAGAAAGCAAAACTACTTCACTTGGAATGTAAAGCTACAATCAGATTTAAAAGATTTGATAGATCCAGAGTTAAGATGGATTGGCTATTGACTTGGATTTTTGGCATGGGATTGTCTTATAATCCATATTTTTTAGTGCATTAGGTGTAGTTAATCCTAGTTTGGAATGTCTGCAACTAAAATCAGGTGACATTTAGAGGATCCATACTTACCTTAAAGTGTAAAAACCTTAGTAAATTGCACTAATTCTTAAAATGCCAACTATAAAATGTTTGGTGATATGTTTGTAAAAATATTCAATTTTATAGGGATTTTACAATCTCATGAATTAACCCAAACCCGATTCAATAATCCCTAACAATAATTCATTCTTACCAGAGTTGACCCATGTGTGACTATGAGGCCTCTTATTAATGGTTTCACCAAACAAAATGACTCATAACTGAGCTTTGAGGTTAGAAACATGACCAAAACAGATTTTGAAGCTAATATAAGGTAAAAACATGCTTTAGACTTCTTGGGAGACTTCATGCTTCATGCTTCATAAGCAACCACATTTCCTCCTCCAGAATTTTGTTGGGGTTCCTTTCTCTTGTTCTCAACTAACTCCATCACTTCCCTAGATGAAATATTTGAGTAACAAAGGTATTTGGAAATAGTTTGTTCTCATAATGAAATGAGACAGTCATACATTCTCTCTGACAAGGACTTGTCCATCTCCTTGTAACATTCTCATTTTCTACTAGAGACATCCCTTTATTTTGTGCTTGTGGAACTTCAACCACTAGCAAAGGATGCTTATTGTGCCTACTTAAGGCCCAATACAATTGACATATGCCATCTCTGCCCATAAATTCTCTCCATATAATGACTTTTGAGAGTTGGGCCTCTACACTGATGATATTTTCTTGCACCTTGAATGGAACTAATGTACTCTTCTATTCTACATTCATCCCAACCCATTTTCTCTTGGCATTTAAAAGAAGGGCGAGATTGAGATTTTACTAGATTTAGGGATATTGAAGACTTATTACTTGATAATTCAAAAACAATATGTTAGAGGTATATGATTGCAATCCTTGGTTCCCTCAAAACATTCCAGCACATAAGTGATAAGCCTAAGTTGTCAAACAACCAAACAAAACTATATAACATGTAATGTAAGACATGTGCATTAACGACAAGTCCTAAATTGTATTATTGAGAGCTACAAGTAATGTAATGCTAGATGATTGTATTAAATGAAATATTGCAATTTGTCATGGTATTTCAATGCTAGT
Source organism: Pseudotsuga menziesii (assembly GCA_001517045.1). Taxonomy (NCBI): domain Eukaryota; kingdom Viridiplantae; phylum Streptophyta; class Pinopsida; order Pinales; family Pinaceae; genus Pseudotsuga; species Pseudotsuga menziesii. Next base: position 124,144 of record LPNX010976863.1, on the reverse strand, counting down.
ATATCAAACAACCACAAAAGGGGCATATGGAACAAAAATTAGGGATTGCATAATTCAATGACAAAAGTACAGTGTGGTCAAAGTTGTCATTCTGGGGGACACATCCCAGGGGAGGTCATAATGTGGTCAAAGTTGTCATTTCAGGGGACACATCCCAAGGAAGGGGGCACAAACATATGCAACAATTTTTTTCACAAAATCAGGAAACATCTCCTAAAATATGGGATGCGATAACCCAAAATTTAAAAAATTGTTGTACAATGAAAGAAAAATTTAAAAAAGAGAGATATGGGCACATCATGAAACCGAAAGAGATGTATGGGCTCATCATGAAACCATAGGACGTCATTGCTAGCACTGTTATATTTTCCAAAAACCCGACACACTTCTCATTTTCTCACTTTCGAAGTTCTGAAATCATTTGCCTCTTGTGATCAATAGAGAGGGATTTATGAGTTGATTTTTTGCAAGATTGTGTTGGAATTAGCTATTAAAGAGCACAAATCTTCCTCATAAGCTTTAGTATTAATTGTTTATATTTTCAGCTCTCCTGGTCTTATAGTTTTCAGCGTTTATTTTTTGGGTTACAGATTTCATATTTCTGTTTTACTTTCAAATAATTTCTTCATTGAATTTGAAAAATTCTCACAGCATGCATTCTAGGAATTGCTCTCACTCCCTTACGGAAATGTGTTTTGTACGAGGACAAAGGGGTCTAAGGTGGATGGGAAACACTACAAAACTTAAATTGTTATATTTTAATTACCCTAACACCCCCAGCATCCCCTGTTTCAGAAGTGACATCCACATTGCTGTCGTTGTGTAGCACCAAATCAACTCTGAAACAATCCTAATTCATATTATCAAGTGAATAACTAGAACTGGGGTAAAATCATGCCATATGTATGTATCCACATAAAAGAGTTTCATATACTTATTTATGAATGCTGATGCATCGAATGCCATATTAATATTTTTGACTGGTCATTAACTGTAAGTTGTAACCTTGGGATAGTTGCTGCCACATCTTTTTTTTACCTTACATTTCAGTCTAAAATTACAATTTTAACAAGTAACCTAATAATTTCCATCACCAGTACAAGTTTAGACTTCATGAAACAAGCAAATGATTTTGGTTCACAAAAATTATACTTTTCCTAATTCACCTCACATTTTAGTTTAAGGTTACACTCTTAATAGGAAACTTAGTAGTTTCTATGAACATAACAAGATTAAAGATCATTCAAATAAGCAATTATTCGGGTCCACAAAAAGTGTATTTTTCCAAATTGCCCACCTGAAATCGCTCATGCAATACTTTGTTTTATATAATGTTTTGTTGATTTTTTTTACCTATTTCATTAATAGAACAAGTTGAGACTCATCATTCACTTCTTTATTTTTCATATCGTGGATATTTCTGAATTTACACATTTAAATATTTGATTAACTAGTATATTCTTTATATTCTTCCTACATGTTTATCCTCAAAATTTAACTAAAATTGTGAGTTAGTGAATTACACCAAAGGAAAACTAAAATTAAAACGATAAATTCCTACATGTTACATGTGACACCTAGTAGTTTTTTGGTAAACTAAAACTCTTAGTTTTACAAGATCCACAGGGACTTTGGTGAGTTAGTACTATGGTAATTTTATACCCAATATTACAGGAAAATCACAGTGTTCTCTACTAGTAAGCTTTTTGATAAAAACAAGACTGATACTTTTGAAATCGTAGCAAAACTACCATTGGCAATATTCTAGATCAAGTTATTCAAAGTATATATACAGTAAATTCTTAATTGATAGGGATTACAAAATAAATAAGATTTATAACTGAAGATAGTTGTGAATACTTGGATCTTAAACTATAGAAGTTTTTGGAAATGCACATAACCGTCAAGAGTATAGTAAATTACCTAGTGGCACAAAACTTAGTTTGTTTTGTTAGTTTTAAAAAGATTTTTAAATGCAACCATGGTTTACAGGAGAAGAGACCACCAATATCTCGGATTATTAAACATCATATCAGAGAGACCGTAAAGGAATCATTGCTAAAACAATAAACCAAGCTTTTAAAGAAACAATGAAAATAGGAAGGATTCACTTCACATCTTTATTTCGGTTCAGGCCTTTTCAACAAAAGAGTAAAACACTTTTAGTTTCTTTTCATGGCCTGATTTATTTACCCTAGGCAACATCTTGTTATAACTATTTGCATAATTACTACTGGATTGTTACATGTAGCAGTTTATAAAAAGAAAAATAGTTGTTCAAATTAAAAATTTGACAATGTTGTGTAGTTACGAATTTCCTTTAAAACAAGGAAGCCACCTAAGTCTTAAAAAATAAAGGAGTACCTGTGTCTTTCTACTGAAGGAACCACGAAGGAAACAATTCTCTCCTCTTTTACCCCTACCAGGAGGCTCACTGTTTTGTCGCCGAGTTCGAACAACAAGGATAGATTTAGAGTCCATGGGTTTTCTTCTTACTTGGAAGCAAGGGGAGTATGCTAGGAAGACTGGGAGGAATTCATCCACGATATTCCAATAAAATAAGAACCAGGTAAAAATAAATTTATACACAAAAAATCCTTCCGGAATAAAAATAAGTGCAATAGTACTGAACTCACTAGAACCTGTAAGGCTTGCTAGGAAATCTTATTGTTTGCGCCTACAAGGGATTACTAGGGAACATGTCTCCTTCCTTCAATATTACACTCCAAATGTTGAATCCACTGCTTCTTGTTCAGCCATATGAGGGACAACCTTAACCCCCAAAACTGAAAACCCTGAACGACATTGTAACATGAGTGATTAATTTAGGTCGGTGCTTCCTCCTAAGAGCAGAGTTAGTCGAAAGGTTCCATCATTGATTGGAAGTGATGGGAGATGGTATGATTGGGCCTTTGGAGGAGACAAAGGTTAGCCCATACAGGTTATGACTAACCTCCTTAATTAGCACCAAATTCAAGAATGGCGTCAGCTAGTTTGGTCGGCTTTTGTTAAAACCTGGATTTTCTTCTTTAAGTAAAGTGTGGTCTCTATTCCATGTTTATTGAATTCTTGTAAAGAGTGGTCTCTATTCTATCCTTGTAAATTTTGGAATCAATAATTAGAAATAGTAATTCCTCACCTCCATGAGAAATCATGGCGCCTACTTACCATTCCAATAACGTACAATGCAACACCTACATCGTATTAAAACCTTTGATCATGTACATTTGGTGAGACCTCTATGGTAAATACTTGGAGTGACTATAGAAGAAGTGGAGAATAATTTTTTTCCACTAATAGTGTTCCCATGATACCATTTTCCAATCTATTTTAGATCCCAAATCCTTAATCGTTATCTCAAGGTCTCTTGTGCCTAGATCACCTTTTAGGAATGGATGGAAGGTTGGATCCAATTGAACAAAACATTAGAGGAAATTTTAGGTCTAAAATGGGCCTCCTAAGGAAAATATTAAAATAATAAAATAATATTGATTAATTTTGAGGAAGAAAGACAAAAACTACTTTTTGTTTGTATTTTCAACATATCTTCTTGTGTTTTTACTCAAAGTTTGATCGGGAGGGCTCATTAGATGCAAAATTTAATTCCACATCCAACGAGTACCCACAATGCATATGTTCAATGGACCCCGCTACCCTAAAAACAAGAAATACCTGAAAAAACGTGTTGATGAGTCCGCATCCAACGAGTACCCACACTGCATACGTTTCTCAGGTATTTCTTGTTTTTGGGGTAGCAGGGTCCGTCGAACATATGCAGTGTGGTTACTCGTTGGATTAAGAATTAAATTTCACATCCAATGATCCCTCCTGATCAAAATTTGAGTAAAAACACACAGAGATATGTTGAAAATACGAACAAAAAAGGAGTTTTTTTATGACAAATATTTTAATTCAGCCATTATGGTTGACTCATTTTATTGAAATTCTATTGGTTCTTGAATTGCAACTCACAATAATTTATTGTTGGCTCGTTTTCTTATAAGGCCCATTTTAGATCCCAAATTTCCTCTAATGATGAATTTTGAATTCCCATCCAATTTACCCCCTTTCTACAATAATATCCTTATGATTTTGTTGATGTCATTGAAAACAAATGTGACAACCATGATCTTAAGCAGAGGAAGATTATGCTCATTGATGAAATGTATTTAATAAGGACTAAATGGAAGTTGGTATTGATCCATATGAACCATGGCGATATGTTCATTTGATTTTTACATGATGGGGATATCTTCTTATTTGTAGAAGGAAAGTGATTGGTGTCCCTAGATATTTCATTACTACAATACAAGGTTCTAGCGCCACAAATTTACATTATGTATTGCTATCAAGGTTGTCTAGAATATATTTTCTTACATGTGCATCACATTTGTGTCGTCTTGTTTTTTCTGTTGTATGACCCAAATGTGCTAGAAACAAAATCATGCATGATTAAGTTTTGCATTGTTTTGTTAATGCATTTTTATTTAAGTGACTTTCAAGTCACTTTTTTCATTTTATTTTGCATTATCCTTATCTAGAGATTGTGTAGACTTGCTACTTGAAGATTGTGGAGATCATTTAGGTTTATTATAGATTTTTTGGGTCCCCTATTGGATCAAATGTAAGAATCTCCCACTGTTTTTTGTTTTCCCAAGTCTTTTCTTCCAATTTGTATGGTTTATTATGTTTGGTATAATTTTTTTGTTTGTTTTGTTTCAGGGTATTAAAATGAATTGGGGAATTTTATTTGATGGTAGGGTTTTATATTTTAGGAAAATAATAATCTCTAGGTTCTATATGGAGTATATGGGTTTTAGGGCTACGATTTTTGAATTTAGGGGCAAACTTTCCCTAAGTATGGCTTTACCAATGCATAAGAAGAAACGTAAAATGAAAAAGAATGTAGGATTTTAGGGGATTTGGTTGATGTATTCCTCCTCCTTTCTTCTCTTTCTTCCTCTTCCTTATTTTCCACTAATCCTCCTTACTAGATTCCTTCTATTCCCAATCCTCTTTTCTTTTCCACTTTATCTCCTCCTCCTCTCTTATACATTTTTGTCTTCCTCATCTTATTTTTCAACTCCTCCTTTGTCCTTTTCTTATTATTATCCCTATCTTCCTCTTATTCTACCCCTCCTTCTTTCTCCTCTTGTTCTTCATATCCTTATCATCCTCCTCCTTCTTCTCCTCTTCCTCTTTTGCTTCCTCTTCCTTTTATCATCCCCTCCTTCTTCCTCTTCCCTTTTTTCCTAAGTAATACTCCTTCCTATTACACTTTGTATCCTCCTTCTCCTTCTTTCTTTTACAATTCCTATACTCCTATGGTTTTGAAACTCTTCTTTCCTGCTTTTCTTTCATATCCCCTTCTTTGGTTTTGAAACTCTTCCTTCCTCCTTTTCTTTCATCTCCCCTTCTTCCTCTAGTTCTTCTTCCCCTCCTTACCTCTTCATTTTATCCTTCCTCTTCCTCCTTCTTCATCTCTTATGTATTATATTCACTAGCTTGCTTGTTCTTCTTTTATCTCCCCCTTTTTCTGTCTCCGTGTATCTCCCTCGCCTCCTTGAAAATTCACAATACCTAAGGCTATCATTTTGCATATGGAAGAATTAAGTTTGTAATGAAATAATGTTGGACAAAATTATATCATGATTATATCTTTGTCTATTAGAATTATGTTATTTCTCTATACTCTATTTTGGTTATGGAATTTATATCCTAATTATGTTGCACTAGGTATTTAATTATGTATTTAACTTGTTATATATATAACTTTAGGTGGATCTAAATCTAGAGGTCATGATGATGATTGCAGGTGAAAGGATAGGAAAGACAAGTAGTTGTAAACATTGATGGAAAAAAAGTGAGCAATAATCACTCGTCATCACCTGGAATCTACTTTCTCTACTGAATATTATTATCTTCTTTAGCATTGATTCATGCTTGTTAATATCCCTATCTTGAAGAGAAAATTGGATCTATATTTGTTGTTGTGCATGAAATAAATAGTTTGTCTTTGAATGACAAGTTGTTAATAAACTATAACTTTTATAAACCATCGTTTGCTTATTAAAGACAACTTACATTGGGACTACTATTAAACATCCCCATGGGGGGATTTTAAAAAATAATTTAGTAGCTATAGTTTTGGATTTTCAATGGAAATAATGTAAATTTATTGTTTATTTTAACACTTTTTATAAAGTGGTTCCATTTCTAATATTTGAACATACTAAATGCATTGTGTTTACTAAAATCATCAACTTAATGTTCAATATTTTTGCAATAAGGACTCATGCAATGAATGGAACATTTTCCATATATCATTGCACCCCACTATGGTGTTAACTTTAGGAATGTTATATGAGCACAAATTTAAGAGGAAGCATGTTAATCATGGCTTAATCAAACACCTATTCAATTCACCTTATGTCCTAGGTCACGAATTCATAACGTCTATAGTGACATCGATTTTTCACATGTTGTGAAAAAAAATGAGGTTAGTATGGATGATTTCTTGAAGGATGCCTGTGACATGGAAAGATTGTTATTAAATTCATGCCAAAAATATGAGTTAGGGGATTGTATTCATATAATTGATGCCTTAATTGAAAGCCTGGAATATTATTCCACCCCCCCTCTCTTTGGAAATGGGTCAATATATACTCAACTAGGGACAACAATGTTAATATACAACATGAAAGTAATGTATGGGATAGCATGGATGTTTCATGGCACTACTGAGGTAATTAACCATTATGTCCTCTATGTTTTCACTAATATTATCACACAATTAGGAATGGAAAAGGATTTATTTATTCTTAGTGACAAGTTACATCTATATTGTCCATTAATCATAAGTTATTCAAATATAAGGTACCTCCAAGTGATAATGTCATCCTTGAAAGTTTCCATAGAGGAAAAGCAATTGTTGAAAATATTCAGTATTGAATACATATATGATATCACACTTATCCAAATGATTGTATTATTATGCAAAAGTAATCCAAGAGTTATGCAAAGCCCAATAGTTTCAATATAAATGATGCATATAAATGATACATGGCCCCAAAAAATCAAGGAGGGAGTGCAAAGCCTTCATTTGAACATAGACATGAGTGGTAGTGACCAATAACAATACTCCCCCATGGTTTCCTATGAAAAAATAACTTCTTATGTTGGCTCGTATAGCTCAATACAAGACGAGTGGAAAGAATGGGTGTCTACATCCAACCATTGATCAATAAATTAAAGAAATGATGGAGATGGGTATATGTATACAATGTATCAAGGCCCATTTATGTTGTATGGCATATTAACATACGCTATGCACAAATATCCAAGGCTAAGAGTTTGCTATGGTAAGCATGTTAATTGATTTGTTAATACATTTGACATACTTAATTTGGTGCAACTATCTTTTTTTTTTGTAAATAAAATATATATTACTGTACAGAAACCATATTACAGAGCAGAAAACAACTAGAGCCGACCCAAAAACAGGGGAGCCTTAGTCCCAGCCAGCGGGAGCCCAATCGGGATTTGTTCTGAATGGATTTGCCAAAAAAATACAGTGTGTTCCAATAGCCCCCTACCCCCCCTGATATCTCCATTTCTACAATGGGCCTTGATCCTATTACATTGCTTTCCCACCCACAACAAAAATGATGACTTAAGGGACATGTCGCCACCTAATCCCCAGTTGAGAACATACTGTCTAATAACATACGAGCTATACCTATTAATCCTGAGAAGCATCAGAAATATATTAACAAGGAAGAAAACCTTGAAAAAGCACTGAATGGAAAGAGGAGTCATATCTGACCAGATGGGGGAAAGCTCCAGTGTGGAATTGCAGCGGATAGGCTCCCAGCGGCTGGATGCTGTGAGCCCAACACAAGTGCCAATGAGGAAAACATGGGTCCTACCGAATTTCGAACCTCCTCTAGTCTGCCTTCGTCCTCCTTACCGCTTCGAATGATCTGCTCCCGAGGTCTGGCTATCTCTAGGGCTCGACGATCCACTGGGTGGAATGAGAAGCCCAAGCGAGTAATGAGGACGTCAAGTTTATGGTGCATGGTATGGCATTCCACATTCTGCTCCTTCCAAAATGGGACTGGTTCCAGATATCCAACCTGCTTAGCCTCCTACCGCTCAGCTGAGTGCCCAACCAAATGAACAGTGACCCAGTACATCATGATCATACAGTCATATGCAGAGGCATGACTGGCAATGTTACCCGGGTCCAATGCCCACTCAGCAAATTCCACATGAAGGTTCTCCCTGGGCATAGCTTTTGCCTCCGCCTAGAGCCCCTTAACCACTCTCTCAACTTCAAGCCTAATACTGAGTGGAACATGTTCCTTATAAAGGTCTGCCTCCTCCTGAGCTTGGAGCTGCGCGCGGGTTGCTTGGTGCATTTGGCGCTTGACAGAATTCCCCTTAACAAGTGCTACTCCAGACGCCCCCCCCGAGCCTGCCTCCCCTCTAAACTGTCGCTTGGGGGCCATTGGGTTAGATTGCGAGGACAAGGCGGGCCACAATAAGTAAAGATGGAGCCTCTTAACAGGGTTGAGCTCAACAACATGGCACAAGGCAAAGGGTAGATACGTAGTCCTTCTTGTTCTGGGGCTTAACTTGTCATGGAAGATCTCAATATCACTGAAATATAATAGGTGGATACTCATGGGAGCGTACCCGACCCTGACCATTTCCTGCATCATTCCCATCATGAGATTGAAAGCCTCCATCCTGCGACAATAATGAACCTTGTCCGGATGATGACCCTCACACTCAAAGCAAAGCATGGTAGAGCCGACAGCAAGTAACAAAATAATGAAGAAGGACCAGCTCCAGCGCCAGTGAACTTTAATGCCAACTGTCCCCTTCTGCATTAGCTTGGCCATGTGTGGGAGTGCTTGTGATAGCTTTCTCCATCTGTCCTCCCTTTTATCTGATCGTCCAACTATGTGGTCATGGAGAGATCCCTAGTGGCCAGGTGGCTGCATTGCTGGGCCCAGTCCTCCTCTTCATAACCATCAAGCCTGTCACATCGGAAGCCGACTCCACACTCCACACTAGCGTTCGAAAAACAGTCAGCAACCCTATTTGCTTCCCTTATGACGTGTTGAAAGGAGATGGTGGGGTGTGAGAGAAGAAGGACATGAAGACGCTCTAATCTGTACGCTAGGTGCCATCTAGGAGAGATATTCTCCATTGTGTGACCATTCAGAAGACGTTTAGCCACTGTGATGAGGGTGTTGGAATCGCCTTCTATTATTGCCGGGAGGAACCCCCCACTGATCAGCACTTTTGGACCTCGAATGAGGCCTTCAAGCTCTGCTGAATTGTTTTTGTCCTCTCCTATAGCTCCCATGAACACCTTCTTGATCTGGCCTTCATGGTCTTGGCAGAGACCACTGAAACCAGCCTGACCTGGGTTGCCATGAGACACTCTGTCAAAATTCAATTTAAAAACACTGGGAGGGGGGGTCGACCACATTGCAGGGCTAGAGGGGATGCACAGTTTGTCTCGACAGCATAGAGCATCAATCATAGGCCTATTCAACCCCCAATTCTCAGCAATTTGGAGTTCTTCCCTTGGGAAAATCTTATCCTGTTCATTCCATTTCCTACATCTAATAGAGGATAGCAAGTTGTCTTGCACCATGTTCTAGACCACCTCCATGTTTTTTCATTGGCCACGGAAGATCCTCGCATTTCGCTCCTTCCAAACACACCACATTGCCATGCCCGGATAAGCATCCTGGATGGCTTTGATGATGGGGTTTTTGAAGGCTCAAGGACACCATTCTCTTATAGTCTGGAGGGGTTGGCCCTGTATCCTGTTGCTCCGTCTGAACTTCATCGCCCCCTTGTCCCAAATTGCAGCCACAAAGGGGAAGCTGTCCAACAAGTGGCCCATCGTTTCCTCTGCTTGATGACAAAAATAACACTAAGATGGGCCAATAATCCACCTCTTTCACAGCTTGTCACAAGTGAGGATCCTTCCTTTGACTACAAGCCAAAGAAAAAGGGCCACTTTGGGCCATAAGTTGACAGACCAAATTTTTCCCCAGATGTCATCCATCGCCATGTTCCTTGACATCCTGATGCTGTAGGCCTCCTTGACACTAAAGGATCCTTTTGAAGAGTATCCCCACCGTAAGATATCAGGGCCCTCTTGAGCTTTGATAAAGCATTTATTCAACTCCTCTTGGAAAGCTTCCCAGCCATCTTCAGTCATAAGATCAGGTTTCTCATGAAAGTTCCACCGGTGATAGTCCATTTGGAATCCCGGGCCCCATGTTTGGTTCACCAGGACCCTGCCTCTCTTGATCTCCTGCTATTTGAAAAGAGCCCATCGGGGGTCTCTTCCGAGGATGGGGAACTGGTTCCAAGAATATTCCCAGAACTTCGCCCTGCAGCCATCCCTGATCTCCTAGAAACTATTCTCTTGGATAATTGATTTTCCAGCCAAGGATTTTATCCAGATGGATGATCCACTAAGGGCTTCATTGAAGCGGATCAGGAGGTGATTGGGTCTATCCCTGACGTATTTTTTGCTCCATAGTCTTGCCCAAGGTTCCGATGAATGATTGACCCATCTCCACTAAATCTTGGCCCCCAGGATCTTTGACATAATTTCAGTGTCCCTAAGGCCCAAAACTCCCTATTCCTTAGGTTTGTAGACATCCTCCCATCTTACCAAAGAAAATTTTACCTTTTCCCCACTTGATCCCCAAAGGAAATTATGTTGGATGCTTCGGATTTGCTTGAGGATAGCCTTTGAAGCGGCTAAGATTGAAAAAAGGTAAGTTGGCATCGCTTGTAATATGGACTTGACCAGGATCAGCCTGCTAGGAAAGTTAAGGGTACGGAGAGCCTAGCTAGATAATCTCTGCTTTAGTCTATCCAAGAGTTCCTGCCATTCTACTGTTTTCGGCCTTCCAATCTGCAGGGGGATACCAAGATATTTAGACGGAAAGTCTCCTCTAGAGAAGCCCAGGATTCTCAGGATATTCCTCTAAGTGGCTAGGGGGGTATTGACAAAGAAAAACTAAGATTTACTAGGATTAACCGCCAAGCCTGAGGCCTGAGCAAAAAGGTCCAGGATTTTTTTGAAGCTTCAAGATTCTTGGACTGAAGGGTGCCCCATGAGCATAGTGTCATCCACAAATTGTTGGTGTGTCTGAGAGGGCACCCCCTCATGAGCTTTCACTCCTCGAATTGCCCCACGTTCAACCTAGGCCGCAATGAGGCAACTCAGGCCCTCCGCCATGAGGATGAACAGAAAGGGGGACAGAGGGTCCCCTTGGCGAATGCCCCGAGTAGGATGAAAGGAAGAAGTCAGGAATCCATTAAGGAGAATATTAAAGAAAGGCAAGGAAACCAGGCCCATAACCCACTCAACCCAGTCTGGGGAGAAGCCATAGGCTCCCAACATCTTCTCCATGTATTCCTAGTTGAGCTTATCGTAAGCTTTTGCAATATCAAGTTTAATCATCATCCCAGGGATTCGAGAGCTTTTGAGCAAGTGCAACACTTCATGCACAAGAATAACCCCATCAAATATTTTCCTACCTTCCACAAAATCCGATTGTTTAGGGCTTATAAGCATCGGGAAGAGGGGTTTGAGTCTGTTGGCAATGACTTTGGAGATGATCTTCTATATGACATTGCATAATGCAATCGGTCTAAATTTGTCGGGAGAATACGCTCCCACATCTTTCAGGAAGAGGGTGAGAAAGGTAGCATTGAATGCTTTGAGGACCCCTTTTTTGATTATGGATTCCTCCACAATATCCAGCACATCCACCTTAACAAGATCCCAGAAGAAATGGAAGAAGTTGGATGTGAAGCCATTTGGTCCAGGAGCCTTTCCCAGAGCCATCTAGTTGACTGCTTCCTCCACTTCTTGCATCCCAATGGGTTTATTCAGCATTTCATTGTTTTCTCCAGTGACCAATCTAGGAATTAACCTAGTGATTTGCTCGATGTCCCTGCTTCTATCTCCCCCATATTCCCTGAGAATTTCCGAGAAGTGTTGGGTGAGATCAGCTTCTATCTCCCTCCTAGTGTCCACTCTGTTTCCAGCTCTAGTTTTAAGCCTCTGGATTCTAGAACTGCTCCTGTTCTGGATCACTGAGTTATGAAAGAATTTAGTGTTTCTTTCATCCTCCTTCAACCATTTAACTCTTTCTTTCTATTGCCAATATAGCGACTCTTGTTTTTCCCTAGCTTCCAACTGTCCCATATGCTCCTTTTCTGTTTTTTTCATATCCTCGTTCCATCCAATTTCCATACCCTTTCTGTTGATGAGGTCCAACTCCAACAACAGTTGTTTTTTGTCCTAAAAAATGTTTCCAAATTCCTCCCGGTTCCATGTGCGAATCTTTGCTTTCAGGGCTTTAAGTTTCTGCTGAAATTGAAACATTACGGTTCCTAGGGGGGGGACCAATTCCTGCCACCACTGACTTACCAGGTTCTTGAAGTCCTTGTGTTCCATCTAGAAACTTTCAAACCAAAATGGTTTCCCCCTAGGGGAGCCAGTCCAATCCCAAGAGAGGTTGATGGGCCAGTGGTCTGAGCCATTCGCCGAAAGGACATCCGCTAGAATTCCCCCCATACTGTGCATGATGTTTTCTGATACCAAGAAGTGATCCAGACGAGATGCAACCAGGTACTCCCCTCCACGCTGGTTGTTCCACGTGAACCAGCCACTTCCCATTTCCACGTCAACCAGAAATCCTTGAGCAAGAAATTCGCTAAATGCTTCCTAGAATTTGTCCAGGGTTCTTCTTCCACCCTTCTTCTCTCCAAGATTTGCGATTAGATTGAATTTTCCTGCAAGCACCCATGGCCCTTGCTCCTGGAGCCAGTTGAGGAAACCCATAAAAGAGTGTTTCTCATGGAAACAGCTGGGTCCATAGATGTTTCCAGCCATTCCCCGAACTCCCGAATCTAGAAAGCAGAAGTCTACCATGAGTGCAAACTTATTGGCCAGCCAGTTGGAGAATTCCACCTATCATGGCTACCATAGAATAGCAATACCACCCGATTGTCCTGCGGCATCAATGGCCATGGCCTGAATTCCCTTCCAAATCTTGTCCTTGATCTTCGCAAGGCCCCCAAAACTGCATTTGGTTTCTTGGAGAAATAGAATGTTCGGGGATTCCTGCTTAAGCTTACGGTTTATTTCTTTCCATTTCCTAGGGTTATTACACCCCCTGATATTCCAAGAAATGAGCTTCATTGACAAACCTTTTTAGCTTCAGAGAAGTCCGCCTAGATCGTAGGGTACTATCCAGATTCGATCAGATGCACTCCCACTGCTGCTATTCGTTGCTTGTTTGTCTTCCTTCCATGGCGCAGTTCCTCCTCGAGGGACTTCCTCTTGCTGCCCTTCTGGGCATCTGGGTTGATCCCCAAAATTTCCACTACGCCCGTTCGAATAATGGCCTCCTAAAGAAGTTCAAGTTGACGTCGTGAGACATACCCTTGTCCTTTATTTCTACATTCTTCCTCTATGGCATCCAGGTCAAGCTCACCCAGATCCATATCTTCCCCTTCGTCCTCCTCCACTCCTTCCATCTGTTGGGCTTCCTTAGGAACTGGTGATTTGGAAGGGCCTTCCTGCTGGTCTTCAATCACTGACATTGCCTGCATCTCTTCACCCTCTTCTAGGGATACTAGAGCTTCGAAAGAGTTCCCTTGAGGTTTCTCACAGGACAAAGTGTCCATTCGTGCCAGGGTTTTGGCCCCTCCCTTGCCACGACGTTTGGTCTTAACCTGGGTGAACCCGTCATTAACCATAGCTTTGGGAGGCCCAGGGGCTTCCTGATCATGCTTAAGGCTATCTCTGGGGCAGATCCTTCCCAAGTGACCATATCATGACAGAGCCGACATCTAAAGGGGAGTTGTTCGTAGTCAATGGACTGGATCCATTCTTCATCTTCCCAGTTTAGACTGATTGCTTCAGGAAGCTCTCTAGATAGATCCATGTATACGTAGATCCGAGCAAAGGCCATGCATCTCTGGATCCTCGTTTTTTCTACAACCTTTATTAATTCTCCCAGACTGTTTCCAATATCCCGCAAGGTTTACCAGTCCCAGTATTCACCTAGGAGGGAGAAGAGGCAAATCCAGACTGGGGCAACTATAATGTCTTCTATTTTTGGGTTGAAACGCTCCTTCCATGGCCGCAAGAAAAGGTCCGCTAAGAAGAAGAAATATGGACCCCCCTCCAAAATTCTATCCCTATCTTCCTGGTTAAAGAAGATAATGGTGAAGACACCCTTTGATCCCAGTTGTAGATTGTAGTGGCCTTTAGGTTTCCACACCCGGTTGATCCACTTGACCAGGTCTTTTTCCTTCGGCCAAATCCCCACAAATTTCCCTATTAGTGCCTTTTCCTTCCAAGTCCCGATCTTTTCCCTGACTGCCTCGGATATGATCTAAATCGCAGGTATGGAAGCCATTCGTGGGAAGCAACCTCCCATACTCGATTGTTTACCTTTCCTGGGAACAGGGTGACCCTTGTCCCCCTTGCCATCCTCTGCCAGGGCCTTCCTTCTCATGCTATAAGACCCAATATCCCGAGCGGGCACCTCTTGCCCTAATGTTGCCAGGAAGAGCCTGTAACCCGGTACCTTCTGAAGCCATGTGCCAAGAGCCAATCCGCCATGCTTCTCTACAAACCCTCGCGCCTTCATAGTTTGTAAAATATTCTTAACCCAGTAAAAGAAATGAATGTTGTTAACAAAAGAACCAACATTTGTCATGGTTCTAGTGCAACTATCTTCTTTGACACTAATATTTTATGTATATAATAACATTATATGCCTTCTAACAAAACAATACCATAGATGTAAATGTTGTGCACTTTCTATAAAAAAAAATATAGCTACCTATAAATCACTCTTAAAATATTTTATTTTATTCAAACTTAAGACCAAAATTTTATTTATAAAAAATTCTATGTAACTAAAAATTATTCACACTAATAAAACTTTTACAATTAAAATTTTGAATATGGATTTTTTTATGGATATGGATTCTTAACTAAAATATTAATAAATATTAATATCAATGTAGAATGTTTATAAGATATTTGGTTTTCAAAAAATAACTTGTATAGGCAATACTTTATTATATACTTACTTTTTAAAAGAAAAATAATATTATTATGTCAATTTTTTAGAATTTTATCATGTTGGAGTTTAGATTTTAACTGAAATTCTTTGTTCCGCAAACAAAAAAATCTCACTAATTAATGTTTAATTTAATCTTAAATTTAAAATTAAATTATTATTATTAAATAAATCTATATGAGTTACTAAAATTATCACATTAATTAAATTGAATTGATTTAATAATAAATATATTTTTCTTTTATTAAAAAAATTATTATCTATACCCATCTCTTATAAGAAGATAATATAATTGTAGAATGAAATTTTAATTATAATATAAGTTAGCTGAAATAAAATTAAGAGTTCTTTTTTAAATAAACAACAAAAAAAAACATAATTATATATTATGTATTTAATGATTATATAAATATTTAAACTTAATTATGGCAGGTTTACTTGTCCATATGATGTGGCACAAGTTAGATTACCAAAGAGTCTATTTGTGGTATAGGTTATAGAAATTGCAATAGAGGTATAAGAGAATACTATGTCTAATATTTTGACAAATGTTGTAGAAGCTTCAATGAAATATCAAGTTGAGTAGGTGACTAATAACAAAATGGGGATTCCCTAGAGAAAAACATATATGAGGATGCTACAAAGAAAGAAGTAGTAGTTGATGGAGAGTTTATGTTGCAAAATACCATCCTTCAAACCTTAGCATTAGATTCAATAGAAATCATTTAGTTGGGGGCCAAAGTGGAAAACTTGAGTAATCTTGTTGAGTAATTAGGTTAGGGTTTGATACAATTATAGGCACATCATAGATATATTTATATTCTTTCACAGCAATGGGTTGGATTTGATTCCCAAGGAAGGAAAAACGTGAGTGTTTGTGGAGAGAATGACATGGTCTTTAAGCATCCCAGAGAGTCATTATGTTGTATTCTTTACATGTAGAATTAATAACATCCTGACGGGGGGTTTGATGGGATGAACCCGTTAAATACGAGGGGCATGGGTTCTAGAGGGACCCTTGTTTAGGGATTCAGGGGTAAAGTACCCAAGGAAAACAAATTATGGTTCGTTATGTATTATTTGATCCAATGGTTTTATCCCATTATAAACTAATTTTGGTTAAGGAAGGAATTAATGTTTTAATCTAATCTAGGTTAACGAATGAGGGTTTTGTATGCCATGAATATTATATTGTGAATTATGAAGTTAAAATAATGTTATAGAGGGGATAAACTCTCAATGAGGCTAGTTTTCCTAGTTAAGGGTTTATAAAGTAAATCTTTGTTTATTTTTTGAGTGTGCCATTGTTATTTTTTGTGTTTTAGATTATGTTGGTATTGATTTTCTTGCACAAGTTTATTAAACTCAATGTGTTCATCAATTAAATTAGAGAAATATAGGGCATGTCATTTAGCACATGAATTGATTGCCTATAGATAGTCTTCCCTTGTATATCTTGTTTTCTTAAAGGATCAATGTCTTTCCATTAGTTTTCCTTAGTTGCAAGTAAATGTTGTAATGTTCTCGTAGATTATAAATTTTGCGAATTATACTTTGCATATGATGAATATGAAAATAATTTATTGTGTGACTTGTATCAACATGAGTAATTGTTGGGTGGGAAAATATAATGGAACCCTGACTGCTTTGTCAAGGACATTCAATTAGAGCATTCAATTCCTTCACACACCAAGTTTAGTGGCCAGATTAAGCATAGAAGAATTGGAAAGATGTACAGAGATCAAACAAGTTATGGGTGAGGGGTGAATATCATGTTCCTCATGTGGTCATAATGGAGTATCGAGAATTATTGAAACAAACTCATGTTTCTAACCACACACACCATGCACTATTTTCGTTATTATTTCGACAAATGGTGGTTTCATCGCTATTCCAATGAATTCCATTTTTGTCGCTATTCCAATGAAATTTCATCTCTATAGCGACGAAAGGTGCATAATGTCACTAGAGTGATGATCCTTGGGTTAATTTTCAAAATTTACCAAAAAATTAAACTATTTTTCCACGAAAAAATGCGATTTTAACTTTTTTGTGGCAAACTTTCATGGGAAAATTGAGCCATATGTAGTAGTGCTTCCTGGCCTTGTTTAAGTGTACCCCTTTCCTCCAATCCAAATATTTATGTCCATGTAACAGATACATGTTAAAATCCACTTCAAATGGGTGTTTTTTAAACCATCTATCTCCTTCAACAAGAATCCATGTTGCTTCTGCAACCAAACCCTTGGTTAGTTCAAAGCTCAAACTTTGAAGATTGACCGTTGAACCTATATAATTATGGGTGAAATAGTGAGTGACTTAGACATTGTATCCCCTTATCCTCTAATAAAAGGGATACCATCCTACATTCATCGATAACTTAGCACATTTACGAAACTCTTCTGCCCACTATGTACTGACCAACTTGAACCTACACAATTTACCACTTCTCTTTTTAATGCTGACAACTATCAAACGGGATGGACACCTACAGGGGAATAATCTTTTGAAACAAGATCAAATATTCATCAAACCCAAATGTCATAAACTAATATTGACAATAGAATCATATATTTAGGGAAAATTAAATGATGGCTCATATGCGAATTAATTACAAAGAACCGAGCTTGGACCATGAATTTAATAAATAGGAAGGAGCCTCAAATTTTAATAATGAATAAATACTCTATTTTGAACCACTATTTGGTTACATGATTACAGAATCATGTATCAAACCACCAAATCTCGTGATTTAACATTCCGACAATGCCACCTTGCTTAACATCCACGTATTACACAATCAGAATGTGTCAACTCACATATCATGGAAAAATATTAGTAAATATTCATAAAATCAGGTCAGTAAGCATAAAAAATCAAATATTTGAAGACCTTAGAAAATATTAAAACAATTATGAGCCAAATTATATTTATTAACTAGGAAATGCATATGGTAAGATACAAACCAATATTAAGGAATATAGGAAAAACATAGCTCGTATATTATGGACAGATTTTCACAAAGCTAATAAGGAAATATAAGTAACAATAAAGGGCATGGTTGAAAGTACAACTCCAATACTAACATCTGGCTCCGATTGTGAATGGATTCTTTCCTATAAACCTCCAAGAACATGCATACTATATGCCTCCTGAAATTGAAATTATTTCCTACCGAAACAACTTTGACACCAATTGGAAATTATGATTTCATAAAAATCCATTGATTTGGAGTCTTATTCAATGAAAATAAAAACTCACCGGTATGTACAATGAATTAGGACACCCACGTAATAAGTAAACATGAAAACATTTTAGAAACCTCCCATTAACTAGGCCAACAAGTTCCTCACCTTCCAAATTTTGCAGTACAGAAGTATTATTTCCTAGCACTTTTGCAATTTTGAATGTACCCAACCTCTTGTTGTCAAACTTCACATGCTTCTTTTTTTCATCCTTTCATGCATCCCACCTAAGCACCATATCACCAAGAAGGAAAGTGTCCTCTTTGATTTTAATGTCAAGCCTCTATTTCACCTTATTTATGTATGCCTATGCCTTTTATGCTAATATTACCCTTTCCTACTATAGCTCAATCAATTTAAAATTTCTCCTTTAAACCTCATTTGGATCTTCTTCACTGTCCTACATGAATTTAATTATTGGTAGTCCTAATGGAATAGGAAACACAACTTCAGTGCCATAAACAAGTTGAAAGGGAGATGTACCAATAGCCTTCTTGGTAGTTACTTGATCTTCCCAAAGAGCATACTTTAGCATGGTGTCCCAAGACCTCTTTTTCTCAAACAACATCTTTTTGATGTTGTTAATGATGTTCTGACACCAATTGGAAATTGTGATTTTATAAAAATCCATTGGGTTGGAATCTTATTCAACGAAATTAAAAACTCACCGATATGTACAATGAATTAGGACACCCACGTACTGAGTAAACATGAAAATGTTTTAGAAACCTCCCATAACTAGGCTAGCAAGTTCCTCACCTTCCAAATTCTGCAGTACAAAAGTATTGTTTCCTAACACTTTTGCAATTTTGAATGTACCCAACCTCATGTTGTGAAACTTCCCATGCTTCTTTTTGTCATCCTTTCATGCATCCTACCTAAGCACCATATCACCAAGAAGGAAAGTGTCCTCTTTGATTTTAATGTCAAACCTCTCTTTCACCTTATTTATGTATGCCTATGCTTTTTATGCTAATATTACCCTTTCCTGCTATAGCTCAATCAATTGAAAATTACTCCTATGAACCTCATTTGGATCTTCTTCATTGTCCTACATGAATTTAATTATTGATAGTCCTAATTGAATAGGAAACACAACGTCAGTGCCATAAACAAGTATAAAGGGAGATGTACCAATAGCCTTCTTGGTAGTTACTCGATCTACCCAAAGAGAATACTTCAACATGGTGTCCCAAAACCTCTTTTTCTTAAACAAGATATTTTTGATGCTGTTAATGATGTTCTGACACCAATTGGAAATTGTGATTTCATAAAAATCCATTGGGTTGGAGTCTTATTCAAAGAAAATAAAAAACTTAACGGTGTGTACAATGAATTAGGACACCCACGTACTGAGTAAACATGAAAATGTTTAAAAAACCTCCCATTAACTAGGTCAGCAAGTTCCTCACCTTCCAAATTCTATAGTACAAAAGTATTATTTCCTAGCACTTTTGCAATTTTGAATGTACCCAACCTCATGTTGTCAAACTTCCCATGCTTCTTTTTACCATCCTTTCATGCATCCAACCTAAGAACCATATCACCAAGAAGGAAAGTGTCCTCTTTGATTTTAATGTCAAGCCTCTCTTTCACCTTATTTATGTATGCCTATGCCTTTTATGCTAATATTACCCTTTCTTGCTATAGCTCAATCAATTGAAAATCTCTCTGTTGGACCTCATTTGGATCTTCTTCACTGTCCTACATGAATTTAATTATTGGCAGTCCTAAATGAACAGGAAACACAACGTCAAGGCCATAAACAGGTTGAAAGGGAGATGTACCAATATCCTTCTTGGTAGTTACTCAATCTTCCCAAAGAGCAGACTTTAGCATGGTGTCCCAAGGCCTCTTTTTCTCAAACAACATCTTTTTGATGTTGTTAATTATGTTCTTATTTGTGATTCTTACAATCCATTACCTTGGGGGTAATAAGGCATGGAATGCTTAAGTATAATGTCAAATCTATTACAGAAATATACCATAGCATGAAACTTAAAAACTACAACATTGTTAGTCACTAATTTCCTAGGGCAACCAAATCTACTTAAGATATTTTCTTGCAAAAAAATTATTATAACCTTATCATGCTCTCCTAGTGAGAATCACCTCTACCCACTTAGTAAAGAAATCCATGGCTGTCAAGATACACTTATGCTACCCACTCAAGGGAGGATTAATTTCACCTATTAAATCTAACCCCCATTGCTGAAATGGAGCATCTACTACAATGGGATTTAAAGGAAGAGATTGAATCTTTTGTTTAACGAAAAACTTCAGGCATTTTGTACAATCTCTTACCTTGGAATATACATCTGAGAACAAGGTGGGCCTGTAGTAGTCTTCTCTCAAGATCTTGTAGGTTGTATCTTTCTCATATTTATGTCCTCCACAGGAACCTATGTGCAAATATGTAGTAACCCAATTAGTTTCATCTTTTTCTAAACATCTAGGAAGCATTCCTTTGGGGTCTCTCCAATACAGGTCTTGATCAATCATACAATATTTTATATCTTTATAATTTAATGGCCAACATTCTCTCTTATTCAAGTTAGGAGGACACTATAAATACACCAAGAAATAAACTATGTCACCATACCAAGGGGATTCAACATATTTGTTGTAAATCTGTTCTTTATTTTGTTATGCCTCCAATTCCTCTTATGTTGATTGATTTAACACCAAATAAAGTCCTAGAGGGCCTCACAATTTGAGTCTGCAAGAAGTTTAGCCAAGCCTTGTTCTGTTACCAGTTTATTACTCCCGATTTCAACATCATACTCCATAATTTTTGTTATCCAAAATCCTCTTTTCCCTTTACTATCAGGTTACACTGAAATTTCTTTGACTGCAACATTAGGCACATATGCTATGACTTTTCAATGAATAATATAAATTCTAAATAATTTTAGATCCTTAACCAATGCAGGCTTTTTTCTCCATTGTATTGTACTTAAGCTCTCAATATATTAGAGTTTTACTAAAGAATGAGAAATTTTGTTCAAAGCCTTGAGAATTCTTTTGCAATATAATTGTAGTTATGGTGTCTTTAGATGCAAAGGAAAAGGTTAAAAATTATTTAGTAAAGTATGGACTTACCAGGATTGGTGGTTCTATAAGGACTTGCTTTATTTTCTCAAATAATGATCTAGACTCAGTTGTCTATTTAACCTCCCTATCTTTCTTCGGCACCCCTATAATATACTTAGTAATTTCTGCAAAATTAGGAATAAATCATCTTAAAAAAATGAATTTTCCAATAAAAGATTGAATTTCCTTTTTATTTTTGGGAATACTAATTTTCAATATGGCCTTAACACATTCAGGTTCTATGCTATTTCCATCAGCATAGACTATATGAACCAAGATCTTACCTTCTTTCATAGCAAAATGAGATTTCTTGTGGTTCAAAGATAGCCCAAATTTCCCACATTTAAGAAAATTCAGTCTCAACTATTTAAGATGTTCTTCATCTTAATTAGACAAAAAGGTGATATCATCCATATAAATTACCACAAACTTTTGTTTCTCATCGACAAAGGCTATATCGATATCCCTTTGAAAAGTTGCACCTGTGTTCATGAGACCAATTGGCATTTTTCCATACATGAACGTGTCATAAGGAGTCATAAAAGTTGTATTATTTTTGTCATCTGGATGCACATCTATTTGATTGTACACAGAGAAACCATCAATCATAGATATCCTCTAAGCACCTACTAATCCTTGTATAATTTGGTCGATTTTGGGTAATGGATAATTGTCTTTGAGGGAGCATCTGTTCAACTTATGAAAACATACACAGTCTTATTTCCCCATTCTTCTTATGTAAAGGGACCAAGTTTTCTACCCATGAAGAATATCTAAGAGGTACAATAATATTTGCATCTAACAAAATTTTTATCTCTTTTTCGATTACTGATGGCAATGTCGGATTCATATTCCTTAGCCTTCTATCTAATAGAATTTGTATTTGGTTTCAATGGAATCTTGTGCTGGATGATTCTAGTATCATAAGTCTTTAAATATTCATAATACCAAGCAAAGATGTTTGCAAAATATTTGATCAACTTGATGTATCTTCTCCTCTGCTCATCTGAGAGAACTTTGGACAACTTAGCTAATTTAGGTTCATTTGTAGTACCAATATTGCATCTCACAACATTCTTCTCAAATGATTGCACAATGGGTTTTAATAAGGTATCATTGTTTGAAAATAATTTCTCCAAAGAAACAAGACATTTTGGGATGAAATTTCCCTTCAAATCAATGAATTCATGATTTACCAATTGAATTTTTAAAATAAGAATCATGATCATTTACTGCAGTATCTTCATCTTGGCCAATTAATGATGTAGAGAACTCATCTGTCAATTCTAGACATTTCTTGATTTCCTCATCATCATGAAACACTCTCTAGTACTTAACATTAATTGGGACTGAAGGATGATATCTGACTTCGATGGGATACTTAAGATGAGTTTGTTGTGGAACTTTGAAACAGCTGGCTACAAAATATAAAGAATATGCATTCTAATCATGATCTCTGGGAATGAAGGATATCTTAAATGCGAGAATTAAATTCTCAATAAGATCGCACACCTCATTCCTATAAACCTTTAATAACTATTGTTTTATCTGATAAATACTTTTCACTTGTAATACTAATTATTAATCACAAAAAATAGACAATTGTTGAATATTCAACTTTTTAGCAGTTCTCAAACCAAGTATTAAAGATTCATACTCAATGATATTATTGGTTGTTTGAAATTCAAGTTTATAAATTAAAGAAATAATTTCACCACTTGTAGAAATGAGGACAACCCATGTCCATTCTCCTTGTTTGGATGATGATCCATCAAAGCACATCTTCCATATACTATCCTAATCTTAAATAATGCATTGAACTGACACCTCTTTCTCAACTTACAAAATACATGTAACATCATCATTTAAATACAACATAAAAGGCTCCATATCCTCTTTAATTGCATAAATTAGGTGATTTATTTGATTTTCATCGTCACTTACCAAATAATCAAGTTTTACTTCCCTATACAATCTTCTATATTCTCCCCCAAACATTGGAATGGTTGCATACAAAAGATCCATCTGCAAGTTACCACCTACCCTTTTTTTCCAATATCTTGAAAGAAGCATACCAAACTTGGGTGCAATATCAACAATAACAACATCCATCAAGACACTTTTCATTGGGAAAAGTGTTGTTGATTATTTTTAAAAACATTAAAAACATTACTTTTAATGGTTGTTGATTACTCAAAGGTGGAAGAGGTGAAACCAATGGTTTTTGACTTGAAAGTAGAAGCAAGATGACTAAATAAAATTGAAATTAAAATGAAAAATAAAACTCCCACATCTCTTTTCTTTTCCAAATTGAAAATTGAAGGCCACGAAAGAAAAACTTCTTTTTATATTTTCAAGAAACAAAGGCATACAATGCATTTAAGGCTAAACCCTAATCCACATGCACATAAAGCAACAACTTGTTCTTTTTACTTTTTCTTTATGAATGTGAAAGAAAAGACAGCCTACAAACTGATGCATGCAAGTAACACAAACAAAGTAAATAGACTTTTGCTATTTAGCCCACTAACATGCCCTGGGATGCCCTGAAACCAGATATAGCTTGACTAGGAAGGGAGTCTTGCAAAGGTAAACAAGACAACCACTTTGGCATGGAGAGACTAAACAACAATATCAAAACAAACGAGGGTCAAAAATCTCTAAGGTTCATTATAGACTTGCAAAAAGAGGCTGCTCAACATCTTTCCCAACAAGGTTAAGCCAAAGAAAGAGGTGGGGGGTGGGGGAGAAACCAAACAAGGTTAAATAATTGAAAAGGAATTACAAATTAGATCAAGATAACCCTAAAGAGGAGATGATACTTCCCTGGGGTCATGCACAGACAAAGGACCCATAAAGACCCTTCAGCCAACATTAAAACACCCTAAAGAGGCTTAAAAATGTTGAAAAAACATTGTTCCAAGGAACTCGTAAGTTTACTTAGGAAAGGTCATGATTTCCTACCAATAAATCATAGGGGTTCTTAATGAAGGCCGCAATTACATCCTAAACTCGCCACTGTGTAGTGTAAAAGCTGCGAGTGGGTGTTGGAAGTCCCAGAAATGGTCAAAACTGCCCTATAAAGGCATAGGAGGTGTCCTAACAGGTTTAAAAGTTGCTCCTAACTTGTAAGAAGGACCTAAAACCTTAAATACATTGGAATAAAGGTAAGGAAACCCCAAAAAAGACGAGGCCTCACCAGTGGGGTCGCCGGTTCTGTTGTAGAGGAAAGTGTTCCTATGGCTGGGGGTTAAGAGGCCACCAACATACCAGGGTTTAAATACTAATGCATCAATTTCTGTAAGAAAATATAAGAAATATTCAAAGGTCCGATAGGTTCATACCTTATCTACTAAAGGCTGATCCAATATTCCCTTCACTCTTCCGCCAGCTCCTCTTTCTCCAAGAGACCTGCAAAACAAGCTTAACCTTCCTCAAACCAAATTTACTACATGGAAGGAGGTCATATTCAATAAAACATATAAACCTAGTCTGATAAGCACCATCATATAATCATAAGCATATATTCAAAATCAATCATACAATTATTTGGAAAGGAAAGAGCATCACATTGTTATTATCAAGTGGAATAAGTACAAAGTTTACCTTCTCCTCAAGCTAGGCACCTCACAAAACCTTGATCTAGTTCTCCTCCTCTTCTCCAAGGATCTCAGCCTCCAAGCTCTGCAGCATAGGAAGATGACATATATGGCAAAAGTAGGGGGGATGAGATTCCCAATTCCACCAGCATAACAATGCAAAGGTTAATCCCCCTTCATGGACCTCTCTCTCTCTCTTATATAGTTTTCTGAAGAGTTAGGGTTGAATAAGGATTAACTACAACTGAACGACCAGTTCCCAAACCACCCAAACCACCTCTAATTCGAGAATTATCATAATTTTTTATTTTTTTTCCACTTCAAGGGAAATTGACGGGTTTTATGGAGCAGAGTCATGAGTGTCAAGGCAAAGTCGCAGGTTTGGTTAATCAAACTTGCGAATGGGTCAAACAATATCTCTTTTAAGGGTATTTCCATGCATTTTAAAGGGTTGGTATATTCTAAAAAGTTTTTCCTTATTCAAATACCTTTTTGATGCTCTATAGAAGAGGTTAAATGGAGTTACATAAATCTATATATGTATCCTCCAATCATGGAGTTTTTCGAGTGACTGGCAGTGATTTTTCATGGAGTGTCATCATGGAAGTGTCGAAATGCGATGGAAACATGTGAAAGTGGTCTCAGGAAGAGATGTTTCATTTTCGGCTATAACATTGAGGGAGAGACTAGGGCTAAAAAATATGGAAATACATGGACTGGTTAAACACAATACTTGCACCAACAGTGGACCTAGAGCCAAAACCCCTAAAATACTTATTACTGATATTATTTGTTGGTTTATAAAAAATAGTTTCGTATTGGTAGATTTTGGGGATCAAAATTGACTAATACAATTCCAGAACAACTCAACTATTATCGATTCAAGGATTCCCAAACAACCTTAGGGACCATTGAACTTACAAATTAAGCCACAGAATGTGTTCATTAGTGTATTAAAAATTTCCAATAACCAATATAATTGAATTTGATTAAGTGGAAGTTGATATTTTGATAAATTATTGAAAACTAGCTAAAACTAGTGCAATTCTAGAGAAGGTATGAAAAGCTTGCAGGAAATTTATACTTCTGCATTTTATTGATTTCATAACTAAAAATATATATTCATATAATTACATATAAATTTAATGGGATCCAAGAGTATTCTCAGAAACATTAGGGACTTGACATCTTTCATAGAATTGGAGAAAGTTGAAGAAATTAGAAGAACTATAGAATTTGAACTGGAGACTTAACAATTCTCCTTTATGACTCTTGAATTAGATTGATTTAACTTCAGGACATGTGATAAGCACAATTATAATGGATTTATTCCATCATGCCTATCTCTTGCTAAATATTCATCTATCTAAAGAAGCAGCAGTGGCATATCTCCTAGTTGTGACTAGGGGCACATCTTCAGAGTTGAATTGAAGGCTTAGAGAACTACAAAACCAAAATTTAAACAACCAAAATATGCTATTAGAGATAAAATTTATTGTGATTATAATATGAATGACTTCTTGTGCAAGCTACTTGGTTCAATGCACCTTCATGAGCAAGTTTTGGACTTGCTGCTTTCCAAAGTTTTTATTTTTTGCTTTCTGCTTTACCTGCCTTATCCTACTTTACTTCTTTACTAATTTATCCTTCTTGTCTTGATCTTATTTATTTTTTCATTTCTTTTCTTCTTTCATCCTCATTTTCTTTCTTTATGACTTTATTATTCTTTTCCAATGCTTTTTTTTCTCTACTGCCTTCCGCCAGCTTTTCCTTGCTTTATCTAGTTTCATTTTTTTTTAGTGCTTTTGGATTATTTCTCCTAACTTCCTTTCTTGTCAAGATTATTATGGTCAGATTATTATCTCTTATGCGGCCTCCTAGACACATAATCATTAATACTTATCCAAACACTAATTTATTTATAAAAATAAAAATAACTAGAATCATTTCAGCATTATAGTTATTGAATTTCCTATATAAATAACGCCTTGTCCAAAATTTATCCCAAAATTTAATGAAATTCTCTCCTAAAATGATAGGTACTGAATGGATAATAGGATGATCCATATGTCACAAAAATGGGGACATTATAGTCATGCCCTCCCAAAACTTGCTTGTCCTCATGCAAGGGAAACTTTGAATGATAGAACATGTGGGAACTCTTCCTCAAACTTTTGCAAGTTGTTGCATACACCATTTGAACTTCATATCCTTCATAGATGACTTCTTTGGAAATATTTCATTTTAAATCCTTCACCATCAACACATTAATTGAATTTCTTTCAAAATAATCAATGACTAATTGTGTTGCAAGGTTTTGATTGAACTTGTACAAAACATGTAGAATGGCCAACCTATTCTTGAAACACTTGGTTGGGAATAATAATTCATTGGTAAACTTCCATTCCTTTGAAAACTCTCCCAGATTCCTCATCCCCATAGGATACTTCTTTACCTCCTCAGGAAGCCATATATGTTATTAATTAAAATGAATCTCTACTTGGTGCACCATCCTAACCATGCTTAATCATAGGACCAAAATGCAATATCTCTATCCTTCCAACTTCATGTTCAATAAATTGATATACACTGATTGATCTACCCAAATTCATAACATAGCTTTCAAACCAAAGGTGCACTTCTTTCAACATCCTACCATGAACCAAAATGTAATCAAATAGAATCAACACAAGCTTACCAAAGTGCTTGATATATGATATTCTCATGTAAGATGGTGACACAATAGGAACACTAACCAAGACAATTCGCATGCATACAAATTCATAATGGTCATAATGGAAACATGGATATGTTTCTTGCAAAACCTTTTGTTTCAATAGAATCATATGGATTTAAATTTTGGGAGAAGACTTAACCTTATGCATATATTTCCTCTTGAGAGGTGTCTACATACCACATACTTCTGCATGAATCCTTGAGCTAAAATAGTTGAGACTAAATATGATCCCAGGGGCCCAAATTAATCTCATATTAAGGAAGATTTTTCTAGTCCCTCCTCTAAATTGCTTAGTGTTTCCACCAAAATATTCATGAAAATCTCAATTCACGAAGCAGGAGAATATTGATTCCATCCATCAAATGAGTTTCCATGTAGGAAATCAAACCATTTATCCTCATGGATGAAATTATGTAAATGCAGGCTAGCTTTCCCTCCTAAATCCCACTGAATATGCTGCATTCTTCCACTCTCACATTCCATCAAGAGCACTTTGTTACTCCATGGAATTCCAAAATCCCATGGTTTATGCAACATTACATCAAACATCATTAGCATTATATCCAACAATGTTTGGATCTCACCTTGGTCCAGATTTCTTCTTGCATGCACTATTGTTTTCAACATGTCATGACTGCAAGCTTAATTTCTCTTGCATGGTGATTTGAAATCTGCCATTTGGTGGCACCCCCAGTATTCATGTGCATGTTCATGGGAAGTATCTAATGGCTGAAAAATATATCTTTGTTGCTACTTACATGTTAAGGAAATGTTAGTTATAATAAAAATTCCATTACAAACACAAAAAGAACATTTACCTTCCTAAGTTTCCATCTTAATGATGCCTCTATCCACCCAATTAATGAGTCAATGAACATATTTATTTGTTGATCCATATGGAATGTGATCATATTCCTTCTTTAAAGAAAAAGAGTCTTTCTATATAATCAACTCATGAATTCTTTCTTTCAACAAATGCATGTCAAACAATTCTTTACAGATGTGAACAATACTTGTGCATTCTTGGTCCTCCATTATAGTGAGATATTTATCTACCCAATCCATGAATAGATAATCGCATTTTATTTTTTATTCAATTGAAATTTCCTCAACTACCTTTCCCATACCTAAGAACTCTTGATCCTTATTCTCAAACCCAACAAGTGCTTGGACAAAATATTTTTCATCATGATTGTTCACAAGCAACTACAAATATGCATCTTCCTCATGTTTATCCTCCACATGAGGTTCCTCCATCACATCCAAATTATCCCATGTTGGGTATATGTTATATTCTTTGCATGTGCATGTGGAGGAGAGGTGCGCATGTCAGCATTGCGTATGAGGGGAATTTTATAAAAATATGTAACTTAATCCCGGTTAAGGGATTGGAGTCTATTTTCTAATCTAGGTTAACACATTAGGGTATTTTATGTTGCTGAATACCTATATTTTGTATCGTGAGGATTCATAATGATAATGAGAAAATAGGAGGTGAGGGCCAAGGTTTTTTGGTTTTCCTAGTTAAGGGATTCTAGGGTAAATCTTTGTGTTTATGTGTGAATGAAATGGTGTAATCTCTATTTTTCTTAAAATGATATGTATTCTTTGCTTATCTAAACAGATTTAAAACTTACATACCATACCATGTGCACATGATCATTTTATCTGTAGGATGGAGGGTGTGATACATTCAACTCATTTTGAAGTTAATCAATGTTCAACCTTGACTCTTGAAGAGATTTAGTGGGTGCTCTTAAAATAATCACATGTATCCTCCTATTCATTATGTATCCTTTCATACTCGTATGCTTCCTTCTTGAGTGCACAAGGGTACATTTCAACCACCATGAGGAGATTTTATTTATCTAAAAGTAAGTTCATGTAACTCTCCTTCATCTTGATCACTACTTCTTTGAGTGATATGAACTCTCCCAAAAAGGTTTTTCCTTCCAACTCTCCTCCAGAATATTTCAAACAACATCTTCTCACCAAGGAATTGGTGTCAACAAAGTTCCTCGTGGTTTCCACAAGCTTCTTTCGGTCCTCCTTAAATGATCCACTCAAATGATGTGTCTCATAAATAATATCCTCCACCAAATTTTTCTCCTTCCAATGGATGGCACATAAGATCATCTTGCTTGTGGAATGGATCCACAACATATATCTTGTTCTCAACATATAAGTCAACATTATAATAGTTTACAAAATCACTTCCATGGTATGAGGTGGAGGGTAACTCTAAGGGTTATAACGATATGTGATATTTGCAAAAATCAGAAATTACATCATACTTTGGTGGTTCATCGCCATGTGGGGTAACTATGGTGTCTTTCTCTTTCACCAAACTCTCAGTTTCACAACCAAGTAGTTTTGGATTTTCTTATACTTCATTATGAAGCTCAATTGGTGACTCTAAATCTGATTTATATTATTCTTTTGCATATGATCCAAAATATGTCTCACATAATCAAGTGAACCAATATCCTTAGCAGTGATATGGAAATCATCCATAGAGAAACTGGTAGCAAATTCACCTCCCATAGTGGTAGAAACCTTATGATGGGATGCTATGTCTTTATTTGTGCATGGTGCCTCTTCATCTTCTTCTACACAAATTTATTCTCTCATGTAGTCACTTGGAAGTGACTTGCACTCCACCTCATGGATCTATGCTTCTGTTTCATTTCCATTCTCCTCCAGTAAAATTGAGAATTATCCATATTAAGTGGTGCTCAAATAAAAAAATTTGGAATATTTTCATGAAGAGAAACCAAATAATATCATAATTATTGAAGATGCAATTGGATTTGATGAATATTCACCTTTGGTTCCTTCTTCTTAGTGTTTACTCAGAGAGGTGGAACAACTTGGTTCCTCTATGGATGGTTTGTTGATATTGAAAGAATACTCATCAAAATTTTGAGGCCAAAATCCATACATGAGATAGACATAATACTTGAAATTCATGGCTACACAAATATCCTTACCCAATGCTAGATACTCATGGTAGCATCGGGGCATGTTTTCAGATACTTCTATTACCTTTTCCAAGTATTTATTAACCATTGGAATATTGGAACTTATTTCTTCTCTATATGATTGATTATATA
Source organism: Pseudotsuga menziesii (assembly GCA_001517045.1). Classification (NCBI taxonomy): domain Eukaryota; kingdom Viridiplantae; phylum Streptophyta; class Pinopsida; order Pinales; family Pinaceae; genus Pseudotsuga; species Pseudotsuga menziesii. The sequence goes on along the minus strand of LPNX010976863.1, from coordinate 93,205 downwards.
AGTAATCATTCTCAACTCTGGCTAGGCCTCCATCAACATAGAGTATTTCTTCTTCTACAAATTGCTCAAAGTCAATATCTTCAACTACTGGTACAAGCCTCATAGCTGCAACTTGAGATGTGATCTACAATATTTCTTCATAAGAGGGCTTAAATTCCACAGGAGTAGATGAAAGTAATTAGATACCACTATAATATCCCTAATCATATCTATGAATATATTAACTAAAACATAAATATCTAAATAAAAAATTTTGAACTAGGTGCTAGAGTTGAAAAACTAGGATTGACTTAATCAATTCCAAACACAGTGGGACCTTTCCAAATTCACACAAACTAAGGGAATGGATCTGTAAAATTCAATTTCAGGTCTGAAACAAATATATCAGAGGCTTAAAATCATGCAAGAATATGCAAATCAGAATCTAGTCACACCAAATAAAAACCCTCATCTAATGATGGAAATATGAGATGCACTAGATCAAGTATCCATTGCATAATGTAATGAGACCATTTATATTTAAAAATAAAATACTTATGAATTATACTCCAAGGATACCTTGATACACAAACATATGCAAACTATATCCTTGGCATTGGCTTAACTTGACACTTCCTGAGGGCGGGACTAGGGGGAAGAAACTATGGAAAGACATGGCTTGGTTGAACACAAGAATTGCACCAACATTGTAAATGGACCCAAAACCATTCAAATACTCTGTAAAAATATAATTTTTAGGTTTATAACAGTTTACGTTCGAATTGGTAGAGTTTGGGGATCACAATTGACTAAGATGATCCCAAAACAACTCAACTAATCTCTATTCAAGGATTCCCAAAAACGCTTAGGGACCATTGAATTTAAAAGGTAAGGCATGTAATGTGTTCATTAATGTTTTAACAATATTTAGGAACCAAAAAAATTGAATTTGATTACATAGAAGTTGATATTCTAATAAATTACCGAAAACTAGCTAAAATTAGTGGAGTTCTATAGAAGGTATGGAAAGTTTGTAGGAAATTCAGACTTATGCATTTTATTGAGTTTAGAACTACTAATATATCTTCAAATAATTACATATACATTTAATGGGATACAATAATATTCGTAGAAACATTAGGGACTTGACATATTTCATGAAACTAGAGAAAGTAGAAGAAAGTGGAAAAATATAGAATTCGAACTAGAGACTTATCAATTCTCCTTTCCGAATATCATATCAAGTTGATTGAACTTGAGGACCTACAATAAACAAAATTATAATGGCTATATTCCATCATCCCTCTCTCTAGACGAAGAAGCAACATGGGCACACGTCGAATTGAAGGTTCAACGCACTCCAAAACCAGAACTAAAACAACCAAAAGATGTGAGTAGGGAAAAATTACTTGTATTTATAGGATGAATGAGTCCTTGTGCAAGATAATTGGTTCGATGAACCTTCATGACACATTTTTGGACTTGTTTCTTTCCAAATCTTTTCTTTTTTGCTTTCTATTTTACCTGTGCCCTTATTTTTCTTTATTGGTTTATCATGTTTTTTCTTGATTTTACTTCTTTATTCATTTCTTTTCTTGTTTCAAGATGCTTTTCCTAGTTTTAGTACTTTGTTCTTCTTTTCCACTACTTTTCTCCTTTGCACTATTTTTTTTGCTTTTCTACCTTTTGACATTTTTTCCTTGCTTTATCTAGTTTCCTTATTTTTAATTGCTTTTGGATTCTTTCTCCTAACTTATTTCTTTGTTAAGATTCTTATGGTCAAAGTATTATCTCATGTGTACCCTGCTGGACACATAATCATCAATACTTATCAAAACATTAATTTATTTATAAAAATAAAAATAGCTATGAATCATTTCAACATTATAGTTTTTAAATTTCCTAGATAAATAATGCCTTGTCCAAAACACATCCCAACATTTAATGAACTTTTCTCCTAAACCCATAGGTATTGAATGGATAATACAATGATCCATATGTCACCAAAATGGGAACATTACACCCCCATATAATGTTAACATTACAAATAATAATACACATAATGTTTGGACTCTTATCTTTGTCTGGTGTGGTCTTCATTATCATCTTGATCCACTGTTAAATATAACGAACTACACTCTTTCTCAACCACCAACTTTGATCTTACCACTTTGATCCATTTAATATACATCTTCTTCTAACCACCATTAACTCACTTGTAATGAATAACAATATTGGCATACTTGATTCTACCAACATATCTGTGGACACCCTTCATTTGTCAGAAAAGTAGTCAAAAGTCAATCATACAACTTGAACTATACTCAAACACATAAAAATACAAGGATAACTTCTAATTATTTTTCTCGTCTTCACAAGACCCAGTAACTTATAACATACTATAGACAAAACAAAACTAGTGACCATCTAGTGGCCAGGAAGGTATTTTGCACACATCACTTTAATTTAAGTTAGTCTGCTTTATGGATTCATTATTCATTTGTTTTCTTCGCACACAATTTTAAAATTAGGAATAATAAAAAAATATAGAATACTTTAAAACTTTCACATTCAATAAAAATTAACATGTTGCACACAAATTATCGTTTCCTCTCTTCTCTGGACATTGATCTACACTAAATGCAACAACAACATTAGGAACTAGAGGTGAATCCTCTAATTATCACCAAATTCATGCTATTCATGCAAACTAGATAGAACATGGTGTGCGTCTTTTGTCTTTTCTTGATCTTCGCACATGCCTCCAATTGAAAGTTGATCGATCTTAGACAACAATTATATACTCAAGTAACAAATATTTCTTTAGATCACTATATATCGATGACTCTCTAGCACATTCTTTTGATATCGCCTCACTTTACAACAATACATAGATAACAAACAGATCACATCAATTAATTGGATTGAGGCATTGTCGATCCAATTTCGCTTTTCTCCCCATAGTGGAAACATAAATATGATTCATTGTCTTCTCTCTTCAATGCATTCATTATCCATATATCTACATGTCACCAACCAATGACCCTTCAATACCACAGCAACTTCAAATATGACTCCAATATGTTCTTCTTAAATTATACCCATCATTGAAAATCCAAAAAAATTAATACAACGGAAGCAAGAGACATCACTAAAAAAAATAAAAAAATACACCAAGAATTTATTCTCTTTCTAACAAATCATCATTGATAACCACTCAGATTTGGTAACACTTATTGTGATATCTAGGTAACGGATTTAGATAGAGGCTCTAGCTGCAAAACATGACAATCAGGCCATGAATTAGAGAGATAGGATCTACACAACAATGTCTTTTGGATGGATCCCCTTTCTTAGTATTAAAATGATCATGATCATGCTCAAGATAAAGTGAACATTCCCCTGTAGTTGCTCACGAAATATCCTCTCCAATTAGTGATTCTCATGGTTCTATTCTTCATAGTGTGGCGTCCCACTCATAATACTTTAGCACAAAAAGAAACAACTTCCCTCCTATAGTGAAACATTGTATTCTCAAACAATGGAAGTAACATGGGTGAATCGATGACTCTTTATCATATAGCATAAATGTACTCACTTATAAAAAATCACACAAAAATATTTAGGAAATGATCTAGTCTCACACTCTCAACCTACAATATAATAAAATCACATCTCTATCATTCTCCTTGGACCTCCTTTGAGGGATATTATCACATACCCATGCCCAATTTTCACGTGGAATTAAAAATTTTCTTAAAGAAACTTTGTCCTTTTTCAAATCACTGAGTATGGCCATGAAAACACTCTTCAAAATCCATGATCTATGTTACGGAGAAAACTTCCTATGGCTTGGGGTACCACAACAGACAGATTAACCGCAGAAATCAATCCTTTCCTATATGCAAGAGAAACCAAACATCTAACACTAAAGGATGTCGATACATACCTTATTGCAGATGGTTGATATAGATCCCCGTTGAGCTTTTACACTCTAGCTTGTATTGATAATTTGCTCTCTTAACATTCAGCAAACAAGAAAAGCATGCTATATAATTGTGTTAGACCTACTCTAGCATATATAATCAATAACATATAACATTTAAAAGCATCCATGGATTCAATACTCATTTAAATACACATTATTGGACAACAAAAGATATTTTTATTGATATAAATCAGAGATTACAATAGTGACAACCTTTGTAGGCACGTCTACGAATCAGAGAAACTGAGTCCTCCACTACTTCAATCCTCCATCTCTCGATACCAAGCTCACTAGCAAAGGAAAGCTTGGGAAGAACACAAAGTGCTCCAAGGGACAAAGGGATGCAGACTCAAGTATAAGCTCCAACAACAATGGACTATAGTTTTCTTGCTCTTCAATTCCTCTCCTTCCAATGTGTCCAAAGGGTTCCTTATATAGCACTTGAATGGGGTAATGGAAGGTCAAATCCGAGCGATCTCAAGGAATATGGAAGGCCAAGAGACAAGTGACTCAAATCTACATCAAGGAAAACTCGAAAACTATTTGGCCTTTTGCACACATCTCGATGTACACGGGTTTAAGGGTCAAATCCGCGTATATACGTGAGAATAGGTTTAAAAGTTGCATATAGCAAATAATGCATATTTTTAGGGATGATCTTGGAAACATCAAAGGTACAAAAATGGTCCATGGGGTCTAGAGAGTCTGCAAAGGGACAAGGAAGGCCATAAAGATGTGATCCACTATGTGTGGTAAAATCAGCTGTAAAAGACGCCCCCTAATGTGTGAGGTCAGAGGGGTCATTGATGGCTGAAATACATTATAAGTGCATCCCAGAAGTGGAGTGATGAAGAACTAGGTGGAAGAACCAGCCATCCAATAGTATAATACAATAATCAAACTCTGCACATAACTACAAGTAGATAGAGCAGTCCCGGATACATAAGAGTACAATGGCCATGAATAGGCATGATACAAGATATGACATGTGTGGTCATCGCCACATATAATATAGATAGATCATAATATCCATGATGAATATATACGAAGGATCATGATCTCCATGAAGGCTGAAGATATATAATGGATCAAGATCTCCATAATGGAAATATCTGACATATACTGGAATCAAGTCATGAGAGCTGGAATCTCATAAACACTAGCATGATCAAGGAGGTAGCATGTATAAAATACCACCAATCTAGAAGGTCTTATACATAATCCTCTACGAATACATGTCCTACTATGCGAATAGAGGTGTCGAGGTCAAACATAGTAATCCATCATCTTATTACTGGTCATTGATGTATACTATTAATAGACGCGAGATCACCCACCGATAATGAAAATGGGAATCAAGGTACTAGAGTGAAAACTAACAAGTGTGAATAAATGTGTTGAGGTCGAACACTTGAAAGGATCCATCGATCAGGGAACATTGATGTATTCCCAAAACTGTCGACGGTGAGAGAACTTGCCATTGATGACTGCAAGTCTCAAGGCACTAAAAAATGACTCTAGATTCCTATCCCAGAATAAATGATCTGAAGTCAATGGGATGAAATCTGCTGGAAGGAGGGCATTAATGCATCCCTCATCATCCAACATGAGGTACTTAGCAAGGCTATATAATGTGGAAGGACTCAATCATAAAGTGCACGAACCAGTATCAGTACCAGGAATGACTGACATGCAAAGTCAAGAGAATTGAGGAATGGCTGACTTAGGTGCCAACTTCCTTCGAACAAGAGCATAAAGGTGAATGGTGACTGAATGTAGGTAGCATAGACTTGATATACAAAACTGGGACATCTATGTGACACAGGAGGCATCGACAGAGGTTCCATACGGACTGGAATCTTAACTAGTCAGTGGAGATAAATTTAGAGAAACAAGTACAACTCCTAAAGTCAAACTATTAACCAAACCAAAGGATGTGATATACAGTGCTCTGTTCAAAGGCGACACGTCTCGATTGCTGCCAAAGATAACAACTTTTCTTGTCTGGATTTTTGATTTTTCGATTTTTTTTTTTTACTTTTTTAAATATTTTAAAAAGCTTGAAAAAGAATAAAAGTGCTTTATAGTTACAGACTAGGAGGAGACAAGTGTCAAATGGGAAAACAAACTAGTTCCAAGCAATGGAACATACCTATTCTCAATGCAAGGACACATCTGTAGGATAACGACACTCGAGGGAAAGTCCCCTCCTAGTAAGAATGGGGAATCAAGCTGCAAAGGATATATATAATGGATCTGCGTGGCTAAACATGAGACAAGATCGGGCTATATGGATGATAATCAAAGTCAGGGAAGCCGGCATAAGGCTCAATGAGGCAGGAAAAACTCATGATAATGCAATTACAACTTGACATAAGGGAGTCCTAGGGACAAAGGCCAACAAAAAGATCAAGAGGAGTATGAGGCTCTTGCGCAAAGACATGGCGATACTATACAAAGGACTCCCACACCCTAAAGGAAAAAATGTCGGCATGGGAACCAAATGCAATAAAGGAGCTAACTAGGGCACCCATATATGGTCAAGCTCTACCATTCACATCATGTCACTTCTATAATAGCAAGAAGTTTCTGTAAAAAGATAGAATGGGTTCGTACCTAAGGTTATAATGAAATGGTCATAAGGTCATGCAAAATGCACACGGATATGAAATCTAACATATATGCTAGTTTATACATAATACCTGAGAGTGGCACGAGCAGGGAAAAATAATGGTTGAAACGACGCTCAAAACGGACTCGTACATCATTAGATTAGTCCAAAACGGTCCAAAACTATAGAAAAGGGGTAAAAAATTTCAAAAATTTCAAATTTTTTTATAAATAGTAAAAAATTCAAAAATTACATTTCATTTGAAATTTTTACCCATTTGAGCTCAGAACTTCAAACGTGAATTCCAGGAGCTTTGTCTGGCGAAATTTGACACCCTTTGTTCCAGGTAACTTCTCATGTCCTCCTCTTCCATTTTCATGTAAATGTTTTCAATTTCCATGGTCAATTTTTGGCTTTTAGGCCAGTCTAAATTGGTCGTTTCGGCACACGCAGAAATCAAGGCTTTTTCCGTGTATAGGGCTGGCTATACGCAGAAAACCCTCCCAAACCCGCATACATACGCAACTGTTTTGCAAACAGTCGCGTATGCGTCCGCGCACATGGTTTTTTAAGGTAAATAATGACCAAAAATTATTTTTAATGTGCAAGATGGTTCTAGAATGGAGGGAGAGGGAACATGGAGATGTAGAAGAGGTTGTTTGGGGTGATTTGATGGCTCAACAAGCTCTACGTGCATGTGGGCTATACAAGTTTTGGTGTCTTGGTAGCTTGAGGGCCAAACCAAGACTCCTACAGATGCTAGTAGACTACTAGGATCCAGACTCAGAGTCTTTCCATATTGACAGGATGTCCCTCACTATAGTGGCGGAGGACATATATTTCATTATTGGATTGTCCCAATGGGGAGAGGTGGTGAACCTGCGCTCTCGCGGGACTGGAGGTGGCATCACCATTAATGAGTACATTGCAGTATACTATTTTTCGGACACGAAAAAGGTTGGGAGTCAAATCCCGATAAACTCCATTCAGGTGCTAAGCCTGAACTCCATACTATTGGCACTCGGAAAGATAGCTGGTATAACATCACCCCACCAGGCCTCAAGACCATTGATGTTCTATGCAGTGGAGTGCATGAGACCCACAGTTTGCGATTCGAGCACTGCATTTTTGAGTAACATGAAGCATCAACTTAGTGACTACAAGGTGGGTATGGTACAAAAATTCAGTTTCGGCAGTATACTGAGTACGTTCTTCTTTGAGCATGGTCCAGGGCTGCGCCATATAGCTGACATTCCTCATGGGGTTGGAGATCCGGCCCAACGACGTTGGGCAGATGCTATGTGCAGACTAGGAAGAGGTAGGGTGTCTAACCCCTACCCAGTTGATTTCTTTCCATGGTGGCAATGACATATTATTGCCATCGATGATTATCCCTATGCGGGGATAGATTTTTGGGGAGATTCCGACATGCCCTATGACCAGGAGCAGCATATGGTGATATTGGTAATGAATCCCAAACCCTCTTTTTATAGTTTTTTGAATTATAATTTTTTTTTGTGTTTTTTAATATATAGACTCAAAAGACATGTTTTTGGTGTGACGACACATAGTGAAACTCTGTCATATGTATGCAGATGTTGGACCATGGCAGCTTGACTGCTTCCCTCGTCATAGACGGAGGGGAAGAGGAGATGATATCATGGGTGTGGATGCGGAGAAGATGCTCCAAAGCATCCACACAAACTTTGTACGATTGACACACCGGGTAACCATGGCGCAAGTCAAGGACTTTCCTAAGGCCATGCAACGTCAGGTGGTTGGAGTACCATGAGCATGGTTTCGGTTATTCTGACGACTAGCTAGAGCCATGGTGTGCTACCATGATAAGAACCCCCCTCCTCCTCCACCACAGGAATAGAGATCTAAGAGTGATTCATTTTTTTACTATCGTGTATTATATTTTGGTGGCTCGGAAGCCCCAAATTTGTATTATGAGACTTATGTAGTATGACGTCGCATTTTGGATGTTTAATGAAAAAGTTTTATGATGATCGATTTTATTTTTTTACATGTGCGTAAGAATGTATGTTTGTGATGTGCTTATCTATGAAACAAATGCCAATATAACACATAGTTAGCATATGAGTTAGCAACTTGATTAAAAGATCTTGGAACATGTATGTATGTTATGTTGTCAAATTGCCGTTCTAATAATCTCACACGTAAGAATCTTTGTAATAATGTCGGATCTCTAATACGATACAAGCCATTAAGCTGTGACACTACTAATAGTGAATCACGATGTACCTCAAGAGAGAGAACACCATGTGAAATGACATCCCATAATAGCTCGATAACGGCACTATACTCAACAACATTGTTTGAAGAAGGCTGTAAACATCATTAGAGGAAATTTGGGGTCTAAAATGGGCCTTATAAGAAAATGTGCCAAAATAAGTTTTTGTGAGTTGGAATTCAAGAACCAATAGAATTTCAATAAAATAAGTCAACCATAATGGTTGAATTGACATATTTGTCATTAAAAAAAACTACTTTTTTTGTTCGTATTTTTGACATATCTCATTGTGTTTTTACTCAAATTTCGATCAGGAGAGCTCGTTGGATGCTGAATTTGATTCCGCATCCAACGAGTACCCACACTGCATACTTTTGACAGACCCCTCTACCCCAAAAACAAGAAATACCTGAAAAACGTGATGATGACATCATCATCACATTTTTTCAGGTATTTCTTGTTTTTGGGGTGGCGGGGTCCATCAAAAGTATGCAGTGTGGGTACTCGTTGGATGCAGAATCAAATTCCACATCCAACGAGCTCTCCCGATTGAAATTTGAGTAAAAACACAGGGAGATATGTCGAAAATACGAACACAAAAAGTAGTTTTTTTCTTTCTTCCTCCAAAATTAATCAATATTATTTTATTATTTTAACTATTATTTTATTATTTTCCTTCGGAGGCCCATTTTAGACCCCAAAATTCCTCTAATGACACCTCTTGAAGACAATACCTGAACGATAGGAGTATAAATCACCCAAGCAGCAAAGGATGAGTGTTGAGTGTGATGGCTAGCACCATCAACAAATCTTATGTAAGCAGAAGATTCCATTGAAATCTGTCATAAGAAACGAAATCTGATCAACAAACTCGATCACCATAAGAAAACCTAACAATTCAAAAAACTATACAATAATATACAATAATCAGCCCTGGCTGAAGATCATGCATAGTATTTTTTAAGATAGAGCCCATTTCTAGGCTCCACCAAGGTTGTCCCTTGATAATCCACTAGCTCATAGGTGCCCTTCTCTAACACACGTTTGACCACATAAGGACCATGCCACATGGGATTAAAATTCCCCACCCCCAAGCGTTCTTTAGCTTGATCCTACAAAAGGACCAAATCTCCTTCACTAAACCTCGTCAAACGGACAAACTTATCATATTGGACCTTAACGCGATGCTTATTCACTTCTAGAGCCACTAAGGCATCTCAACACTGCTCATCAGGTTGCTCTAAGTGGACCAAACGCTCCTCCAATGAGGAAGTGTCTAGTAAAATCTCTATGGCTAGCTTCAATGAAGGGATCTTGCATTCAATCGGCAAGACAGACTCCACTCCATGTATGAGCTGATATGGAGAAAAATCGGTGGCAGTCTTAACTGCAGTCCTATAGTCCCACAAAGCAGGATATAACATGATATGCCAATTCGTTTTGCTTTGTATGATGGTTTGTTGGAGAATGGACTTAAGTTATTTGTTCATAGCTTCAACTTGTCCATTTGCCTGAGGGTAATAAGAAGAGCAGTGCTCCTACTTATACCATAGTTTCAAGGCCAACTCTTCCATCATTCGATTCTTAAAGTGCCTACCATGGTCAGTGACAAGCTCTTTCGGAATACTAAACCAAGTAATAATTTGGTTGAATATAAAATGTGCGGCTGTCTCATAGTCGGATTTTATCGTGGGCATAGCCTCAGCCCATTTCATGAAATAATCAATAGCCACTATAATATGATGTTTCCCCCCAGCTGAAGCTAGGTTGCAATCCATGAAGTGAAGCCCCCACTTGGTGAAGGGACCGACGGTGATAATTGGATGTAATGGGGTAGGATGTGAGCGCATATTGCGTGTAAACACCTGGCAAGGGTGACACTTCTTGACCGCATTGACACAATCTTTAAAGATTGATGGCCAAAATATCTTTCTCTCAAGATTTTTTGGGCTGTAGAAATCCCAAATAAATGAACACCACATGCCCTTCCATGGAAATCATTCAAGACAACCTCAGCCTCTTCATGGGTTAAAAAACAACATAAAATGAAATCTAGCCCATAGTGGTACAAAGTGTTATCCACTATAAGGTAGTTCTTAGATACGTGATGTAATCATCGTCACTCATCCCGTGAAAGGTGAGTAGGGACCTTCAACGTTTGCAAATATATGATGATATCCCTATACCATGGATCCAAAGTTGAGATTAGGAAAATATGCTCATCGAAAAATGTATCCTCATTAACCTCCTCCTCCTCCTCACTTGGGAAATTGAAAATGAACTCCTCAAAAATTAACGATTTCTTCGATTTCATCGAAACAAAATTGAGATCGAATTCTTGCAAAATAACAATCCATTTATTATAATTTCCCCTGATCATCCTTCTAGTGAGGACGAATTGAAATGGATTGACATGAGCTACCACCAAGGTCTGGCGAAGGAGAATGTAGTGTCTCAATTTCTGATCCGCATGAATGGTAGCTAAGGCAAGTTTCTCCACATGGGAATAACAGATTTTTGCATCTATAAGGTTCCAACTCAAATAATATATGACATGCTCATGGAGCTCCTCATCCTTCTGAACCAAAACTATACCAATCGTCTCCATGTACATGGCCACATAAATAAAAAAGTCATGGCTATAATCAGGTGGACTAAGCACGGGGGCCGATGCTAAGGCTCGCTTAAGATCATCAAAGGACTCCTAGGCTTTCTCATCCCAGCAAAAGGTAGCGTCCTTCTTTAAAAGGCGCATAAATCCTTTAGTAAAATTGGCAAAGTTAACTACGAATCTTCGTAAGAAGTTTTCCATGCCTTGCAAACATTGAAGATGTTTAATATTTTTTGGGGGAGACAATTGAAGTATTGCCTCAACCTTTAAGGGATAAAATCTTATACCCTTCTTGGAAACAATGAATCCTAGCAAGCGACCAAACTTCACGCAAAAGATGCACTTATGTGGATTTAACCTAACCTAGTAGTGGCGGCATCTTTCGAAGACTAATATGAAATGGTAGGGATGACACACTCTTAGCCAAGAATGAGCAGCAAGGTCATCCAAAAAGACTTCAATAATCAATTTGAGATCATGAAAAATCAAGGTCATAGCCCGCTGAAATGTGGCTCCGGCAATTTTTAATACTGAAAGGCATCTTCCAATATGCAAACGTACCCTAAGGACAAATAAATGCATTTTTGTGTTGATCCTAGAGTTTGATCTGAATCTGATTATATCTAGAAAATCCATCCATAAAGGAAAATACCTTGCTTCCCGTACACTCATCAAAAATTTAATCAATAAATGGTGTGGAAAAATTATCCCGAGGACAATCATGATTTAAATCACGGAAATCAGTGCATATACGGATTGCTCCCTATTTCTTATCAACCAGAATGGGGTTTGAAACCCACTCTGTCAAGGGAATGAGATAGATAAAACTGACTTTTAATAGCTTTTCTATTTCATCCTTAATCGCCGGTGCTTTTCTAGGATTTGCCGCACGCAAACATTGTCGAACAGGCTTCGCATTCGGATAGGTCTTAATTTCTTGTTCGACAATACATGGGTTGATACCTAGCATTTCCTCATATGACCAAGCAAAGTTGTCACGAAACTCTTTAAACAACTCGGTATACTCTTGAATCTCAGCATGGGAACATTCTACCCCAATATAGACATTCTCAATCTTTCCAGGATCACGATAGATATTGATAGGAATAGTAGGTGATATATTTTCCATGTTCCCATCAGCCATCTGACCAGGAGAGCTTAATGGAACCATGGGGCTACCAATCCTCTTGCTAAGAATCTCCCTAAATTCCTCATGCTCCAATGGTCAAGCTCAGGAAGAAAATAAGATCTATGATGTAACTCTTCCCAAGTTGGCTCAACCCCAGACATGGCCTCAATAATAGCTTCATCTGATGGAAAAACACTATCAAGGAAGTCATGTGCATGAGAGGACTCAATTTCCCATGTAGGCAGCACATACGGGTCCTCCTCCTTCGTCCGCAAAGAGGAAGGACTAGGCTTTGCAACACAATCAAGATTCGCTTGATATGCAATCATTGCTACAAGTAATGGCACATCCATTTTGATAGGTCCATTCGAAGGACTCGGTGTAGGAAGAATCCAAGGATCTTCCATATGGGTAGTGCGAAAAGACACCGAATTCAATGAAGATGAAGCCCCATCAAAACTATATCCGATCATAAGGATGGGTGCAGGACAACTAAATGTCCCCATAAGGGATGGATACATGCCTACACCCACACTTCAAGTTGCCGGCTGAGAATGATCAATAATCGGGATAGAAGCTCCCGATGATGCACTAACACTCGGATTTTGGAATGATGTCTGATCAATCATAACAATCTTCCCATTAAATGGAAAGCATACAACTCGAAATAGAGAAGAGTCTACGGCTTGCATACTATACATCCAATTCCGACCCAGTAAAAGATTGTAATCAAGGGGCGCATCAACCACCTCAACCTCGATTGCGACCATCTTCCCTCCCAAGCAGACCTTAAGAGAAGGAAGAATTCCACGCGGCTAAAATGATCTACCATCAAAGGAAGTAAACATGGTAGCAGATTTAGACAACTTAAGAGAACCCAAACCCTTCCAACACGACAAAGACATCATGGAAGCAGCAGCACCTTTGTGAATCACAGTGCATTTGACGGTCATGTTGAGACATTCTACATGAATCAATAGAGACACATAGTAAGGAAAGTGAGGTTTTAGTCCCATGGTTTCAAATTTGATGACAGAGGAAGAGTTATCATCATTCACCCTAAGAAAAGAAAGCAAAGCTTTCCTTTGCGACGGACAACTTTGAAGAACTTCAATTGCAGACATTGCACAAGGAGTTTGGTCCAAATCCTTGAAAACAGAATATTTCTGGGTGGCTCAGGCATTAGGATTGTGCCTCAAATGCTTTAGGACTCCCTTAGGAATGCGAGGTGCAATCTTAGGTTTATCCATAGGGTTTTCAATACGCAAAGGGCTCTCGGTAGGAGGAGGTTCCTTCCCAAGGTCTTGTTGTGATGAACCATAGTCTTTCACATGAGTCACAACCTTAGTGGCACACCATGTTGATGCACCTATGACCAATACTAGTTTCCAATGGATTTTTATCTCCACCTGATGCAGAATGAGGATCATGGGTCCTCGAGTTCATATTTTGATTATGGGGTAAAGGATTGGTCAGCATAGCTGGGCCCTGTGCTATGAACCTTGAACCATCTTCCATATGAGGGCACCAGTGAGTGAGGTGGTCATCCTTACACAATTTGCAAGGAAACTTAACCTTATGTTTATATTTCTTGTCCCCCCCAGCATTACAGTCGTTCTTGTCATTAAAATTGGCATTTTTGTTCTTGTTCCCACCCTTACGATTGTTTTTACCCTTTTTCTTATTCCTTCTGGGCTACTGGTTGCCCTTCTGGTCTGACGATTGCATGAAAATTACACTCATCATTTGGGTGGGTTGAGATGAAGCCATGGCTTGTCTTGAAATAGATTGATTGATAGAAAAATGACTCACTTGTTTCACAACCGAATACGTAGGTTTGGTGCTTGTACACCCCAGAATGCCATCGGCATGTGGTCCAGGATTGATATTGGGATCAAAACTAAAACACGGAGCGTTAGGTATGATCTCATATAATAGTCCGGATTGACCATAAATCAAATCCAATTCCTGTGCCCTAAAAATTTCTTGTTCCTCATTCTGAACTTCGGATGTAGAAACATCCTTTGCGATGTAAGGTAGCAACGATTTAAGGAACCAATCAAGGAGAAACTCCGATAGTATGAAAGATTTAATCAACCTCTTCCATCTATGCCACTCTTGAATATGATCTGAGATATGTGTGGCCTTGTCCTACCGAAATTTCAACAAGATCTCTGTACCTACATCGTAACACACTAGTAGCTGGAAGTGATTCAGGAAAGTCATAGAAAGGTCATCGAACAAAACAAATGCCCCTTTTGGTAACTCTATGTACCATTTCACTACAGGCCCAGTAAGGGTGCATTGAAATAGCCTTAAATGGATCGAATCATCATGTAAGGAATTGGAAGAGTACCGAAGGTGAAAGGTAGTGACATGTTCACTAGGGTCTTCTCCTAGTTTGCCTTCGAATTTAGGAATGTCCGAGGGAAGCGTGGTAGGGACAACCGGCCAAGCCGGGTTGTGATATATTAGATCGTTCATTAGTCTTGATAAGTCACGTAAATTTAACGTTACAAGGAAAGGGAGCCTAGGTTGAGCCGGTCTATTCCACCCTCCCTGATAGTTTTGGTTCATATAAGGCTAACTACTATAAATACCATGGCATTGGCCATAATATCCTCCTCCCGTTTGACTTGTGTATGGTGGCATTGAAGAATTATGATGTGGTGTACCTTGACTATGCGGTGCTACAAAGACATAATTAGAGAAGTAAGTGGGTTTTTGATACCCGTACCCATATGGTTGATAGCTCTATCCATACTGCAGTCCATAAGCTTGTCCATGAGAAACTCCATAAGATGTCCCATGGGATATCCCATGAGAAGCTCCATAAGTAGGGATATGGGGAACTCCTTGCGATGGACCGTAAGGCAACCCAGAAACATGAATATGAACTCTAGATACAACAGGAGATACTTGACTCTGAGATACTACTATGTGAGCAGTCGCAGTACGAACCTAACTAGTAGTAACATTTTGACCCGAAGGACCACGAGAATGCGGGGGAGGAAGGGTTGTCAAAAGTGCATTCGAAGGAGTAGGAATAGAGGACGAAAGGACATGTGAAGGGATATAAGTGGTATTCCCTATGGTCACTCGTCTTGGCTCTGGTATCCATATATGACTACTAACATTAGGTCTGGTACGGGCACGTTAGGTAGCTTCCATCGCCGGGATGGAAGGTGCAATGTGACTAGTGCTCCCAAATCTCTTTTCACAGAAAGGAATAGAAGTGCCCCCAAGTTTACTTCTAGGTTCAATTTTTGACTTGGCATGATGTTCTAGATCATGTGCAGAGATATCAGACATTCCATAACTAACATGACTAGCGCTTATGGGTTCTTGGTGAGTCTCATCGCCCGAAAACCAATATCGGTGACTTGTGAATGAGGGATTGTAACCGGAATGTGAAGGTATATCAGGTGAAGGATCATATATAGGAGTAGGATCTTCCTCCCCAACCTCTTGAAGTGGAGAAGACATCTCAGTAATATCAACCTCATGATCTCCCATCGTGTGTGAATCAATGTGAGAAGTAGTCCGCCCAGACTATCTGTTTATCTCTCCCAAAGAAGGAGGAGACATAGAAGGTGGAAGTCCTACTAAATGATGAGAACGGAGAAGTGCCACACCCAAATCCACAATGACTCAAAAAATGAAAAAGACTCTTCTAATTACACAAACCCTAGGAAAACTAGCATGCACAGAGCATACACCTATATAATGTAAAGCCAAATCACAAGCAAGCAAGGGTAGGATATGTGAGCTCCCGAATGAAGCAGGTATGTCTTGCCTAGGAGAGGCTTAAGACTCCCATACACAACAAGAGAAGGTTCATAACCAATTATTGTGGCCCTCAACTTCAACACATATAGCGACTGTGTTGTCCGACCCCAACCTGGCCGTGACACCTGTAGAATAACCTCTACGAAGTACCCCCTCGATAACCTAGGTAATGCAACTAAGGTCACCTCAATATAATCAATGCCCAGGCGGATAGTCGCAGGCAATATTGACCATATGGGAAGGGTAGCAAAGCTCAAAACTCACGAAAGAGCCCCCAGATATGAATACAATCTTGGAAATATCTCCGGTGCTACTCAATTATGACTAGGGGTCATCCCAATCAATAACTGCTCACACTGCCTCGTGCTTAACTCCCTTGTAAGAGGAGGATCCTAAGAAACAATAATTATACCAAGGAATTTCACACTCTCACCTGGACAAATACACACATGTTTTTGTTTAGTGGTCTTGGAGAATTTACTCAAAATGAACTATTCCAAGACCCTAAAACCTAATCTTGTTGGTGCACCCTATAAAAGAAAAGAGTGTAATTCATTTTATTATGAGTTGATTTTAATTGGCTTATTACTCAAAAGGGAAAATGATCATGCAAATAATGGTGTTATGACACAACAAGAAATAAAATGCACACCTAACAACCAATGCAAATGCACTGTGTCAAATGAAAAATGGGGTATGCTACTACCTGAAATGCAAAATTTTCCTTCCAATGAAAAATGCAATCATTCCTATATGAAAATCTGACTAATACTTGTCCAAGCAAACCATTATTTTACAATATGGCCTCCCCTTGTGATATTATACTTACAACAAGGGTCACAAATCTTCTCAGTCAACTCCTTCTTTAAAAAATGACAAAGGATCCAAGCCAAAAGGAAAGAAGACTAAGCATCATTGCAATTTTTATGGGAAAGATAATCATGATGATTCTAAATGTTTCAAGAAGATGGAAGCCATAGTAGCAGCAATGAAGAAGCAGCAGATCAGCCTAGATTCGTCTTCAAAATCTAACTCTCATGGATATGCACTTTGTGATTTTGGTTACTCTTATACTGCATCTTCTTCTTCTACTTCAATTGAATGGCTCATTGATTATGGAGCATCTTATCATATGGCTAAGGATAAATCCATCTTTTCTACTATGCATGAATGTAACACCAAGGAAATATTTGTTGGTGATGATAGATCTCTAAGTTTTGTAGGATCTGGAACAGTTCCAATAGAAAATGGTCATTTCAGCAATGTACTATGTGTTCCAAAAATTTCCTGCAATATGTTATCAGTCTATCAAATTACTCATTCGGGTGAAGGTAAAACTGTGACGTTTACACCTCACCAAGTTGTAATCAAGGATTTTAAAAATCCTCAAAATGTCCTTGCTACTGGAACTGTTGATGATATTACCAGGTTGTACAAATTTAACTACTTTGGGTCATCACCTTTTCCTTTAGTTTTTGTTGCTCATAGTGATAACTTGAGCAAACTTTGGCATGAGCGATATGGTCACTTAAATTATCGCTCATTGCAACAACTATGTAAAGACAATATGGTGACTGGTCTTCCGATGGTATCTTGCAAGGATGGTGTTTGTTCCAGTTGTGTACTCAGAAAACATCATCAGGACAGTTTTGACAAACGTGCCTCTTGGCACGCCTCGGTTCCCTTGGAGCTTGTGCATAGTGACTTGTGTGGCCCTATTCCATCTGCATCCTTTTCTGGTTTCAAATATTTCTTAACTTTCATTGATGACTACCCCAGACGCACTTGGGTTTGATGACCAGATTGTTGAAAAACAATCTGGTCATCAAATTATTAAGTTAAGATCTGACAATGGAGGAGAATATGTTAACAACAAGTTCACTACTTTTTTCACTGAACAAGGAATCCAACAACATCACACTGTTCCATATACACCACAACAAAATGGTGTAGCTAAATGGAAGAACCACACTTTAAAAGAAATGGCTAATTGTATGATCCAATCTAAGGGACTAAGTCTTCAATATTGGGCTGAGGCCATAAATTGTGCAAACTACATAGTTAATAACACACCCACTAAAGTTTTACAAGGTATAACACTGGAAGAAGCATGGAGTAAATTTAAACTAGATGTAAGTCACTTTCGTGTGTTTGGTTGTGAAGCATGGGCTCACATTCCGGATGAAAACGGAAAACATTGCAAACTAAAAGTGAAAAGTGTATATTTGTTGGATATTTAGAAGATGTAAAAGGTTATAGACTTCTCCAGTCACATTCTCATGATATAATCATTAAAAGAGATGTTAAATTTGATGAAAATCTCTTGGCCTGTGAACCTAACTTGGCGGGTGTGCCATCCTTGTCCCGCGAGCCTGATTTAGCGATTATGCCTTCTTCTTCTTCTTCCAACTTCCTTGACAGGTTTCCAACTCCAGTTTCTAATGATGATAGTGAGGATAAAAATCCACCTCTGCTTGCTCATGTTCCTCCAATTGCACCAGCACCAATACTTCCTCGATGGGTCCATTCAACATGTGAAGCAGCTGGTGATCTTGCCAGTGATCCTAGAGATCAATGTTGAACATGTTCTCAGTTTTAGCAAGCCTCTTCTCTTTTGTCTCAAGTTTCCGAGAATCATGATCCAAAAACTTTTGCAGAAGCTTCAGGAAATCCAGATTGGGATGCAACTATGGATGAAGAATATTGTTCCTTAATGGCGAACGATACTTGGGATCTTGTTCCTCCTCCAAAAGGAAGAAAACTTGTCAGATGTAAATGGGTCTACAGAACTAAGTACCTATCAGATGGAAGTGTTGAGAGACTTAAGGAAAGGTTAGTTTCCAAATCTTTTTCCCAAGTTAAAGGGAATGAATACAATGAAACCTTTGCTCCTGTTGCAAAAATGAATTCCATCTGCCTTGTTCTTTCCCTTGCAACCTTACATAACTGGGAAGTCCATCAAATGGATGTCAAATCTTCCTTTTTACATGGTGTTTTACAGGAATAAATTTACATGGAACAACCTCTTGGATATGTTCGGGATAACTCTAGCCTTGTTTGTCTCCTTAAGAAATCCTTATATGGCCTTAAGCAAGCTCCTAGAGCTTGGTATGAAAAAATGGATAGATTTGTCCTTGACACTAGTTTTTCTAGATGCCATTCTGACCCTAATGTCTATACCAAGAAGGTAGGAAACCATCTCATCATACTTGTTCTTTATGTTGATGATCTTATCCTTACTGGTAGTGACCCTAAACTTATAACCCATATAAATCTAGTCTTAAGAAAAATTTTGAAATGTCAGAATTAGGACATTTGCATTATTTTCTTGGTCTCCAAGTCTTGCAAACCAAAGAAGGAATCTTTCTTTACCAGTCTAAGTATGCTTGTGACCTTATTTGTCGCTTCCACATAGAAGATTGTAAGCCAACCCCTTCTGCCTTTCATTTTAGAGTCAAACTTTCTTCCTCTTGTACTTTCTCTGAAGTAGATGCCACCTTGTATTGTCAGCTTGTTGGTAGTCTTTTATACTTGAATCATTCCCGTCCTGACCTTTCCTTTGCCGTTGGTCATGTTTCCTGTTATATGAAAAATCCTCATGAAATTCACTGGAAAGCAACAAAAAGAACACTTCAATATATTTGAGGTACAATTTAGTTTGGGATTCATTACAGTACAGGGGGGAAACCTTTGTTGGTTGGTTTCACTGATTCATATTGGGCCGGTGATCCTGATGATCAAAAATCTACTGCAGGTTATGTCTTTAGTATGGGATCTGGACCTGTGACTTGGGCTTGTAAGAAACAACAAGCTCTTGCTCTTTCTTCAGCAGAAGCAGAATATCGAGCCACAGTTAATGCTAGTCAGGAAGCTTAATGGCTTCGATAGATCCTTTCAGAGTTTGGATTCAAGCAGCAGTATCCTACTCCACTTTGGTGCAACAATCAAAGTGTCACCAAGCTTTCCAAAGATCCAGTTCTACATCAGTGCAGCAAACACATTGAGCTACACATGCACTTCATCAGAAATCTTGTTCATGATTGTGTTATTGAAGTGCTCTATTGCCCTACATATTATCAAGTTGCAAACATATTCACCAAGTATTTTATAGAAGCAAAGTTTTCGAAACTTCGGTCTATGTTAGGAGTTCAGGAATGTGTCCTTAAGGGGGGATAGGCTCTAATTCCTCCTTCCTTCTCCTAATAGTGTCACTTTTGTAAATCCTTCAATCCTATCCCAAGTTGTTCTTAAGGGGGGATGTTAGGATATTTAGACACTTAGGAGTTAGTTAAGATCAACTTGTGTAATATATCCATCAGGTAACAGTGTGTTTATTTAGTATGCATTAGTATGCATTTGTAAATATTCTAATCTGACGGTCACGAGATGTTCTAGACATAGAGTGATCTAACGGTTCAACTTTTCTTAGATCACACCTACCATGGATATGTGGCTTAACACCTGATTGGTCTATGATCTTTATTTAAAGAGCATAGAGGGTCCTTGGCTTGTTGATTGATTATGAGAAGCTCATGTAACTTTCTTTCTTTTGCATAATAAATTGCTCCAAGTAGCTATTTGGATTGGGTCGTGGATTGTTTCCCTCTAAATGTTTTTAACCACGTGACAAATATCAGTGTGTTGATCTATGATCTATTTGTGTGAAGCAGTTGCTCAAGGTGTTCGGTCTTTTGGGAGTACCCTGTGTACACGAACACATGCAAAATGCAAGATGCAATGATGCATAATGATGCAAAGAAGCAAATATTTTTGTAATTTTTTGAATTAAAATGAGATAATAAAGCAAAAGAATGACTCTACCACCCATAGACTCTGCAAGCACTATCAGACAACACTCAAGCAAAGCACCAAGGTAAAAGATACCTAATGCATTGGTCCCAAAACAAAAAATAGAAAATGCAATGACAAGAACATTCTTAAAAAACTTAACCTAAAAAGTGTCTCTGGTCAGAAACAGAGGTGTATACAGACTCTAGAAGCATCCAAGGAGACTCAGCAATCATCAAAACTCACCCAGCAACACTTAATCTTCCGCTAAAAGGAAAAACTCAGGGCATACATGACTGTGTGCAGAAAACCTGCATATATACGTGGAAATCCTAGTAAAAATAGCATGTACACGCGACTATGAAGCGAAAACATGCATACAGGAAGAAAAAGAGATAAAAAAGAAGGTAAATAGACAAGATGAGACAAAATTTACTCCTATCAGACACTACCATGAAAACATACCCCCAGACCCAACTCAGAAACAGAAAAATCAAAGCAAATCAAGAACATTGAATGCCGATAAAGACCCCAAAAGAAAATGACTAGGAACTCCCTAGCGGAGTCGCAAATTCTGTTACGAAGAAAACTTCCTAGGGCTTCAGGTACCACAATAGACAAAGTAACTACAGAAATCAATCCTTTCCTATATGCAAGAGAAACCAAACATCTAACACTAAAGGATCTCGATACATACCTTATTTTGGATAGTTTATGTAGATCTCCATTGAGCTTTTCCACTCTAGCTTGTATTAATAATTTGCTCTCTCAACATTCAACAAACAAGACAAGCATGCTATATAATTGTGTTAGACCTACTCTAGCATATATAATCAATAACATATAAGCATTTAAAAGCATCCATGGATTCAATACTCATTTAAATACACATTATTGGACAGGAAAATATATTTCTATTGATATAAATCAGAGATTACAATAGTGACAACCTCTATGGGCATGTCTATGAATCGGAGAAACTGTGTCCTCCACCTGGGCCTCCACCACTTCAATCCTCCATCTCTCAATAGAAAGCTCACTAGCAAAGGATAGCTTGGGAAGAACACAAAGTGCTCCAAGGGACAAAGGGATGCAGACTTAAGTATAAGCTCCGACAACAATGGACTATAGTTTTCTTGCTCTTCAATTCCTTTCCTTTCAATGTATCCAAAGGGTTCCTTATATAGTGCTTGAATGGGGTAATGGAAGGTCAAATCCGAGCGATCTCAAGGCATATGGAATGCCAAGAGACAAGTGACTCGGATCCACATCAAGGAAAACTCCAAAAGTATTTGACCTTTTGCACACATCCCAATGTACGCAGGTTTAAGGGTCAAATCTGCGTATATACGCGAGAATATGTTTAAAAATCATGTATAGCAAATAATGCATGTTTTTAGGGATGATCTTGGAAACATAAAAGGTACACAAATGGTCCATGGGGTCTAAAGTGTCTGCAAAGGGACAGGGAAGGCCATAAAGATGTGATCCACCATGTGTGGTAAAATCAACTGTAACAATCTGAATATAAAATCCATTGTTGAAATCCACTGCAAGATCAACGGCTAAAATTCAACCCGCAAAATCAATGGTGCAGAAATTCTGTATTGCAGAATTGGAGAAATGCACAACGTGGTCCCACATTTTGCATCCCACATCCCGTAATTGTGAAAGGGAAATTTCAGAAAGGAATTGCGGAAAGAAGATTTTTCCAAATGACATTTCCGCATCTTGCACCCCGTAAGTGTGGAAAGGAAATTTCAGAAAGGAAATTTCGAAAAACAAATTTCGCCAAACGACATTTCCACATCCCGCATCCCACATCCCGCAATTGCAAAAAGAAATTTCAGAAAGGAAATTTTGGGAAACAGATTTCGCCAACAAAATTTCCGCATCCTGCATCCTGCCTCGCTCGTCTCGCAAGTTGCCGAAAGGAAATTTCAGGAAGGTTAAATATGTGGAATTTCGATTTGCTAATGAAAATTTCTAAGTCTAAAACTAATTTCCAACATTCAGGACATCACCAATCTGGCCGATCTAACTTCATAACAACTTAGAAAATTCATTGAATTAATTATAGACATAGATGCATCATTCATGAAATATAGAGCTAAAACAAAACCATTCATGCATTCATCCTATTCATATTTATTTATAAACAAGTACAGTTGCAGGGATTGAAACAAAATAAGTACTTATCTTTATTAGAGGCTTTTCCTACAACCAAATATGTCGTTGCAACGTTCCACCTAACCATAGGCCAATGTGATCATCAATCTCTCAGCAACACTTTCACCCCCGAGCTGGGCATGATTTTCCCAAGGAATATGGAACACTAGAAGACTTCCTCATAGCCAAGGATACAAATAAAACTCATCTAATCCAACACAATTAATTTTATCAGGCTTACACAGGCAGTGATTTACACATAGCCAAATTTTATACAAGTCACAACCAAGTCAACAGATGGGTTTATTAGTCTACTAGCCAAACCATCCTTCTAGTTGGGTTGATCAGACTTCCAAGGAGGTGGAAAGACTGATTGCTAAGCTAGTGCGCTCAATCCCAAAGCTATGGATACCTACACTGGATCTAGCCCAACATCTAAACATTCACACACCCAACACAAGGAAGCATCCCCTTCTCTGCTACATAGTCTCTTAGTCCATGCCTTCCCTTCTAGTGCTATTCAGGGTATGCAAAGAAGAAAACAAGCCCTCTAGATTGGTCTGTGAGGTTCCTTCACACACTAGGTTTATCAGCAACTCTAGAATCCATTTCCATTCCCCAAATTAGTTCAGATGTCAAACGAGGGTGTACACATAGCGATCTCAGTTTTGGTATCTACAAAAAGTGACATAAGCCAAGGAATACACACACACACACATCAATTACAAATTTCTAAGCATTGCATGATCCTGAATGACTAATGCAATTACCAAAACAAAATCATTTGCTTCTCATTCAATTCAAAACACAAATTGGATTCTAGGCATTCACATTAAGGAAATGACTAACAGACAGGAAAATAGTGAAAAGGAAAACAATTCATAGAACAAAAAAATTCCTAAAGGACTAAGACTCAGAACGCTTTTTCTTGATGTGGGAATGCCCGAATGTCTTGCCAAAAATGTTCCACATAGTCCAAATCATGAGGGGAAGGTGAAACGCGAATGCATGAGGGGAAGACATGCATTTTTAGTGTTTTCTTGCCCAAGAAAATTTTAAAAATGTTTTTTTAGAAATGGGTGCTCTGCCCATTTTGAATTTGTGCCTCCTCTTCCCATTCCCCCCCTTATCCTTAGGAAAAATCATGCCCCCATCTCATTTTGTTGCATTTGACATAGCTGGATGTAGAATTTTAATTAAAAATTGCAAATTTTAAAATGATTCCCAAACTTATAACGTTCAACTAGCATAAAAACACCATCGACCTAAATCTTAATCGCTGAAACAAAACACTAAATCGATGGTGGGGATTTTTCCTTGAGCTCTACACCATGATTATTTACATCATATTATTTAAATGAAAAAGGGGTAAAAACTGGGGTGTTACATTCCCCTCCACATTCAACAGCACTGTCCTCAATGCTTTACAACAATGAACAAAAATTCTTTGTTGGTACTACCCTCAACAATTCACAGAATTGAACAAAAATGGATGTGCCAGTCGCATGGCATCCTCCAACTCCCATGTAGCTTCTTCAGGACTATAGTTCTCCCATTGCACCTTTACTTTTCCTATTGCTTGGTTCTGGATCATTGTGACCTTCCTGGAAAGGATGCACATGGGATTTATTTGGAACTCTCACTTTGGTTCCACCCGCATCACATCCCAATTTATTACATGGTTAGGATCATGTACATATTTCTTAAGCAAAGAAACATGGAAAACATTATGAGCCATAGTGCTAGCATGAAATGGAAGTCTATATGCAACTAGTCCTATTCTTTCAAGAACTTCAAATGGCCCATAGTATCTAGGAGACAACTTGGCACAACTCCCAAGCTTCAAGGAAATTTTCTTTGTCTTCACCCTGAGGTAAACATGATCTTGAACACTAAACTCTGTGTTCACCCTATGCTTATCTGCATAGTTTTATGTCTGTCCTATGCTGCCTTTAGATCCTGTCTGATTTTTACAACTTCCTTCTCCATCTCCTTGAGCAATTCTAAACCGATCACAAATTTGTTCACTGGATTATCCCAAGTCAATGGTGTTCTACACCTCCTGCCATACAAAGCTTCATATGGACTCATCCCTAAGGATGTTTGCTGTCCATTTTTATAAGCAAACTCTACCAGGTGTAAATAGTCATCCCACTTGGATGGTTTGTACATCACATACATGTGAAGCATGTCTTCCAACACTTGGTTAACTCTCTCAGTCTGAGGATGGTAGGAAGTGCTGAATTCAAATTTGTTCCCAAGTCTGCAAACAATCCTTTCCAAAAATTAGAAGTGAACTTAACATCCCTTTCAGAGACTATTGCCTTAGGAAATCCATGCAATTTAAAATTTTCTTTCATGAAAATATTAGCAATGTCATCAGTTTTATGCATAGACTGCACTGGTATAAAATGTACTTCCTTTGTCAACTTGTCCACCACAACCATGATAGAATCAGGTTGTCTCCAATTCATCGGCAATCCATAATAAAGTCCATGGAAATCACTTCCCATTTCCATTCTGGAACCGACAAAGGATGCAACAAACTTGTTGGGTGTTGATGTTCAACCTTCACTTACTGACACTTGATGCATCTCGAAATATATACAACCATGTCCTTTTTCATGCCTGGTTAAAAGTACTGCTTTCTTGCTATAGCAATCATCTTCTGATATCCTGGGTGACTATAATATGGAGTTTGATGGATTTCATCCTCAACAACCCTCCTCAAATCTGCTACATTGGGAATGTAAATTCTACTCTTATAAGTAATAAGTCCATCCTCTTCTAACTTGTAACCTTCATACTTCTTTTTAAGGCTTTTTTGTTGTAATTTTTCCTTTACCTGCGCATACATTTCATCTTCCGCATTACAATTAATAATGTGTTGTCTCAAATCTGATTGGAAAATGCTAATAGATGCCACATGCATTTCTTGTACCTTCTTGCTGAGTGCATCAACTACCTTGTTCTCTTTTCCTTTTATGTGCTAGATTTCAAAATTAAACTCACATAAAAATTCCAGCTATCTAGCTTTCCTAGTATTTAGAGTAGGTTGATCAAACAAATATTTTACACCATAGTGGTCTGTCCTTAACTCAAATTTTCTTCCCATCAAGTATTTCCTCCACATCTTGAGATAATGCACTATGGATGCAAGTTCCATATCATGAGTGGCATAATTCCTCTCATGCTCCTTCAACTTTCTAGATTCATAGCATATCACATGGTTGTCTTGCATAAGAACTCCTCCAAGTACTTGACCACATGCATCTGTACATACCACAAAATATTTATCTGGGTCTGCAAATTTTAAGACTAATGCACTGTTGAGAAGATACTTTAACCACTGGAAACTTTCTTCACACTTCAAGGTGCATTCGAACTTTATACCCTTGCTTTGCAAGGAAGTGATAGCATGCGCAACCTTAGAGAATCTTTCAATGATTCTCCTATAGTATCCTGCAAGCCCCATAAAAGATCTTACCTCTGTCACATTCTTTGGAGTAGGCCGATTCTTGATAGCTTCAATCTTGTTAGGGTCCATGGATATACCCTCTTCTGAAATAATGTGACCCAACTACTGAACTCTATCTTTATAGAATTCACACTTGTTCATATTTGCATACAATTGATGTTCTCTGAGCAATTGGAATGTTAGTCTCAATTGTTCATGCTCTTCTTCATTCTTAGAATAAAGAAGAATTTCATCAAGGAAAACAAGAATGAATTTGTCCATATACCTACTAAAGACACTATTCATAAGGCACATAAATGTTGTTGGTGCATTTGTAATACCAAATGGTACCACTACAAACTCATAATGTCCATACCTTGTTATGAAGGTTGTATTATGGATGTATTCATCCTTGATTCTTATCTGATGGTAACCAAAGCTCAAGTCAATCTTAGAAAATACCTTTGCTCCTTTCATTTGATCAAAGAGGTCATCAATTCTCAGCAAGGGATATTTGTTCTTCACCGTGACTTTGTTCAACTGTCTGAAATCAATACACAATCTGAGTGTACCATCTTTCTTCTTTACAAACAGAACTGGTGATGCCCAAGGAGACACACTCAGCCTAATATACTTTTTCTCCAGCAATTATTACAGCTGCATCTTCAAATCTAACATTTATGGTGTACTCATTCTGTAAGGTTCTTTGGAAACTGGTGCTGCTCCTGGCACAAGCTCAATCGTAAAATCAATGTCTCTCTTTGGAGGAAGCCCTGGAATCTCAGCAGGAAAAACATCCCTGAATTCTTGCAACACATGATAGTCTTCCAACTTTAGAGTTTAATTCTTCACTACCTCCATGATATGGGATGCATACAACTGACAACCTTTTCTACAAAACTTCTTCAATTGCATCGCTGAAATATCCCTTACATAAATTACCTTTGGAATTCCTTTTACAATTACTGGGTTCCCTTCTCCATTCATGGATTCAAAAGTCTTGTTATAATATTCAAGCTTCACCATATGAGCTTCTAACAAATCCATTCAAATGAGAACATCATAGGAATCGAGTGGTCGAACGTTCAGATATAGACAAGTGCTTAGTCCATTCATCACCAGCGGACATTTCTCCAACACTTCATTAACTTTTCTCTTAGATCCAGTGGCTAGCTGAACAAACCACAACTTGCTATGCTTTACTTTCTTAAGAGCGCAAACCTACACTAATCTAGGAGAAATGTAATTGTGAGTAGAACCAAGGTCAATCAAAATAGAAATAGATTGCTCAACAATATTACCTGCAACTTCAACCACAGTTGACTAGTGATCTGCCCAACGGTTCTCTAATGCTGCATAAATCCTAGGAACGACTCTTGCTACTTGCCCCACTGTTTCTACTTCTTGGGAGTTATATACTGGCCTTGAGTTCTCATTCTCAAGTGGAAAAAATCTACGTAGATGGGTTCCTCTGCATTTCCAACACTAGAGAGGCTCTTTGTTCTGCAGTGGATCTCTTGGCTTCTCCCCCATTGCTTTGGCCGACTACTTCTCATCTTGTGCTGGTTTCTTATGTTGATTCCTCAAGTTAGAAGGTTTGAAACCTTTATTCCTTTGATCATACTTCTCATTCATATTGTTCTTCCACGCCTTCTGGTAGTCATGTTTTCTCTTACTTTTCTCATAACAGTACTTAGCTTTTCTTACTGCCTCTTCCAGAGTTCTAGGTTCATAGGACCCAATTCGGTCTTTGTAGGACTGAGGCAGTCCACTCAGAAAGCGTTGGATTTTTACCTTCTCATCTTAAATATACCTAACATACCTCAACAATTCCAATAACTTGTTTGCATATTACTCCATGGTCTGTTGTCCCAATCTCAGCTCATGGAATTCTTTGATTTTATCATCATTGTACCTGTTAGAGAGGTACTTCTGATTGAAATATTTATGGAACTATTTCCAGACAATCTTCGTTTCATTTATCTTCTTTACATGCCTGAAGTGTTCCCACCAAATAGACGCTCTTCCTGTCACATTTAAAATGGCTACTTGATCTTTCATATTTACAAAATAATCTTAGACTTGGAAATATTTTCTTATTCCAAGAAGCCAAGATTCAGCTTCTTGACTAGTATTTTTCTCACCATTGAAAGTAGGTGGCTTTGCCTTCCTCAATTCATCTCATGAGTGGTTCTGGTAATGCCTCTTCCTCCTACCCCTATGAGATAAAGAGCATGAATCTTCAATGGATATTTCAAAGTCAGACGACCCACTGGGAGGTCTCTTTTTATTATCATGAGAGGAAAAACTTGAACCATCAGTGGATTTTTAAAAGTCAGATGACCCAATAGTAGATCGCTTTCTTCCTCTAGAAGTGTTATTAATTCCTTCTGGATTTACTGTCTGGTCCCCGGAGTTCATCTTTCTCTGAATGTCTGTCAAACTATGCAATATGGATGCGTTAATTGATTCTGCTCCTCCTAAGCCTTAATCAATCTTTCATTGTCTACTCTGTAGCTCTGTATCTCCACCCTAAGGCTTCTCATGGTGGCTCCAAAGTCTAGGGGAGTATCTTGAAACCTCCTCCCATTAGACTCTGTTTCAACATTTCCAATTCTGACATTTTCCCCATAGCATATTCCTCGTGCGCATTGGGGTCCCGTACATAATCATTCATATCGTTTTTCCTCATGGCTGAACCAACTATTCAGAATCACACTGCCCCTTTCTGAAGGTGACTGTAATTCTACAAAATGTGTTAGATAAAAAAAATGTTAGATATAACCAAAACCAAGATCACTTACCCACTACCTATGGTCATTTTTCTTTGTTATGTAGCCAACAATACATTGGAACTATTAACCAATAGCTCTATAACTGTCCAACTCGTCCCATCGAGGCCTAATACTGTAACCACTTTTCTTTTCATCCCATCCAGGCCCAACGCTACACCCAGCAGCTCTGATACCACACTGTTGTGTACTACAAGTTGGTTTCATAGGGTACTCTTATATTTTTAACAACTGATTCCGGCCCATCCAGGACAAATGCTATAACTAGCATCTCTGATACCATGTTGTCACGTACCCATGCCCGTTTTTCATGCAGAATTAAAAAATTTCTTAAAGAAACTTTGCCTTTCTTTAAATCACCGAGCATGGCCGCTGTTATGGAGAAAACTTCCTATGGCTTGGGGTACCACAACAGATAGGGTAACCGCAAAGATCAATCATTTCCTATATGCAAGAGAAACCAAACATCTAACGCTAAAGGATCTCAAAACATACCTTATTCCAAATGGTTGATGTAGATCCCCGTTGAGCTTTTCCACTCTCGCTTGTATTAATAATTTTCTCTCTCAACATTCAGCAAACAAGACAAGCATGCTATATAATTGTGTTAGACATACTCTAACATATATAATCAATAACATATAAGTATTTAAAAGCATCCATGGATTCAATACTCATTTAAATACACATTATTGGACAGGAAAAGATATTTATATTAATATAAATCAGAGATTACAATAGTGACAACCTCTGTCAGCACATCTGCGAATTAGAGAAACTGAGTCTTCCACCTGGGCCTCCACCACTTCAATCCTCCATCTCTCAATAGCAAGCTCACAAGCAAAGGCAAGCTTGGGAAGAACACAAAGTGCTCCAAGGGACAAAGGGATGCAGACTCAAGTATAAGCTCCGGCAACAATGGACTATAGTTTTCTTGCTCTTCAATTCCTCCTCCTTCAATGTATCCAAAGGGTTCCTTATATAGTGCTTCAATGGGGTAATGGAAGGTCAAATCCGAGCGATCTCAAGGCATATGGAAGGCCAAGAGACAAATGAATCGGATCCTTATCAAGGAAAACTCCAAAACTATTTGGCCTTTTGCACACATCTCGATGTATGTGGGTTTGAGGGTCAAATCCACGTATATACACGAGAATAGGTTTAAAATTCACGTCTAGAAAATAATGCATGTTTTTAGGGATGATCCTGGAAACATCAAAGGTACAAAAATGGTCCATGGGGTCTAAAGAGTCTGCAAAGGGACAGGGAAGGCCATAAAGGTGTGATCCACCATGTGTGGTAAAATCAGCTATAACAGCCGTGAAAACACTCTTCAACATCCATGATCTGAATATAAAATCCATTGTTGAAATCCATCGCAAGATCAATGGCTAAAAATAAACCCGCAAAATCAATGGTGCAGAAATCCTGTATTGCAGAATTGAAGAAATGAAAAACGCGATCCCGCATTTCGCATCGCACATCCCACATCCTGCAATTACAGAAGGGAAATTTTGGAAAGGAATTGCAGAAAGAAGACTTTGCCAAATGACATTTCTGCATCCCACATCCCGCAAGTGCGGAAAGAAAATGTCGGAAAGAAGATTTCGCCAAATTACATTTTTGCATCACGCATCCCGCATCCCGCACGTTGCAGAAAGGAAGTTTCAGGAATGTTAAATCTATGGAATTTCGATCTACTAATGAAAATTTCTAAGTCTAAAACTGATTTCCAACATCCAGTCCATCACCAATTCGACTGATCTAACTTCATAACAACTTAGAAAATTCATTGAAGTAATTACACACATAGATGCATCATTCATGAAATATACAACTGAAACACAACACATTCCATTCAAGCATTCATTAT
This sequence comes from Pseudotsuga menziesii, assembly GCA_001517045.1. NCBI lineage: Eukaryota > Viridiplantae > Streptophyta > Pinopsida > Pinales > Pinaceae > Pseudotsuga > Pseudotsuga menziesii. Next base: position 61,762 of record LPNX010976863.1, on the reverse strand, counting down.
ATTCATATTCATTTATAAACAAGTACAGTTGCAGTGATTGAAACACAAGAAATACTTATCTTTATCAAAGGCTTGTTCCGCAACCAGCTATGTCTCTCCAACGTTCCACCCAACCATATGCAAGTGTGTTCATCAATATCTCAGCAACAATGCCACCCACGAGCTGCGCATGATTTCCCCAAGGAATAAGGAACACTAGAAGACTTCCCCATAGCAAAGGATACAAATAGAACTAAGCCAATCTAGCACAATTGGGTTTATCAGGATTACGCAGGCAGTGATTTACATATAGACAAAGTTTATACAAGTCACATCCAAGCCAACAGATGGGTTTATCAGGCTACCAGCCAAGCTATCCTTCCAGTTGGGTTGATTAGGATGCCCAAGAGGTGGAAAGACTGACTGCTAAGATAGTGATATCAACCCCAGAGCTATGGATACCTACACCATATCTAGCCTGACTTTTAAACATTTACACACCCAACACAAGGAAGCATCCCCTTCTCTGATACAGAGTCCCTCGGTCCATGCCTTCCCTTCTAGTGCTATTCAGGGTATGAAAAGAAGAAAAACAACCCTCTAGATTGGTCTATGAGGTTCCTTCACACAATAGGTTTATCAAGCAATTCCAGATTCCATTTCCATTCCCCAAATCACTTTAGATGTCAAATGAGGATATACACACAATGATCTCAGTTTTGGGATCCACAAAAAGTAATAGAAGCCAAGGAATACACACACACACAGCAATTACGAATTTCTAAGCATTGCTTGAGCTTGACCAACTACTCCAATTACCAAAACGAAATCGTTTGCTACTCATTCAATTCAAAACATAAATCGGATTCTGAGCATTCGCATTTAGGAAACGACTAACAAACATGAAAATCGTGAAAAGGAAAACAATTCACAGAACAGGAAAATTCATGAAGGATCAAGACTCAAAGCAGTTTTGCTTGCCGCAGGAATGCCACAATGTCTTGCCAAAAATGTTCCACACAGTACAAATCGTGAGGGGAAGGTGAAACGCGAGTGCATGAAGGAAATGAAGACATTTTTGGTGTTTTCTTACCCAAGAAAATTTAAAAAACATTTTTCAGAAATGGGTGCTCTGCCCATTTCGATTTTCTTCCTCCTCTTCCCTTTCCCCCCCTTATCCTTGGGAAAAATCAAGCCCCCATCTCAGTTTGTTGCATTTGACATAGCTGGATGTAGGATTTTAATTAAAAATTGTAAATTTAACATGATGTCCAAACTTATAACGTTCAGCTAGCATAAAAACACCATCGGCCTAAATCTTAATCGCCGAAACAAAACACTAAATCTATGGTGGGGATTTTTCCTTGAGCTCCACACCATGATTATTTCCATCATATTATTTAAATGCAAACGGGGTCAAAACTAGGGTGTTACAGAGATAGGCCAACATGTGTCCTCATACCATATTGCTAAACAACATTACACACACAAACTGAACTTTTTTTCATTTTAATCCAAGCACACATATTTATACATTGATCAATAACTCTCGGTTGTTGATCTAGACACACAATCAATGGTCGTAAGTGTTTCTTATATACACTTCTCCATAGTGCAGTCAACACCTTATTTACTACATCTCTATCTACAATAACCACTCAATATTATCTAGAAACTTATATAGTACATGATAAACATTAAATCTAATATTATATTTATGTAAAAGCACACTACTATACATTACACTTCCTATTTTAACGCCGCAACATCATCCTTCTATACTGTTGAAGGTTTTCCTTATTTCCCTTCTCTTCTGAAAAACATATCCCAAACAAAATAAATATGCATATTCAAAAAATTATTAGACACCACAGCCTTAGATTATACCCATCTAGGTGAAAACAAAAATGGTGTTCATACTTGGAAGTTTGTGATAAAAGTACCTAATATGAACAGGGTCAGATCCATTAGGCGCTCTACATTTAGCATTCCCATAATTCATATTGAAATCTAGTTATTCTCCTTTGTTTTTTACATCCACATGAGAAACTTGAGTAGCAACAACTCCTATTATATTTATATTATGCCTAATTCATTTTAATCTACCTATATTTCTCATCCCAAGAGCTCTACTAGTCCTGAAAATAATGAAGCAATACCCCCCTTTGCGTGTACAAAGACAATTCTCATTTAGAGGTTACATTGTTAACTGTTCTATCAATGTTTGAGCAACGATGAAAGATTCTTTAACTTTACAAATTTTGATAATCAAATCCAATGCATGTAGCTCTCGTAAACAATTCAAACACACAAATCATTCAATCCATTAGACACAAGATGTACCTTGCAATAACCCTCCAAATCCGGAGGATGAAAAACCCAACAATCCTTTGAGTATGATATATAATTGCAGAGAATGATTTACAACACGTGAGCAGATTTTTTGATAAGAGATATCAAAGCAGCACTAGAGAATAGAGATCAGTCAGAACACTGTATCATCCTTTCCAAGTGCAAAACACTTTAATAACAAGCATATTGAGTCATACAATGAGAGGTCGTGAATGGTTACATGCTTTTGTGCACTGTGAACACTGTGTGCACTATTCATACGTTAACCTTTTGTGCCTTCATTGACTTGGTTCCAAGTTGTCACCTCAAAATTCTCTCCCATGCTGAAGATATGCGCCCTCCTTGAATTCATTGAGTGTTAACTGCCTTTTACTAAATGTAAACTGATTGAAATGAATGTGAACTGATTGAACTGAATTCAATCATCAACTAAATTCTTGACCATTAGTTAGGAGTTGAACTGAATGTCTTTAGTGCTTCACAATTAGTTCCATCCACAAACAAACACTTTTCATAAATCAAGGAGTAGATTCCCTAATTAACTAAAACTTGTTTTTCCATAACAAAGACTTAACTGATGCTAGTCTTTGCAATTTGAGTTCAATGGAGGCCTAACATGGGAAATTCAAATCCTTACTCTATCTTTGTGCTCATCTCAATTATTATTAATTAAATTATGCATGGCCCATATTTTTTTAATTAATTAATCATCTTTATCATATGGTACTCAGAAGAATTGTTCCATACTAATGATCATATGTATTACCTCAGGTCATATAGTCATATGCTAAAGTGATTCACTCTAGGTGTAGCTAATCCCTAGAGGAGACTGATAGCACCTAGTGACCATGACTAGCAATACATTACATAACATATCCACAAGATTGGATACAAAACACATATACAGTATTGATACAGCACAAGACTCCATTCCTGATACAACACAAGATTCTGATCTTGACACAACACAAGATCACGGTAAAACATATTTCATGAATATGAATTTATATAACAAAATGTCTTATATTGATACAACACAAGTTTCCTTACCTTAATACAACATAAGTTCCTAACTTGATACAACACAAGTCCCTTAACTTGATACAATACATGTTTTTGAATTTGATACAACACAACTTCCTGATTTGATACCACACAAGTCTCCTGGAGAATGAATCCTAACACTGTACATTTAACACTCCCTCTCAATGAGGGAGACATTCTCTACCATACCAAGGTTATCTTGTAAGTGTCTGAAATTTGTCATAGTTAGAGGTTTTGTCATCACATCTGCAATAATCTAATCAATAGCTATGTACTAAAGCTTTACAATACCTTTCTGCACCATGTCTCAAATGCAGTGATACTTCATTTCTATGTGTTTTGACTTGTCACAAAACACAAGATTTTTAGAAAGCTTTATACAACTCTAGTTGTCACACCAGATCTATGTAGGCTCTATCTTTTCATCGAACAATCCTCCAAGTATATTTCTCATCCACATAGCTTCTCTGCAAGCATTACTAGCCACAATGTACTAAGCCTCTGTGGTGGTCTGGGTAGCTGAACCATGATTTCTCATATACCATGAAATCATAGCAGAAACCAAGCTGAAAGAATAATCGAAAGTGCTCTTTCGATCAACAATGCTACCACCCCAATCAAAATTTGCATATCCAAGCAATAACACTCCTCCATTGGAGGAATACTTGAGTCCATAACAAACTATACTACAGAGGTATCTCAAAATATGGTTACCTACAACCTAGTGTATGTGTCTAGGAACAGTCATGAACTGCCTCAAAATGCTAACTACATAGAAAATGTCTTTCCTCGAATGTATCGAGTACATTAATGAGCCAGTAAATTATTTGTATAATGTGTGGTCCACTAGATCATATCTAGTCTCAGTCTCATGGAGTTTTCGCAAATTGGAATCCATTGGAGTATTCATGGATTTACAATCTACCATACCAAATATTCCCAAGATGTCCACAATGTACTTCCCTTGAGATAGAAATATCTCATCATTTCTCTTCCAAATCTCAAGGCCTAGAAAGTAGTGCATAAGACCTAAGTCTTTCATATCAAAATATGAGGTAAGCTACCTCTTACACTAAAAAATCAGTGTTTACTCTCTTGTGAGGAAAAGATCATCAACATTTAAAATTAATAGCAGAGGTTAGTTCTCCACTAATTTGAAGTACAAGTTTGAATATGCATCACTATTCAAGAAACCCAGTTTATGAAGATAACTGTCTATTCTAGCATAACAAGCTCGTGGAGCTTGTTTTAACCCATACAGGGCTTTCTTCAACTTGCATACATGGGACTCCTTCCCATGTATTAGAAAACCCTCAAGTTTCTCGATGTAAACCTCTTCCTAACCTCACCATTGAGGAAGGAAGTATTCACATCCATCTGGTGAAGCTTCCATCCCAATAATGATGCAAGTGAAATAATAGATCTAATGGTGGTATACTAGAATACCCCTAAGACAATATTATTTTATTTAATATTGTGAAAATAATTCCGAATAAATTATTTTTGTAATATTTAATTAAAAACTCAAAAATACTCACAAGAAGTATGAGTGACATTTTGCACAACAAACTATTATTTTATTATTAATAAAAGGAAAAGACACTTGGAGAATTTAGTTACATGAAGTCACACCGCCATGGCACAAGAGAACATGTGTAATCAAGCTAGAGAGATCTTTACCAATCAAATCCAATTTAAAACTCAACAACTAGACAAGATCCTAAATCATAGGGATTTATGGATTGATTGGAGAATTGATTGGGATGGCATAAGACCTGGGAAAAAGATATATATATTGGTGCACTAGGCTAGCACGAGATGTCGTGTTGTGCATGGAGAAAATTTGTCGCGAGTGTGTGTGGTGAGTGTTTATCCTTTCATAAGTCCATCATTAAGCTTGTTACGGACTCTGAGAGAGTGTCATGTGGAATCTTACTTGTTGTAGCTTGTTACATACTCTGAGAGAGAATGTCCCGTGGAAGCTTACTTGTTGTAGCTTGTTATGAACTCTGAGAGAGAGTCTCACATGGAAATTTACTTGTTTTTATAGTGTGCATGGTGGTGATCCAGCTCGAGGGTGGAGTTGGGATCGTAGTGGTTTTGTGGTCCTCTTCTATGGTTGGGAGGAACTGATTTTCCAAGTATTTTTCGGCATTGTCTTCAAGTAGGTAAATCTAACCTCCCTTATACTTGTTTTTGTTTTCTTTGATTGATTATAAAGTTTTGGTGTATTGTTTTGGGGTTGTTACAATATGGTATCAGAGCATAGGTTCGAACACTCAACCTTAAGGGCTATTCACATGTGCTCTGAATCTATGACATTTGTTTATGAGTATGTTGTATATCATGATGAATAATTAATGAGCTAGATTGTTTTACAAAAAAATGATAATTACAATCGAATTCAAATCCCAAACTCTGCATATGACTCCTTGTTTGCGAGTTACACTTGTTTAACTGTGTTTTACCTCTATGTGACTCCGATTCACATATGTATCTCTGCATACTTGTTTAAACTAAATTTTACACTAGTTTGATTGCGATTTACATCTAGAAGTATCTCTGCATTTTGATTGTTTGCATTGCAACTTGATCTGCATTATATATCAATTATAAATATGCACCGATCCATCTTCTGTATGTAGTTTTCCCTCTCTGTGTTTTATTGGTGACGTTCCAACTTGATCTACATTGGATTTTAAATATAGATATGTACCAATCCATTCTCTATTATGCACTTAATTTTGATATGTGTTGTTACTTTTGGATATGTAGAATTATATAAAACTATAAACACAGATATGATATGTATTAACTCGGCTATGCGTTTGTTTTCCAAAACATTTATGTATCTGTAGAAGATATAACACTTTAAACTCAGATCTAATCTGTATAACCTGGGTGTGCATTAGATGTTTTCTACTGAAGGATAGATTGCGTGATTGATGTTCACAATCAAAGTTAAAACTCTACAACATTTCCTCAATGTCTACCTTGATATGTACAGATATAAAATCTGAAATCGTTTCCTTAATATCTACATTGATATGTGATCTAGAATCTTCCCATGTCTGCGTTTGATGGTCATGATGGGTGGGAAAGAGTCATTTCCTACGTTTCAGATCTGGAAGTGTGTGTTAAGTCAGGTCTGCTTTAAACTTAGATCCTTGGTTGTGTTTCGTCTATGAGTACATGTGTTTGTTTTCCCCAATGTCTGCATTTGATCTTAATGATAGATTTGGGATATCGTTGTATGTGATTCCATCTTGTATGTTTATTATAGATCTGGGAAGACTCTGCATTTCATTCCTTGAATACTTTTTATAGATCTGGAAAGACCTCTATTGTTTTTTTTATTTACTTGTTTGCATACAATTTATACAAGACAAAGACCAACTTCAGCAGCATTTTTTAGGAAAATTGTGCACAACATCCTAACCCTTAAACAATACTCATGTACCATGGGTATCCCTCATCTCAGCATATATGCATCCTTTATGGCCTCAAGCAACCAGGGATTCCAACAATTTGCAAAGCTTGACAAGCATGTTATGAAATCGTTAGACAATTCTTCTACGCTAGAAGTACAATGAAGCGACAATTGATAATCACATTCTAAAGGACTGTGGCAAAGCCTTTACAACAAAGGTAACGTGGTTGGAAGATATGGTATTCAATGAAACTAGTATCAGTAAGTCCATCCAAGACAACCCAGTTTTCCCATGCGAATGGCACCAGATACATGTGCAGTACACTCAAATCACCTCTAACCGTGGGCCTCTTGGATTATACTAGCAACTCACACTTTCCATAGAACAATTATTTTTCTACTGAATGGGACATTAACATTCCAGACTACAGTAGACCTACCGATGTATATTTTGCAGGATCCATAGGGCCACTTATTTTATGACTACCTGGCATCTCTTCTTCACAATTCAAGTAAAGCGAGTGGCTTTGGTGATTGATTGATTGAATAACATGTGGAAGACATTGGCGATGGTGGTAGGAGGAAGTGGGTACCTGGGATTTCATATTTTGCATTCATTCGCAACACTTGCAAATAATCTGTTTGATATCACCTTCACTTATCACTCTCACCCCCCTCCTCCTACTCTTTTTGACGCCATTGGTCCACTCCTTTATTTCAAGGTGGAGTTACAGTTTGGAGAAGGCTTGGATTACATCTCTGAAACCTTGGGTTCTGATTGACAATTTTAGTCTAACATGTAGCCATAGGCAACATGTAATGTGGGTATGTGTTGTATTTTCTAATAGACCAAGGTTGAAAGAATTAGATTAGAAACCCATAGCTAGATTTAAATGTGTAGATATCATTGTGCCTCTCATAAGTATCCTCTTTGCATCTAAGTAATTCAATTATTTGAGCATACCAAAAAAAAATATTGAATTTGAATTTCTAGGATGAGAGGTTGTTCACAAACATTTTTTTAGATTAGCCATAGAATTTTGGCATTTGTAAAAGGGCCATTCAAGGGATCAACATGTGCTTAAATCTAGATTTATAGTTCTTATCAAAAGCTGGTATCAAGAATGCGTCTTTTTTCTGATTGGAGTTGTTTTGTTTTCAGTTAATCTTGTGTACTGATATTGCCTCATAGGTTCGATGGGGTTATCGATTCTAGCCCCATGTTGTTGTTAATTGTGCAACCATTTTTGTACCCCGTGCATGTGAATTAAATCCTTCTGCAACTACAGCTTTTGTTGGTTATCACAGAACTTGAATTTATTTTCCTTCTCTGTGTTGATCATAGTTACATATCCTCTTTTGATCTTTTTTGGTTTGGGAATGAATTCCTATGTAATAACCCCTTTCATTTTCTTTTTATATTCATGCGCCAATGTTAATATATATACATATATAAGATGTAAAAAGAAAAAGAAAAAATCGTTGGAATATGTTATGTACATCTTAGTAATATTACTAGTAAAAACAACTTGTAGATAATTGGGATTATATGTGAATATATTTTTATATCACAATTTGTCTATTTAAGAAAAATGCGATTAATATGTGTTTCGTATTTCGCACATACATTTCGTACTAGAATTTTATGTATAGTTGTGGTAATATTCGAATAGCATAATACAACATTTTTAATCGAAATCAAATGCAAAAGATTTATTAAATTTATTCCTTGAATACCATGAAGATATTATTATATATATATTTTCGGGTTGTCATGAGTAGGATTATAGTCCATGTCTATCCACAATAAAATATTTTATATAGAGAGAGAGAGAGTGTCATGAGTTGGAATAAATAAATGGTGTATATAGGAAAGGAAAGTAAGTAACGGAAAAAAATAAGAGAAACAAATAATCAATATTGTTGATATTGTTATATGTGAATATGGTAGGAAGCCTCCACTTATAAGTACTATATTTTATATTTTATATTCCAACCCTAATTGAGGAATGGTATATTTTCTTATATGAAAGAAAGAAAAATAGAAGAATTGTAAATTTGATATGTACATTATATATGTCTTGCATATAAAAGAAGAAGACATATGTTGTAAACAATTTTGAGAGAATTCCTTATATTACTTTTAAAAAAGAATATGTTACCTATGTTTTATAAACATATGATGAAATTGCATTTTAGGTAGCTTGCATATGCTAAAAGTACTACTTTTTATACATCTTACATGTATTCGAGGAATGATACTTGATACTCTTAGGAAGGTTACTTTTAAGTATACCTTAAATGGATCATAAAGATCTCATCCTTATAATTGATAAGATTAAAAGGATCCCATCATTTATGGGCTAATTGAAATCGGAATGGTATTAGGTAATTTATAATTTAAACTACTTTAGAGTCATGGTATTATATGAACTTATGTTATTCTAGTCTAAACATGGAAGGAAATTATCATTCTTATAGAAGTTGAAGAATGTATTGGAATATACATTTTATATGTTTCTATAAAATGAGGAAAGTTGTAATTTATAGGGAATAATTACATGGATTTTAAAAGAATTTTTAAGGATCTCATTCATGCATTTAGTAAAATATAAGGTTACATCATGTATAACGTGAATGAAAATATTAAATTATGTTTAGTTTAAGATTAAATGTATTTGTTGTGGAGGAATGGGAATATATTTCATCTCAACTAAGACTTCATATTGACGTTGGAAAGAAAAGAGTGCACACACACACACACACACACACACACATATATATATATAGTTGTTGTTTTAAGGAAAAATATAACTATTTTAATAGAGAAAAGAGGGGCTGACCTCATATTGAAGGTGTGGCTCTAGTAATCAGGATGTGAATGGTATTGATAAAGGTGCTTTAGGTTGAAATTGTAATGTGGTTCCATACAAATTTATGCGAACGTGCGAGGGTTAGATAATGAAGGGTTTACATTAATATATCATGTTGAGTTACTTTAAAGATGTATGCATTATGTTATCAAGAAGGAAGAGTTATAGATCAATTCCCATGCTTATATTTCTAGATGATTTAACCAAATGTGTGTATAGATAGATGATAAAGATACGGATGATTCAAATATTTGTACTATGGAAATAGTAAAATAAGTTTGAAAGGAATTGAGATCTATAAAGAATACAAAGTTATTTATTTTGAAAAGAAAATTGTATTGAAAATAATTACATATTTTATACTTTCTTTTTCAATAGAAGTTTATATTTGCATAGTTTATCGATATTAAAAAGAATGTAAATTTTATCCGGATAAAAAATTATATAACATATTTATTTTGAATGTTATGATTTTATATAGTTTATAATTTGTATTGAAATGAAATTTTATTCATATTGAAAGAATTGATAATTATATAATTTATTTTGAAAGGACTGTTGAAATATATAATTCCTCCATGTTGAAAGGAAATATAAATTTTATTCACATTGGAGAAAATTGTAATATATATATCAAATAAAATTATAAAACCATGTAATTTATTGATATTGATTTGGTACATCAATTCACATAAAGTTTGGCATATCTATTTAATTAGTAAATGCTCACATTAGATAAATGGAAAATGGATAAATGGTGAAAAACATTTTTTTAGGCATGGGTAAATAATTATACTGTGGGTATAGTATGGATATTGAAAAGTGGATACAAATCGATGTAGATACATTTAGCTGAAAGGTGAAATTATCATTAAATGTAATTTAAAAAGTTAAATGTACCTTATTATACTAAGTAGCATGAAGAGTGGAGTTGTGTGTGTTGATGTAATTGTAACTTTGGAATGTATTCACTTGTATTTCTTATGTATTGTAACCTGATGTTTATTCCGGGATGTATTGTAATGTACTTGAGTCATGTCATGCCCCAATGTTCCGATCGGGAAGTTTCTATAATGTGAAAGTCATGTCAAGTCATTGTGGGTAACCCTCCTATTGGTCAAGGGTTAAAGTCCCCACAGTTGTGGGGCCCTAGGGTTATTAGACTATCCTAGTGAAATAGACCCTAGGTGAGTCATTGTAAGTCATGGCAATAGTCCCCACTATTTTGTTAAGGATAAACCTCTTTGTTGGTCGGAGGAGGCAAATTCCCCACAAGTTGTGGGGCATTAGGGTTATTAGACACTCCTAGAGATGTCGGCTCTAGTAAGTAATTGTTAAGTGAGGCCGACATGTTGGAGTGTGTTCCAAGTGAACGGAAGAATATAAATGGAGAGTGAGTCTTTCTATTTATCACACACACATTCACTCATTGGGGTGCACGAGTGAAAGAGGAGAAGTTGCTGGGATCATAGAGAGAGACTATTGTTGTCACGAGATCATCTTTATGTTTTCAGGTTTTACTTTTGGTGCTGATTCTATCTTTGAGGAAGTTGCAGGGTTTTCTCCTTTATGGTTTCCCCGAGGAAAATTCTTTGTGTCTCTTATCTCTTGTGTTTTATTGCTGTGCATGTTATTCTCTCAGTTAAAGATCCTAAGATCATAATGCTAGCTTGAATGATAAAAATCTAACATGGTATTAGAGCTAACCTGAGAAGAAGACATTGTGTAGCTGTAGAATCTAGGGCTTCTTACTTTTTGGGTCTCTCTCCCCAATCCATCAGCAAAAGTATGCTAGGATGACTCTCCATTAAAGGGCGCATCTTTCTGTTGAAGCAGAATTTGATTCCGAGCATTTTCAGTTTTGGTGCAGGAAATTAGGGCTTCTTACAGAAGATAAATTTTTGAGTGAGCCCACCATAGGATTTATCTCCTCATCAAAATCGAAGTTTAGATACCTGGATCAATATTTTTGGTTGGGTGAAACTTCGGGAAAGTAAAACCCTAGTTTGACCTCGAGCTGGAAAACCCCTAAAATACTAAAACTGCTAAGTTTTGGTACATTGGCTATATCTAGGGATTGGTGAAGTTTAAGGAGTTGAAAATTTTAGAGGCCAAAGATAAAATCATGATTTTCACTGTTTCCAATTATCAGTCTCATATTCACTATATTCTAGGAGATATGATCCTTCCAAGTTAGGGTTCCAGTCGCTTCCAGAATTCATCCCTAAACATGATACCTGGGGAGAGTTGTTTTATATTGGGAAAAAAAGATCCAAATTAAATTCCTAAAGATGTTCCAAAAATGGCACGTACTTTAATTTCTATGATCCGAGTTTCAAACCCAGAAGATAAAACAATGACACATGGTAGTCCGTACAACTTCGTTGTTCTAAACAGTCCTGTAACAGGTCACCTTGGGAAAATGATCATAAGTCCCAATTGGTGAAACAAATTCTGATGAAACCTATGGGGTTGGAACATGGACATGTGAGGTTACCTCAGTACGAAGTTTCAGACATAGAGGAGCTGTAATTTCAGAGATATCATAGAAACAGTAATAGGAATTTCTGCAGAAGAAATTGGAAAACTAGGGCTTCCTGTTCTGGGAGCTTCCCTCCACTGTTTTTAGAAAATGAGTACATTGGACAGCTCTCCTTGAAGAGATATATCTTTCTATCCAATAATATTTGAAATATTCCAACTTTTGAAAATTAGGGTTTCTCTGACAAACCCTAGATCAGCGAACTCCAGAACCAGGACGGAAACCTCAAATCGGTAAGATCTAATCTTTTGCTATTTTCATTTGAGGTTCTCATTTCAAATTGATCTATCACATCAGCTTGATGACAAGCTTGGTGAAGTTGACAAATTACAAGCATGGAAGTATATGATCTCTCTGAAGAAAATGAATTAGACACCTACATGAGTAGAGAGGTTCCAGTTCTAGAGGGAGATGAGGCTCAAAGCCTTACACAAGAAGAACTTGGTCAAGGCCAAGAAGATCATTGTTGATTCAATCATGGATCACCTTGTACCACAAGTGTCTTCCCTAAAGACACTGAAGATGTTTGATTCCTTGACCAAGCTATTTGAAGGGAAGAACATAAATCAGAATATGACCTTAAGAAACCAGTTGAAGAATGTGAAGATCCAGAATGCAAAGACCATGCAGTCATACTTTACAAGGGTCTCTCAAATCAAAGAACAACTTGAAGCGGTAAAAGAAGACGTGAAGAATGCAGAAGTGGTGATAGCCACCTTGAATGGCCTCCTAGGATCATGGGATTCAGTCATTCGAGGAATGTGTGCCAGAAGGAAGTGATTACTTTCAGTAGAATCTGGGAAGAAGAAGAAGATCGACTCATAAGAAGAGAAGAGAAGATGGGAGCAATTGAAGATCAAGCTCTCACCATCGAAAGAAGATCCCTCAAGATATGAGGAATATGAAGAACTCAACTCTTGAAGAACCTCTTATCCATCTTAGCGTTTGGATAAGAAATGATGAAGTCATGAATGAAGAAGATGATGAAGCAGAAGGATCAAGAAGGAATCTACCCATGAAACAAATAAAGATAAGTATTCAATTGTCATTTCATGATATTGTTTTTTGTTATGCATTTGTTTATATTCAGTTGATGTATTATGCATGATAGAATGTATACATTAATGACAGTATACTACTACTATGCATGAGATGGGTAAGTAGCTCATGGTGCTATACAAACTCTCCATTGCTACTTATCTAGAATGAAACCACTTTGCAGACATATTGGATTAGTGCACAATCTCAATGTTGTCTTGGTGGAGATGGCAAGCATCTAGATAAGTTTTTGTGAGATATGGATGAATGTTGTATTGGCTAAAGTAGTTGCATGATCGTATATTTATGCATAAGAATTTGTCGATATGAATATTCCTTATGAAATGTTTCTAACCATACAAATGCATTTGACTTGTAGGAAAGATTGCATACATAATCGCCTGCAAGAAAAGAAGAATGAGACTTGTTCCGAAGAACAAGTGACAACAGTTCAAAGATGAAAAATAATATGACGAATATAGTGACATCATTGGTACAGAATCTTCCAAGAAGAAAGGGAAGACCAGTTAAAAAAGAATGATGTCTAGGATGCAGTATCAATACATGAAGGGAAGTTCGTAGTTCCATCATGCAGTATATGAAAACATCGTAGGATACAAGGCAAGATTTGTAGCACGAGGCTTCTCATGAAAAGAAGGCATAGACTACGAAGAGACATTTGCAGCCAGTGGGAGTTGAGACACATGATAGGAAGAATCATGTGTGCAAATGGAAGAAGACCTTGTACAAGTTTAGAAGACACCCATGGGATAACACATATAGGAGGAGCTTGATAAAGATCTTAACCTTTGCTACAAAGTTGAAGATGAAAGCCTATAGAGGATGACAAGATCACAGATGGGTGCAAGAAGAAATTTTGAAAAGGTTCAAGATAGAGGATCTTGGTATCCATTGATCCTAGATGGATACATATAATATTAGTAGCATAGGAAGCTACTTGTCACTTTGGTGCATAGAGTACGAAAGACATAGAGACTATGATGCTTCGCTTTAGAGGGAGTGAGTGTAGAAAATCCTGAGGTTTGACATGGTACGATAGGATGGATAGATTACTAATGACTCTAGGCTTTATAGAGAGTAAAGTGGATTCCAACCTTTGCTTAAAGGTTGAAGGCGGAAGACCAGTGATGCCCCTGTTATGTGTCGATGCACTAAATTCTAGGCATGGAGGTGTCAACAAGGGAAGTATGCAATAGAGATCCTGAATAGGTTCAGGGTGATGGACTGCATGACCATTCCTATGGCATTGAACCTGAAGCTATTGAGTGTTGCTTCATCAGATTCAGTTGATGCCATGATGTATCGTCAAATGATTGGGTCCTTGATGTACATTATGAACATGAGACCAGATATTTGCTTTGATGTGAACATCTTGAGCCAGCTCCTGACAAATTCGAGACATGTTCACTTGATTATTGCAAAGCATATTCTGAGGTACCTAAAGGGTACAATTGATTATGGGCTCAAGTACGAGGAGAATCAGAATATTAACTTGGAGGGTTATGTCGATTCAGGTTGGGCAGGAAGTGCCATCGAAAGGAAGAGCACTTTAGGGCATTGCTTCAGTATGGGATCAGATGTGATCTCTTGGTTTAGCAGGAAGCAATCCTATGTGGCACTGAGTACAGCTGAAGCAGAGTATGTTGCAACTTGTTCAGCTAGTTGTGAGAAAGTATGGCTGAGAAATATACTGTCTGATTTATTTGATCTCCACATGGATGCTACTTGTATACATTGTGACAATCAGAGTTGTGTGAAGTTGTCAGAGAATCCAGTGTTCCATGACAAGTCGAAGCATATCAAGATCAAGTATCATTATATCAGGGATATGGTGCAGAGGGGAGCAGTGAAGCTCCAGTATGTTGCGATGGATGATAAGATAGCTGATGTGTTGATGAATCCATTGGCTATAATGAAGTTTGAGTACTTTAGGGAGAATCTTGGTGTTCTCCAGATCGAGGTTCCTTCTAAGGAGAAGTGACGATTTCGGAAGCCATTCTGACGAGTAGGTTAGATGTAAGGGATGAGTCATTCTGTCATGGTGAGAGGATTGGTTCCTTCCATGTCAGATATGAGTGCTAAGCCATTTTGATATGACTATAAGATTGGTTCCTACATGATCCAATATAAGCGCTATTGCCATTCTTTGAATGGAGCTACCTAGTGAGGTACCAGGAATCCTCAGTCTGGGACTGAGAGCCATTTTGATGTGATAGAGGGATGTGTTCCCACTTGATCAGATGTAAGGGATGAGCCATTCTGTCATGGTTAAAGGATTAGGTTCCTTCCATGTCAAATGTGAGTGCTTTCCATTCTGACAAGTAGGTCAGATGTAAGAGCAACTGCCATTCTCTGGGAGAATGGAGGCACCTAGTCAGTTACCAGGTAGCTCAGTCTGGGACTAGAGGCCATTCTGATATGACTATAGGATATATTGGTTCCTACAAGATTAGATGTGAGTGCATGCCTTTCTGATGAGTAGGTCAGATGTAAGTGTTGTGCCTTTTTGACAAGTAGGTCAGATGTAAGTGTTGTTCCTTTCTGATGAGTAGGTCAAATGTAAGTGTTGTGCCTTTCTGATGAGTAGGTCAGATGTAAGTGCTATGCCTATCTAACGAGTAGGTCAGATGTAAGTGTTGTGACTTTCTGATGAGAAGGTCAGATGTAAGTGCTAAGCCTTTTCACAGATGATAGTAGTTGTGTCCTATCATGCTGGTGAATGTGAGTGTTGGGCCTTTCTGATGTGATTGTAGGATTGGTTCCTACATGATCAGATGTGGGTGTTGGGCATGCCTTTCTGACGATTAGGTTAGATGTAAGTTTTGGGTGGGCTGTTCTGACGAGTAGGTAAGATATAATCACTGAAGAATACCTACATGGTGGCTAGGCCTACAACCAGCATGAAAAAGGGATGGCTCTGTAGAACTTCATGTGACGAGAAGAATCATGAGATAACACTCGTGGTACTGATATAGATCGAGTGAGGATCTAGCTCCAGTGATGATCTAGATCAAGTGATAATCCAAATCGAGTGATGATCCAGATCCAGTGATGATCCAAATCTAGTGATGATGATTCAGCAGTGATGATCCAGATCTAGTGATGATGTCCAGTTATGATCCAGATCGAGTGATGATCCAGATCTAGTGATGATGATCCAGATCGAGTGATGATATAGATCCAGTGATGATGATCCAGATCGAGTAATGATCCAGATTTAGTGATGATGATCCAGATCCAGATGAAGATGACTTGCAGATAAAGATGAATTGAAGATGAAGATCACTTGAAGATGAAGATGACGAAGAACTCAATGATGATCCAGATGATACAAAGAAGAATACTTGTGCTGATAAATTGTGTCCAGAGAATACCTTCCTAGTTAAGAGGGAGTGTTGGCGTAATTGTAACTTTAGAATGTATTCACATGTATTTCTTATGTATTGTAACCCAATGTTTATTCTGGGATGTATTGTAATCTAATTGAGTCATGTCATGCCCCAATGTTTCGATCGAGAAGTTTCTATAATGTGAAAGTCATGTCAAGTTTTTATTGTGGGTAACCCTCCTATTGGTCAAGGGTTAAAGTCCCCACAGTTGTGGGGCCCTAGGGTTATTAGACTATCCTAGTGAAGTCAACCCTAGGTGAGTCATTGTAAGTCACGGAAATAGTCCCCACCATTGTGTTAAGGATAAACTTCCTTGTTGGTCGGAGGAGGAAAATTCCCCACAAGTTGTGGGGCACTAGGGTTATTAGACACTCCTAGAGATGTTGGCTCTAATAAGTAAATGTTAAGTGAGGCTGGCATATTGAAGTGGGTTCCAAGTGAACGAAAGAATATAAATAGAGAGTGGGTCTCTCTATTTATCACACACACATTCACTCATTGGGGCGCATGAGTGAAAGAGGAGAGGTTGCTGGGATCATAGAGAGAGATTACTGCTGTCGGGAGATCATCTTTATGTTTTTGGGTTTTACTTTTGGTGTTGATTCTATCTCTGAGGAAGTTGTTGGGTTTTCTCCTTTATGGTTTCCCTGAGGAAAATTCTTTGTGTCTCTTGTCTCTTGTGTTTTATTCCTGTGCATGTTATTCTCTTAGTTAAAGATCCTAAGATCATAATGCTAGCTTGAATGATAAAAATCTAACAGTGTCTAAAGATAGGCAATGTGATATATTTGCTTTTTACCTCCCAATATATAAGGGTTAAATGTGGCAATAACTACTGAAGTTTTATTACCTGTAATTTGAACGAACACTGTAATTATTATTAACTAAGTTGTAGTTGGAACCCATAATATTATGAAGATGAGATAACAAGCATATTCTTGGTATCAGTAAGATGTTAATATCTGCTTGGGGTGATTTGTAAAATCGGGTGATATTGACATGTTTATCTTCTTGTATGTGGAAGAGGAAAAAGTATGGTTACAAGAAAACAAGTATGCATTGAAGCATTCTTGATAGAACTACGCTATAGAGATTGTAAAGGAAGTGCAACAAAATTTAAAAAGTTTCTTAAGATCGATAGAAAAGTTATGCAGATTTAAAAAGAACTCCAAGAGAGTTCAACATTGTTGATCATGTATATCTAAAGGTAAATTCGAAGAAGAGTGCTTTGAGTTTGGGAATATGTTCCAAGCTGGCACCCAGGTATTGTGGACCTTTCAAAGTGCTAGCTAAGATAGGGTCGGTATTCTATCAGCTTGCGCTTCCCCCTACTATAAAAGTACATGATGTCTTTCATGTTTACTTGTTAAATGTGTGTGTGTGTGTGATGCTACTCATATAATTGACTAGAATGTGATTCAAGTAGAACCCAAGGGTGAGTTCCATACCGAAACTTTTCGCATCCTAGAAAGGAAGGAACACATGCTATGGAATCAGGCCATCGTTCAAATAAAAGTGCAAGGGAAGCACTTTATCCCTAAGGAGGAAACATGGGAAATGGAGGATAAATTGTAGGAGGCATATCCCTCCATGTTTCAGAATGAGCAAGAGAGATCAAAATAAAATAACATTGAGGATGGTGTTAAGAATAAGGGGGGGTGTAATGTAATACCCTTAAGACAATATTATTTTATTTAATATTGTGAAAACAATTTCAAAAACATTTATTTTTGTAAAATTTAATTAAAAACTAAAATATACTCACAAGAGGTGTGAGTGACATTTTACACAACAAACTATTATTTTATTATTGATAAAAGGAAAAGACACTTGGAGAATTTAGTTACACGAGGGGACACCACCATGGCACAAGAGAACATGTGTAAGCAAGCTAGAGAGATATTTACCAATCAAATCCAATCTAAAACTCAACAAGCAGACAAGATCCTAAATCATACGGATTTATGAATTGATTGGAGATTTGATTGAGATGGCATAAGACCTAGGAAAAAGCTATATATATTGGTGCACTAGGATAGCATAGGATGCCATGTTGTCCACGGAGAAAATTTGTTGCAAGTGCATGTGTTGACTGTTTCTCCCTTTCATAAGTCCATCATTGATCTTGTTATGGACTTTGAGAGAGAGTGACACGTAGAATCTTACTTGTAGTAGCTTGTTACAAACTCTGAGAGAGAATGTCATGTGGAACCTTACTTGTTGTAACTTGTTACAGAGTATGAGAGAGAGTGTGTCACATACCCCAATTTTGTAAAATAATGTAAATTGTTTTAATTATATTCCTGAGACATTATGTTAAATTTAATGTAAAGTAGGAACTGATGACTCAGCAAAGTCAAAAAAAATGGAATGTAATTTAGAATATTTTATTATTAATAAATAAAAATTGGAGACAAAAGCATGGGAGAGTTGTTAAAAAGAGGTTACTGGTCAAACTGGTGGATGGAACTAGGTGGAGAGCAAAATACAAGTGGCAGCATCCTCAAACACTTCCTAAGTTGCAGGTGGAAACTTCCCTATATTTGGGGTCATGATCCCCCAAGAAAGTGGGATCAGAGCAGGTGGCTCAATAAATGACAACTAACACAAAAAGACCTAGGCAATCTTGTAAAAAGTACCCAATGAATAGAGCTGAGGCTGCTCAGATATTTTTCCAGAGAAGAATCATTCAGGTGGAATGTTATTCAGGAAATTCATGTGGGGAAAAAGGGAAAAACAGTAAGGAAGTTGTTCTGAGAGGAATGCTGCAGTAACTTGGTTTATTACAGCTTGTTAGCTGGGAGAACTTACTGATAAGTTCAGATTTGATACTGAGTTTGAATACTGTTATTTGACTATTGCTGCACCTAGTTCCAGCCAGGGAGACCAGAGCAAGCTTAGGGGTCCTGAGGAGTCGCTGTTTGAGTGCTCTCCAGGATTTGGTAGGGAGGAACGACCTCCCATTGCTGTTTTTGTACAAGTTCAAACAGGTTCTGACCTCTAACTGTCTTTGTTTAATAACTGTGAATGGTTGAATGTTATGTTGTAGTTTATGATATAAAGATTTAACTTGTTAGTGATGTAAATGTTTTTAGTTTATTAGTAATAGAATCTTTTGATGAAAAATAAAAACCCACTGTGTTTTTCCACATCTGGGTTTACCAGACCGTACTCCAGCACAGGGGTAAAATTATAAAGGAAGATGATATGATGATAATATAAAATAGAATATGAATGGAATTTTAGAGTGTTTATTTGTATGGTTTTAAAAGAAATATCTTTTGTATAAGGAATTGTATTAACCTGTAATGAAGACTGTCATGTCCTTTAGAAACTGAGGAATAAATGGTATTGTTTACTGATAGTAGTAAGTTCAAGAAGAGAAAACAGTCTTTGATATTATAGTTACTTCTTTATTGCTATTTGAACAGCAAAGAAGAGTATAGTAGTCCACTAAAGTAGAGTTAAGTTAGAAAAGATGCTTTACAGTTTACTTACTTACAAATTAAATCACTGCAAGTATATTATTTAATGGAAAAAAGAATAGCTATAAACTCTATTTATTCTTATAGGTACTTAGTTACTGGCAGAATTTACTTTGGAAAGTAATATAATTTCTTTATTCATTTCTTTTCTATTTAGTTAAGTTCTAATAAAACATAGAAATGCTAGTTTATAGTTTTAAGATGTTAACAGTGTAGGAATTAGTAGTTCTCTTAATTTCTTTATAATGTAGTTTAAACCAAATAATATGGGACATAGAGATTATGTCTACAAAGTATATAAAACAGCAAGTATAATAATAATACAGAAATAAAATACTAAGTTGATTTACATTTATGAATAAACATAGAATAAGGGTATCAGTTTTATAATAACATTTACATTTTTCCTTTATATAAAAATAAACTAAGAAGCCATAGCACTTACAGGTAACACAATAGTCTTATATTATATTATATTCTTCTATATTTGTTACATAGACTAAGCATGCAGTTTATGTACTAATTATAGAAACAGTATCATTTTAAATTCAATATTATGAAATAAAATTACAATTTCTATACTTAAAAGAAGAAAAGTAACTGTTAGTTACCTAAGAAATCCATATAGGACTTTAAGTGTTTTATTTTATTCTTTAGTATATTATATATAGTAACCTTGACAGATTTTATAAGATAACTGAAAATAAAACAAAATGGAAATAAGAATAATGTACAAGAAAACCCTAATAGTAATTTATAAAGCTGTTATGAAAATAAAATCAAGTATACTAACGCGTTGTCATAATTTAATAAAGTGATAGAATTCTTAGTTTATTAAACTTAAGAAAAAAAAATTATACCATCTAACTACAACCTCATAATTGCACAGAGGTATACTATAAGTAAAAGACAAATGCTGTAAATATTATGTTACTGCCAAGCCTCAATTATCAATTATAATATAAACAAGTATATAAATTTCAGAGCTGTAACATAAACAAAGAGTATAGTAAGGAAAATAGTATTAATAACTATTATGATGGTCTTAGGGTGAAAACCCTGTAAAAGTTTATAATTACAAAAAAGTAGAAGTTACGGGTTGTAAACCCTTTTCCAAGACAGGCTCACGGCCTCAAACTTTACATAGTAACCTAACAGAAAATCGAACGACTCTTCAAAGCCCTCGGTCTTTACAAGTATTTTGAAGGGTATGGCATGTTGCCTCAGTTTTTATTCCCTTCTTACACAGCACTCTAAACTCAAAAGAACTAACTTATATAGGCACGGCCAAAGCCGAAGGGCCCTGCAGTAAAGCGAGGGTCTGAACAAACTAAGAAAAACAACGAAGAAAACAACCAAAAACAACCAAAACCCATGAGGGTCTTATTGGCCTATTTTTCTGAACTAGGCCAATAAGGAGGTTTTGTCCACACAATCAGCTTAAAGCAGTGTCCGGTGTTTTTGAATTAATAAAAGCTCGCAGGTTGTGGTCCTGCTACCAGCTGATTTTTCTCTTAAGGAGAAATTAAAATCAGCAAAATCTAACCTATTTTAATGTTATTTCTACCTAAATGAATCCTATAATTGGTTTCAACTATCTAAACTATCTAATGGTTGCTTTCTTAAGGAAAGACTCATATTTTTAAAGGGTTTTTTGAATATAGAGATTTGTAAAAGTACACTAAAATTCTATAAATTGATTTAACAGCTGTTAACTAAAATATATCAAAATAAAACTTAATCTAGACTATTCTATCTATCTATTTATCCTATCTCAGCTGAGAGTGTTTCTAAAGACTAGATTAATTATTAATTAATAAAAGATGAACAGAAAGACTAAAAGCACAATTTAAATAGAAACATTTAAATCATGACTAATAAGTCACTTTGTTATATGACAACAGAACCAAAAAAACAATTGAAAATAAACAGTTATTCTAACTTTCTGAAATTAATTAATAATTAATATCAACATAGCTATTTGAACTTTCAAGATAATGTCTACTATAAAGTCATTGTCAAAATACAAATGATATTTTTAACAAACAGAAGAGTATATCATTATAGCTTAAGTTTATAGTAAAAATACTAATAAACACAATCATAATGATATAT
This sequence comes from Pseudotsuga menziesii, assembly GCA_001517045.1. Classification (NCBI taxonomy): domain Eukaryota; kingdom Viridiplantae; phylum Streptophyta; class Pinopsida; order Pinales; family Pinaceae; genus Pseudotsuga; species Pseudotsuga menziesii. Next base: position 39,494 of record LPNX010976863.1, on the reverse strand, counting down.
TTGTTCAAAATGCTATATCGAATTGATAAAGTGCAAATTGTAATTAAAGACACATATATCAAAGCATAATGTGTTAATATTAAGATAGAAGATAAGATGCTGAAATATATATAATATATCCAAAAAAAAAATACCAGTAATGGTATCAGTCTGTAGATGTCCAGTTGTATTCACATCTAAAGATTCAACTTCAGGAATGAAATAACACCAGCAACAAAATATATTTCAAGTACGTTTTCTTCAAACACTTCCTCCTTTGTTCATCAAAATTCCTAACTTATATAATACTATGATTCAATTTTCCCCATTAATGCAACATGTAGTATCATAGGGTTCCTATAACTATAAAGAGAATTGAATCTCTTTATCAAACACATGTCACTACAAACAGAAAAATGACTCGCCTGAATTTTTACTGATTAGGAGTACTTGGCAAATTTGTGGCCATTGTTGAAACCCTAGCAATCAATAAGCAGCCATGTTTCTCAACTAACACGTTAACAACGTCCTGAAATTCTGGAGAAGAGTGATGACAAACCCACCTGCGTTTAACAAACGAAGTATCTCATTAAAGCTGTCTACAATAAATACAACAAAATAAACTGAGATTTAAACGCATGCCTGTAAAATCATTGATACATGCTTGTAATAAATATTTTGGTTATACATGCCTGTAAAATCGTTGATTTTACAGGCATGTATAACCAAAATATTTATTACCTGTTTTACAGCGACATAATCCATGCACTTTGAAAAAGAAAAATGAGAATAACCATCAAGTTTTGCTTTGAAGAGCGAGTACTCTTCGTGCTTCAACTAGTTTGGCCTTTAACCTGATAATATTTATGTTTTTTTTTTCAATTCGTTCAAGTAGGTGCTGCTTCGTACCTATCATGGACTTCTTTTCTTTTTTATATTGATTTATTTTAACACTCATTTCTTTCCATTTGCTGATCCAATCCAGCAACTCTTCCCTAAATATTCTATTTTCTTCTTCTAACAATGCTGCACTAGATAGACAATGCTTAAGTTTATCCTTCAACTCTATAACCTTGTCCTGGTATACATTATCTAGTACATGCTGCAGAGTTTCTTCTTCATTGGCTACCTGAGTAGAATTCGGGCTATAAATATGTTGACTAGATGATGGTTCAGGGTCTGCAATGCCTGTGTCTATACCTGGTTGAGTAACCTCGGCCTTGCCCGATTTTGCATCATTACCCTTTACGAAAGTAGGATTATTTACATGAATAGAATCAGGGATAGATGATGGGATGTCATCTTCAATCTGGACGACTGCAGGCTGTCGATTAGCCATAGGAACCGAGATTTAAGGTTTCATACTCCTAGTAACCCTCCTTGAAAACACCAGATTTTCCGAATCAAACCCTTCCTTATCACAGCAAACCTGGGCAAGATGATTTAATTTATACGGAGACTCTTTACCATGTTTACCAAATTTATCGGGCTCGGGAAGATTTTTACATTCAACAACATTATCAATTTTGTTTTTGGTTAATCTTTCTTCCATTTTTGTAGGGGTGCTATGACCTTCACTAGATAAGGACTGATTCAGGACTACTTTAGAGCAATGAGGCACTGTATTCCTGTCATCATCATTACTAATCTCATCGTTTACGGGTAGACTGACTTCCCCGAACCATTTTCCCTCTAATACAGTTTCAGGAGCATCATTGACCTCGGATTTTATAGCTTTTCATTTCTTACGAATTCTTGGGGAGGGGTTTGGCTAGTACTGCGTCGACCCCAACTGAAAGTCAATAAAAAAACCATCCCATGACTTTCCAATTATAGACAATTGATGTTGCACTATAATTTTGATTAACCCGTGGTGGAAAAGACTTCTGTTAGGATTATTAAAACTTCTAATAGCCTGTGACACTTCTTTAAACTTTGCCACAAATAGAATGGAAAATTGAGCTTACAACCCTGTAATGCTAATAGCAATCTTAAATGGTAATAGTGTAAATGGGAGAAATGTCCGTCACAGGACACATACCTTACCAATATTTCGTAATAAGCTCTCCATTCGGGCTTCAAGAATTTGACAGGGACGCCTATCTTCAATTTAGTATTGTCTGGTAATGACAGCAGTAGAGATAAACACCTGTTCTTATTAACCTTTCTATCCTTGAACCAGCGTTCTCCAACTTGCGGGAGCTGTGTTGCTGCTGCTATCTTGTCTTCGTTAATAACGAACTCAGAACCCCCTATCTGCACAGTGCCATCTTTTAAATTCATGGCGAATATTTTAGTTACTTCTGCATGATGGCCATCGAAAATTCTAAATAATTTCCCCCACCCAATTTTATCGAATCGCAGAGCCACCTTCTCGTCAGCTTCTATGAGTTCAGAACCAGCGATTTCATAACGGTTCAATGGAGCCATCATTTCCTCCACGATCTCCTAGCTTCGAACTGAAATGAACGGAGAGGTAAACAGGGAGGGAATAGGTACCCAAACGTATGACATGATGTGCAAGCTTCACATGCTTTGGATCTGACGGATATGAGATCTCTGGACTTGGCCAATTTTAGCCGAACCTTAGCAATGATGAGTGCTGCAATTTAATGTTATATTAAGATATATGCAGGTTTATCCATGATTTAGCCACGACTAGTAGTGATACTCAACCAAATTGACGTACCAGAGATCTTGTGATTGACGGGTCATAATTTCAAACATTGATTACAGATATCGATCATAATGAACTAGTACATCGAAGTGAACTGGAATGACTATCAACATTTAATCCTGTTAATACGATGCATTCATATATTTACAGCTGTCGATTTATCATGAGGTACAAGCCACATCTCTATGCCAACTCAGTGATCCGAGTGACAAGAGTTATCATTTTGACACATGGCTCTTCATAAACTCTGTCACCATAATATTCTTCTCCAGTTTGTAGCGAAAAAGGTGGTGGCACTCAATGTGATATAGTGACGAAATCACATATTCTAATGTTAGCATGACAACTAGCGAAATGGCTTGATCATGTATTTCATATACTTAGTTTTAAATTTTGCAAAAATCCTATCGATGAATATCCAACATTAAATTGCTAGGATATTAAATGATAAAACTATAATATGTGAAAAATTCCTTTATGATATTCATTTATTCATTAACTATAATATTTACAAAAATTATAGTAAGGCATTATAATGGAATATAACTTTAGGTTTAAAAGTCACCTTTAGTTCTAGGAACTTAGGATTAGTAATACCTCACCCATATCCAGCTTTTAAACAAACACAAGATGTGTTTTATTGATTTTCCCTTGGCATACTATCCTTTCGAATTTCTTAAATCATATATAGTCACATAAATTTATCTTAATGATTGAATTAATTACACGAAAATTTATGAAACTAACTCACAGTTGTTAATTGCCAAGTTCACGAGCATGTTTTCACCAACTTATTAAAATATCATTTTACTCTTCTTTGATTGAGAGTACCTTCAGAATCAAAGATTCTGAAGGTGCTCTTTTATAATTTTGAATTGGTAAATCATAAAAAGAGCTGATCTCTCTTTATCTTATTGAGAAATGAAGAGGTTGTTGCTAGCTGCCAACAAATGGCGACAACCTGGGCGAACCAGTTATCTCTGCTCATACAAAATTATAACAACAAAATCTTAAAACCTGTTAAAAACAATCAAAAATTCTTTATCTACATAAACCATTATTTACTCATACTCATAAGTACAACTCAGAAATATTCCATCTTTTGAATCAGAATTTTGATTAGGGAGAAACTTAAAATATCTTGGTCGAAACAAAGTACTTCATAGTAAGGATAACCTATACCATCAGCATAGAGTATAGAAATCTACTTCTCTGAAAACTTTCCAGAATCTGTTCCATAATATAATAATTTTCTTTTTGTTTGCTTTTCTTTTCTTTTAAAACAATAATTCTGTCTGAAGAATACTATCTGGGTATGGTATCCCAATGTGATAGTATCATTCACGATAGTTGTCTGAAATAAGCAAGCCGGCTCGTCATGAGACCTCTTGTCTTTTAATTTTTAAATCAAAAGCCATCACCCTGGTGATCAGAAATGAAGTTATCCCAAACAGCACCGATGATCATGATTAGGCCGGCTCGTGGTGAGACCTCCTATTCTTCAGTCAAAAGTTATGTTTTTATTGCAATTTCATCTTTTTAAATTTCATAAAAATGAGAGATCATTACCTAGCATGGTGACCAAACGGTAATGTCAGTCATTAATATCACTAGAAAATGAATAAGCTGGCTCGTGATGAGACCCCTTATCTTTTGGTTTTAAAATCAAAAGCCATTACTAGTTTCCTAATAATGTCATACTAGTGATATTTATGATTCTGATCGGACCGACTCATTACTGAGACCTTCCGTCTCTCACTTTAGTATTCTATTGACTGGAACAAATCCTAAATAGTTTTCAAATGGTAAATACCTTTCTAAGACTGATGATAGAGATTCGTAAGATTTTTTCAAAAGTTCAAGCTTCGAAGAAGATATTTAATAAGCTATCCCCATTTTTATAAGAAAATAACAAGATAAGGAATAATCTGAGAAATACTTACAAAATACAAATAATGAAGGTCTTTTGCAGATCTTAAGAAAATTTGATCATCCTGAACAACTTTTAAAAGATTTCAATTCAGTATCATAATTTTTAGGCTAATGAGCAAACTGATTTTAATTATTTACATTTATTTCTATAGCTGCTAATTACAGATTGCTGACTGACTGACTGGTTATATACAAAAATTTGACAGTCTAAAATATTTGACTTGACAGAAAACTGATTAACATAATAGCATGATAGTTTATATACAAAAAGATAAATTTATTTACAATCAGCAAGCAAATTATATACATTTTAAGACAGAGAATATTAACAGAAATATTTTTTCAGAATCAGTCCATTCACTGGGAACGTTTCGGACTGTCCTTCAAGTTTTTGCAATCAAAAGGTACTTGGACCTATTTTCTCAGAAATAACGAAAGGGCCTAACCATAGTTTCTGAAACTTAGTATGATCTCCCTTTTCTTCGTGAGCTTTATCCCATTTTAAAACTAGGTCTCCCACCTGAAATTCTCAACTGGAACTAAAAGATTGGTCAAACCATGATTTCACAACCTGTTGATGTTTTGCAAAGTGTTGTTTTGACCTTTCTCTTTCTTCCTCTAGTTTTAGCAAAGTATTAATTCTCTTTTCCATTGCTGGACATTCTTCATCTTGAACAGACTGAGCTAACTGTAATGAAGGTAAGAACAGATTTGGCGGTAAAATAGCCTCAGTTCCATATACTAAGAAGAATGGTGAATTACCTATTGTAGCCTTAGGAGTTACCCTGTCTGCCCAAAGAGCATTGACTAATTCTGTATGCCAATTACGATGGTGAGTTGAAATAGTTCTTTTGAGAATTTTCAATAAATTTTTGTTTGTTGATTTAGCTAGACTATACCCATGGGGATGATAGTTAGCTGAATACATGATTCTTATTCCCTTCTCTAAAGAAAACTGAGTTAACTCAATTGATGAAAAATATGAAGCATTATAAAAAACGAGGGAATCGGGAATACCAAATCTAGTTATGATAAAGAATTCCAAAAATAGTATAACCTTATTGGTATTTACAACCTTTAATGGTGCAGCTTCAGCCCAACGAGTAAAATAATCGGTTGCAGTTATTATATATTTGTGTTGCATGGATGAAGGAGGATTTATTGGACCTACTATATCAATACCCCATTGCTGAAAGGGTCTTTCAGCTGAAACAGGTTGAAGAGGAAAAGCAGGTTTTTTAACCCTTCCTGCAGCAAGTTGACATTCTTGGCATTTTCTAACAAAAGTATAGGAATCTCGAAACAAGGTGGGCCAATAATAACCAGCCCGCCGAATTTTGTGTGCAGTGGTCTCTCCACCAAAATGACCTCCTGCTGGCCCAGAATGTAATTCTTTCATAATTACTTCTATTTCATCTCTATCTAGACATCGAAGGTATACTCCGTCTGAATTTCTCCAGAAGAGGACATTATCAATTAATAAATAAGGACCAGCCTTCAATCTAAGTGCTCTTTTCTTTTTTGGTTCTAAGTAATCAGGGGCAGTCCCGGTTTCCAAAAGTATTCCTATGTCGGTGTACCAGGAATCTTGAGGTGGTGAATAAAAATAGAGTTCCCTGGTAAGTAAAGCCTCATCAATGATAGTTTCAGATTTATCATTAGGTAAGTGAGCCGCTTCAGCAGCTAATTTACATAGCCCTTGGCCTTTGACTATCGTTGAGGGTTTAATTTCTAAGTCATATTCTTGAAGGGCTGTCATCCAAGGAGCCCTCTTTTCACCTAAATCTTTCTGTACTAACAAGTTTTTGACTGAGGAATAAGGGACAATTATTTTTGTTTTAGATTTCAGTAAATATGGACGAAAATGTTTGACAGCTTTGAAAACAGCAAAGGCTTGCTTATCGACTTCATGGTAATTAAGTTCAACACATTTGAAGTTTGAACTCATGAAAGAAATTGGGACTTCGTTATTCTATTGATTTAATTGAGTTAAAACTGCTGCGTACGAAATATCAGAAGCAAAAGTATACAATATGAAATCTTTATTAAAATCTAGGCTTAGAAGGCTAGGAGCTTCTGAGATGGCTTCTAAAATTTTCTGAAATGACTCTTTTTCAGTTGGTCCCCAATTAAAAACAACATATTTTTTAATCATTTTTTGCAAAGGACGTATGATTTCGGAGAAACTGGGAATGAATCTCCTAACAAAATTTATTTTACCAAGGAATGACTTCATTGCTTTTTTGCTAGAAGGATAGGTTATCTTTGAAATGGCTTGGGTCCTTTCAGGATCAATCATAATTCCATGCTTTGAGACCACGCAACCTAATAAGATACCTTCTGAAACAACGAATATTGTCTTTTTAGGATTTAGGGATATTCCAAATTTTCTACATCATTCAAATAATTTTCTAAGATGATTAAGATGATCAGGTCGATGTTTAGAAAATACAGTAACGTCATCCAAATAGACAACGACTGAATGACTGGTTAAGCCTCTAAAAGCAATATCCATTGCCCGTTGAAAGGTTTCCCCCACGTTGATTAACCCAAAGGGCATCTTGCGGTAGGCATATGTTCCCCATGGAGTTCTAAAAGAAGTTTTCAATTGATCATCCGGGGAAACCAATATTTGGTTGTATCTTGAGAAACCATCAAGAAGAGATAGTATCTCAGACCCAGATACCTTTTGAAGAATTTGTTCCATGGGAGGAACTAGATAATTATCTTTCTCAGAAGCCTTATTCAGATTTCTAAAATCTACACATAATCTAATATCCCTGTTTTTCTTCCTAGATGGAACTAAGTTTTCCACCCATTGCGTATGTCTGATGGGGAAAATAATCTTGGCAGCTAACAATTTATTCAGTTCCTTTTTTATTGTTGGTTATAATGACGGGTGATATTTCCTTAACTTTTGTTGAAAAGGTTTTGACTCCTGTTTAATTGGAATTATATGTTGCATGACTTGTGTGTTGAAGGTTTTCAAGTCATCATATGTCCAAGCAAAGATATATTTAAATTCCTTAAACAATTTTATAAAAACTGTTTTTTCTACAGGGTTGCAATCTATTCCAAGATTTATAGTTTGGGGATTTAGTTCTATTCCTAAATTGATGGTTTCATACTTTATTCAAGAGCTGTTAGTTTTACAATTAGGAACAGACCTAAAATTATCCTGCAGATCAAAAAACTTTTCTAATCTTAGTATTGAATTAGGGACTGGTTTTACCTGTTCAAAAGCTTTTTCAACTGAACAAAAATCATTTATTACCGAAAAATCCTGCAGATTTTCGTCATGAGTGACTTCATCTATCGCTGAATCTTTAAAGGTATCCTCATTCATCAAAAAATTCAGTACCTGCACATCATTGTCAAATACACGCCAGTTAAAAATGTTATCAGGTATGGAAGGCCTAAAAATTAATTCAACAGAAAAGAAATCTGGTGTAAGATTTTCTGACGGAATTAACTTTGATGCTACGTTTGCCAACAAATCTGCTTCCTGATTTTGACTTCTAGAAATAGAATTAATGTTAAATGCATCAAAATGTGAGATAAGGTTCCATACCTCTCTTTGGTAACTCTGTAAATGTTCAGATAAACAGTGAATGGAGTTACGAACCTTTCTGACAATGATCTCGGAATCACCATATACAATTAATTCTTTGATGCTCAAATCAATTGCCTTTTTCAACCCTTGTATTAAGGCTTCATATTCCACCGTATTGTTTGTACAATTAAATTCCATTCTACAAGCTATACAGGTTTTATTTCCCTGAGGGTCCACTAGTAAGCAACCAGGTCCTGCTCCTTCTTTAGATTTGGCACCATCAAAATATAAAGTCCAGATAGAACTAGGCACAATCACTTTACTTTCTATAATATTTACAATATTTATATTATCTACATCATTAATGGTTTCCTTGAAGAAAGATTTAGGAGAAACAGATGTCACATTACTAATTTCAGATTGCTGTTTATTTTCGGAAAGGGCAGAATTTTCAGCTTTGAAATTACCAAACCCCAATTCATACATGTAATTACCCATAATGCTATCTGAAAATAAAACAGGTTCACTAGGATCATGCAGTTCTGTAACAGTATGTTTCATATATATTTCTCTATTTATCTTTATCTGATTTGACTTTCCGTTCTTAGGTAACCACAATGTTGACCAATCGATGGCAAAGAATCCGTTCAGCTATTGAGACCAATCCCTACTTAAGAATAGCCTATATGCGTCTGGGATATCAGCACCAACAATATCTATAATTTGATAAACCGAAGGGTTACAAGCAATCCTGACTAAGACATCTTTCATTTCCCCTACAACCTTTACGTTAGTCCTATCCAACTGAGTTATTTGAGAATTTGATGGGACAAATTTCCCATTCATTTTCTTACATACTGATAAAGACATGACATTGGAGGATGCTCCGGAATCTACCATGCAGTTATGAACATTCCTATTGAAAATTTCAAAGGTAAGTAAGAATGGAGGTGTCGTTGATTTAGAATTCTTACCTATCAGCGAAGCTTTATCAGCTGTTGCTTTCCCTTTTTCAGTTGCTGTTGGATCATTATTAGAACTATTTGCAGCAACGTTTTGCTTTGCATTAGGAATAATTGAACTTACTACAGGATTTATAACATGACTATTAGGCATTGGGTAGATTTGAAGGAAGTCATACATACTGATGTTTGCACGAGTCTTCTTTAAATCTTCAATGATATCATATTGTAAATCTAATTTAGGAGCATTTTGAATAGTTTGGGTACCTTTGGTTGATTGAGTCTGCTTGCCGGATTGAGTTTGTTTATTCAGTTGTAAGTTATTGTTGTCATTATTTGTAGTATAACTTGAAGCACCGGGAGTGTTTGCAAATGCCCTACTACGAGTATTATAGGCATGTTGTCCTGTAGGTAGACTTTTAGTCTCATGTTCTTTCACAAGACTATCCCAGAAATGACCATTAACTTGTTGAGGTTCTTCTGATTCTTCATCATTTTCTGATTCCTCTTCTTCCTCGTTTTTAGTTATTTCTTGACTAGAAGGGGTTTCAGAAAAGGATAAAACAACTCGAATTAGATTAAAAATTTCTTCATTTGCTGCTATGTCAGGTGGTGTATTCTTATTATTTGCATTCGGGTTTTGTCTATACTGATTTCTGAAATAACCCCTAGAAGGAGAAGCTTCAGAATTGGTTTTCTTTAACCCTACAACTTCATTGGTTAATGTTCGGATAGCGGTTTGTAGCTGTTCTATATCAAATGCTTTGTCTTTGTCTGAATTGGGTTTTTCTGTTTTCCTACAAGGCCAAAAGAATTAGATTTCCCACTTCTTTCTGGTTCATAGGACATAGAATCTTTCTCAACTTTAATGGCTTCCTCAAATGTTTCTATTAATGTTGTTTTTCCAGCTCTCTTTACGAACATCCCGGAATATTTAGGTAAGGCTGATGTATAATTTTCAATGATTATGTCTTCCGGAGGTTGAGAGGCAATTGGGATTTTGTTTTTTAATGTTAGAAACCTTTGATTGAAATCTTTGATTCTTTCTTTAGGCTCCATTTTAATCCTAGATAACTCTAGGGCTAAAAGAGCGGGTGTTTTATCTTCCTCGAATTTATCTAGAAAGGCTTTATTAAATTCCCCCCAGTTTGTAATAGATCCTTGTACTAATGAAAAGTACCAGGTAGAAGCTCTTCCTTCAAAAGTTAGAGGAAACAATCGACAAACTACATCTTCATGCTGAAAGTTCAAAGTTTGAACAACTAACATGAATTTGTCAACATGCACCTCTGCAGGTTCTTTGTCATCTGGGTTAAACTTAGGGAGGAGTTTATCTAAATGTTTAGGCAAAGGATGTTGTACTCCGGGGACTACTATAGCAGTTGTCCTTAACCAAGGAAGTTGTGGATTGGGTGGAGGATTTCCTCCTCCTCCCATAGGTACATTTCCTGCCATTGGACTTCCTTCAGAACTAGAGGAACTTCATGAGTTGGAAGGTCTTGGACTATCCGGTGGTGATTCAGGAGGAGAAGGTGGCTGATCAGAACCACTTCCTGCAATTAATCTTCTAGCAGTATTTTTTTTTATTAGTCTTCCTCTGATGTCTTTCAACTTGATGGTGGGGAGTACTATCAGCTATTTCTAAATCTTGCTTAACTATGGTCAATTATGGATTATGTCGCTGTTGTCTAGGTAGACCATAATCTATTGGAGAAATACCAAGCTGATTAGCGTAAGCTCTTGTGAGAATATGTCTTGATTCTTATAAAGTTTGAGCATTTTGTGCAGGAGTAAAGGGAGAAGTAACAGGATCACGTTCAAGGATATTCCTAACAGTTTCTAAAAAAGGTGATCTACTGAATTCCAGAGGTTGTTGGCTGGTTGGCACTGTTTTATTAGTTTCATCTGCCATTACTCATTAACAGGCCCTCCTTTTAGCGCCATTTGTTGGCTTGTTTTTCTGAACTACGCCAATAAGGAGGTTTTGTCCACACAATCAGCTTAAAGCAGCGTCTGGTGTGTTTGAATTAACAAAACCTCGCAGGTTGTGGTCCTGCTACCAGCTGATTTTTCTCTTAAGGAGAAATTAAAATCAACAAATTCTAACCTATTCTAATGTTGTTTCTACCTAAATGAATCCTATAATTCGTTTCAACTATCTAAACTATCTAATGGTTGCTTTCTTAAGGAAAGACTCATATTTTTAAAGGGTTTTCTGAATATAGAGATTTGTAAAAGTACACTAAAATTCTATAAATTGATTTAACAACTGTTAACTAAAATATATCAAAATAAAACTTAATCTAGACTATTCTATCTATCTATTTATCCTATCTCAGCTGAGAGCGTTTCTAAAGACTAGATTAATTATTAATTAATAAAAGATGAACAAAAAGACTAAAAGCACAATTAAAATAGAAACATTTAAATCATGACTAATAAGTCACTCTGTTATATGACAACAGAACCAAAAAAATAACCGAAAATAAACAGTTATTCTAGCTTTATGAAATTAATTAATAATTAATTATCAACATAGCTATTTGAACTTTCAAGATAATGTCTACTATAAAATCACTGTCAAAATACAAATGATATTTTTAACAAACATAACAGTATATCATTATAGCTTAAGTTTATAGTAAAAATACTAATAAACACAATCATAACGATATATTTGTTCAAAATGCTATATCGAACTGATAAAGTGCAAATTGTAATTAAACACACATATATCAAAGCATAATGTGTTAATATTAAGATAGAAGATAAGATGCTGAAATATATATAATATATCCAAAAACAAAAATACCAGTAATGGTATCAATCTGTAGATGTCCAGTTGTATTCACATCTAAAGATTCAACTTCAGGAATGAAATAACACCAGCAACAAAATATATTTCAAGTACGTTTTCTTCAAACACTCCCTCCTTTGTTCATCAAAATTCCTAACTTATATAATACTATGATTCAGTTTTCCCCATTAATGCAACATGCAGTATCATAGGGTTCCTATAACTATAAAGAGAATCGAATCTCTTTATCAAACACTTGTCACTACAAACAGAAAAACGACTGGTCTGAATGTTTGCTGATTAGGAGTTCTTGGCAAATTTGTGGCCATTGTTGAAACCTTAGCAATCAATAAGCAGCCACATTTCTCAACTAACATGTTAACAGCGTCCTGGAATTCTGGAGAAGAGTGATGACAAACCCACCTGCATTTAACAAACAAAGTATCTCATTAAAGTTGTCTACAATAAATACAACAAAATAAACTGAGATTTAAATGCATGCCTATAAAATTAACGATTTTAGAGGCATGTATAATGAAAATATTTATTACCTGTTTTATAGCGACATAATCCATGCACTTTGAAAAAGAAAAATGAGAATAACCATCAAGTTTTGCTTTGAAGAGTGACTACTCTTCGTGCTTCAGCTAGTTTGGCCTTTAACCTGATAATCTTTATGTTTTGTTTTTCAATTCGTTCAAGTAGGTGCTGGTTCATACCTATGATGGACTTCTTTGCTTTTTATACTGATTCTTTTTAACACTCATTTCTTTCCATCTGCTGATCCAATCCAGCAACTCTTCCCTAAACGTTCTATTTTCTTCTTCTAACAATGTTGCACTATATAGACAATGCTTAAGTTTATCCTTCAACTCTATAACCTTGTCCTGGTATACATTATCTAGTACATGTTGCAGAGTTTCTTCTTCATTGGCTACCTGAGTAGAATTGGGGCTATTAATATGTTGACTATATGATGGTTCAGGGTCTGCAATGCCTGTGTCTATACCTGGTTGAGTAACCTCGGCCTTGCCCGATTTTGCATCATTACCCTTTATGAAAGTAGGATTATTTACATGAATAGCATCAACGATAGATGATGGGATGTCATCTTCAATCTGGACGACTGCAGGCTATTGATTAGTCATAGGAACTAAGATTGAAGGTTTCATACTCCTAGTAACCCTCCTTGAAAACACCAAATTTTTCGAATCAAACCGTTCCTTATCACAGCAAACCTGGGCAAGATGATTTAATTTATATAGGGACTCTTTACCATGTTTACCAAGGTTATTGGGCTCAGGAAGATTTTTACATTCAACAACATTATCAATTTTTTTTTGGTTAGTCTTTCTTTCATTTTTGCAGGGGTGCTATGACCTTCACCAAATAAGGACTGATTCAGGACTGCTTTTGAGCAATGAGGGACTATATTCCTATCATCATCATTACTAATCTCATCGTTTACGGGTAGACTGACTTCCCTGAACCCTTTTCCCTCTAATACAGTTTAAGGAGCATCATTGACCTCGGATTTTATAGCTTTTCGTTTCTTATGAATCCTTGGGGAGGGGTTCGGCTAGTACTGCGTCGGCCCCAATGGACAGTCAATTCAAAAACCATCCCATGACTTGCCAATTACAGACAATTGATGTTGCACTATAATTTTGATTAACCCATGGTGGAAAAGACTTCTATCAGGAGTATTAAAAATTCTAACAGCCTGTGACATCTTCTTTAAACTTTGCCACAAATAGAATGGAAAATTGAGCTTACAACCCTGTAATGCTAATAGAAATCTTAAATGGTAATAGTGTAAATGGGAGAAACGTTCGTCACAGGACACATACCTTACCAATATTTCGTAATAAGCTCTCCATTCGAGCTTCAAGAATTTGACAGGGATGCCTATCTTCAATTTAGTATTTTCTGGTAATGGCAGCAGCAGAGATAAACACCTCTTCTTATTAACCTTGCTACCCTTGAACCAGAATTCTCCAACTTGCGGGAGCTGTGTTGTTGCTGCTATCTTGTCTTCGTTAATAACGAACTCAAAACCCCCTATCTGCACAGTGTCATCTTTTAAATTCATGCCGAACATTTTAGTTACTTCTGCATGATGGCCATCGAAACTTCTAAAGAATTTCCCCCACCCAATTTTCTCGAATCGCAGAGCCACCTTCTCGTCGGCTTCTATGAGTTCAGAACCAGAGATTTCATAACGGTTCAATGGAGCCATCGTTTCCTCCATGCTCTCCTAGCTTCAAACTGAAATGAACGGAGACGTAAACAGGGAGGGAATAGGTACCCAAACGTATGACATGATGTGCAAGCTTCGCATGCTTTAGATCTGACGGATATGAGATCTCTGGACTTAGCCAATTTTAGCCGAACTTTAGCAATGATGAGTGCTGCAATTTAACATTATATTAAGATATATGCAGGTTTATCCACGATTTAACCACGACTAGTAGTGATACTCAACCAAATCGACGTACCAGAGATCTTGTGATTGACGGATCATAATTTCAAACATTGATTACAGATAGCGATCATAATGAACTAGTACATCGAAGTGAATTGGAATGACTATCAACATTTAATCTTGTTAATACGATGCATTCATATATTTACAGTTGTCGATTTATCATGAGGTACAAGCCACATCTCTATGCCAACTCAGTGATCCAAGTGACAAGCGTTATCATTTTGACACATGGCTCTTCATAAACTCTGTCACCATAATAGTCTTCTCCAGTTTTTAGCGAAAAAGGTGGTGGCACTCAATGTGATATAGTGACGAAATCACATATTCTAATGTTAGCATGACAACTAGCGAAATGGCTTGATCATGTATTTCATATACTTAGTTTTAAATTTTTCAAAAATCCTATCGATGAATATCCAACATTAAATTGATAGGATATTAAATGATAAAACTATAATATGTGAAAAATTCCTTTATGATATTCATTTATTCATTAACTATAATATTTACAAAAATTATAGTAAGGCATTATAATGGAATATAACTTTAGGTTTAAAAGTCACCTTTAGTTCTAGGAACTTAGGATTAGTAATACCTCACCCATATCCAGCTTTTAAACAAACACAAGATGTGTTTTATTGATTTTCCCTTGGCATACTATCCTTTCGAATTTCTTAAATCATATATAGTCACATAAATTTATCTTAATGATTGAATTAATTACATGAAAATTTATGAAACTAAGTGACAGTTGTTAATTGCCAAGTTCATGAGCATGTTTTCACCAACTTCTTAAAATATCATTTTACTCTTCTTTAATTGAGAGTACCTTCAGAATCAAAGATTCTGAAGGTGCTCTTTTATAATTTTGAATTGGTAAATCATAGAAAGAGCTGATCTCTCTTTATCTTATTGAGAAATGAAGAGGTTGTTGCTAGCTGCCAATAGGTCTTTCATGCCGCAATGACCAACCCTTAACTTTCCACGAGGGTTTGCACAAGATGGGACGACCATGGAAAAGTCCAGGCTTACCGGAGAATAGCAAACTGTTCCCTTCTCATGTTGCTTCCCCGAACGTTGAAGCTATCACCTGTAACAAGAGCAGATTAATGTTAATACCCTACCTATGAAATGAATACTTATAAATGTAAAGAAATTGAATTACGAAGTACTGTAAGAAATAACAGCTTCTTACCTAAAATCTGATGGATGCGTGACCTCCTAAGAACAGACAAAGAACCACCAATGCGAATAGAAGGAGACCCTTCATCACTGCAAGAAGGAAGGGAGGAGTTATTGATAGAGCTAACAACACAGCGACTGAGTGCACAGCAACTGAGTGCAAGGATACGCAGGAAGCTTTCGTAATAATAACCCAGAATTTGGCAGAGAAGGCTACTTTGCTCCCTATCGAGCCGCAGAAGGAATAATACTCTTACAATGAGGATTTTCTAGAGAAGAGAAAGCAACGAGGGTGGAGCATGCAGGAAAGTAACTGCAGCTTACTCACAGTGACAAGCAAAGGATAGTTCATAGTCCAACGACCGGAGCCGAGAGCGGTGGAGTAGGAGACCGGGAACTGAATGACGAGCTAGGGTTAGAGGTGGCCCTTTTAACCTCTCGACGCTTCGCCAAAACTATGCCACGTTGCGTTTTAATAATTTGCACACGATGGGTAAATTCCCATAGTAAACCAAGAGCAAGCACGAGGAACGTTTTCACTAATCATTTGGAAAAGTCGAAGGTTCTACTATAGTCGTCAACCGAGGTCAACCTATCATTTGCAATATGATAACAAGAACTTGTTAATATATATACCTTGCATCATAGTTCATTATTGGCGTTTAAACAATTCATTTGATTACTTTATGATATACTATCAATTATATTGTTGCTTTTCGCATTATAATTCTATGATCATCGTGGATATAGCTAGCGTTATGGCATAGAACTTTGTAACATGTTACTCTTACCTTATAAACAATTGATCAAAGGGTAAACTATAACTAGAATGATAAGTGCATAATATAACCTTATGTACAAGCTTGGAATGTACGAGATAAAGGTCTATAAGAGTTTTCCCTTAGAGTTAGATCCATAATTTTGTCATGTCATAGTCTTATTCATGACCTTTCCATCCAGGTGAATGACTATTTATGTCATTCAACATATATAATCTTAAATAAAATAAGTTTTGTGATAGTGTTGTAGAAGAAAAGCATAATACCTATGTATAAGTAAAAATAATACTTATATCGGCATTCACTCAACATCTATATGTTTAATATAGAATATATTAATGAATGATATTAAGAGTATTGTAGAATCAACCATGGTAAGCATACTGATAGTAATGTTAACCCCTTTGGTTTTGTCATAATTATCTAACAATAGAAGTTGGTAAGTAATACAAAGGAAAATGATAACAATTACTTTAATGATTGTTTTTCCTAGCATAAAGGTTCTTAACCAAGAAATTGTAACATACAAAAGTTAAGCTTTTAACCTCTTTATTAAAGAGTTTACCAACATAAATGTTAGACCAATAAACAATTATGTTATACATTCTTTTGAGATAGTAGCCACTAAGTACAGGCCCTCTTATTTTGATATGAAAGGAATAGAATAAAAACCTGTTTACAGTAAGTTATTTATCCGACTAAAAATAAACTTAGTTTGGAACAGTTATTGCATAACTAAAACTTATGTTTTCAGGTTGAATATATTTTTCTCAAAGAGTAGTTTGAAATAAAGTTGATATTCCCTTAAACTCAAAAGTTGAAAATGGAAACAGTAATACGTAAACACCTTATAAATGAACATTACAATGTAAGTGTATGTATACACTTGGAAGGTAAACTGTAATTCTATAACTCTGAATTTTTCTACTTTATTTGCAAAGAGTTAATTGAAGTCTCTTTATACTTGGCATCTATGATAAAAATTGAATAATACAGTAATCTTTAAGAATCATAAAGTTACTCCCACTAGAAATATGAACAGTTATTGATTTTACCTCAGTAAGTATTGAAAATGGTTTAGCATTTATCTTTCTATTGAACTTTTATTTTTGCGGCGTACTTGTATTTATAAACACTCTAGAATTTCGACACGCTGCCAACCGAACTTCTTACCTGTATTCTGTAAGAACAGGAAAACGTTCTGCATTAGCTCGAAAGATAAGTAAGCCCAGTTTTTGCATGACAGCCCACCTTGTGGTTGCAAAAAGAAAACAAGTCAATAAACTGAAAAGAACTGTTCTATCACTAAACACAATCCAATAGATAATTCGATTAAAAAGATGGTAAAATATAACTAATTAAATGATTAGTTAACTGCATTTATGCTAATGATATACAAATTTAAAAATTTTAATTTTTTTTGGAAAATTTGGGGTTTTGACAGAGTGTCATGTGGAATTTTACTTGTTGTTCTAGTGTGCATGGTGGTGATCCATCTCGGGGGTGGAGTTGGGATCGTAGTGGTTTTGCAGTCCTATTTTATGGTTGGGATAAACTAATTCTCCAAGTATTTTTTTGGCATTTCCTTCAAGGAGGTGACTTTAACCTCCCTTATAATTCTTTGTGTTTTATTTGATTGAATAGAAAGTTTTGGTGTATTGTTTTGGGATTGTTACATACACCTAGCCATTGGAACAAAATTCTCCTTATAATAAATGCCCTCTTTCTGAGAAAAGCCACATGAAACAAACCTGGATTTTTACTTGTACACACTCCCATATGCAACATGATTTATCTTGTGATCCATATAGAAGTTACAATTGACTTCCTCTCAAGTCTATGAACAATATCCCAAATATCATTCTTCAGAATAGAATGATATTCCTCTATCTTAGCATCTTTCCACATTTGTTGCTCTACAACCTCTTCATATGATGAATGCTCTAAGTCACGGATGTTTCTCATCAATGCAACATATCCTGAATACCTATTAGGTTTCTTGTACTCTCTGGAAGTTTCCATTGATGCTCCATGATTCTCAACATCTCTCAATTTATCTTGACACCATGTTGACCTCATATTTGTAGGAGGGTCATGAACCAGTTCAACTGGTTCATCAATGACAAGTAGCTTTGCATGCTTTGCCAGATTCTCCCTCTGAACATCAGATGGGGAAGAATCATCATGATCCTCTGAAGTAGGAGCCTCAAATTCCTCTGTCTCTAGATTACATTCAATCTCTTTTGACAGCTTGAATGTTTCCTCCTCATGGAAAGTCACATCCTGACTAACCTCAACATGTCTCTCTCTAGGTAAATATATTATGAATGCTTTGGAGGTGTCATTGTATCCCACAAAATTTCCCTTCTTTCTAGAAGGTTCCATCTTGGTTCTCTTTTATTTTGGTATCTGAATATACATAGGAAATCTAAATAACTGAAGATGTGATATGTTTGGTTTCTCACCAGTGAACACCTCTTTAGGTGTTTTCTCATCAAGGACTGCATGCAAACTTATGTTCTGTATGGACACTACTATACTAATGGATTTTTCCCACAAATAAGCAGATACATCTTGATCATGTAGTATGGATTTTGCAGCCTCACAAACTGTTTTGTTCTTTCTCTCTACGACCCCATTATGTTGTGGGTTGTAAGGAACTATTAATTGTATACATTTCCCTACATCACTACAAAACTCATTAAAAGCATTTGATTCAAATTCTCCACCATCATTAGTGATCCAGGAGGATCTAGGAAGGCCAAATTTTCAAAGTCCTCAAATCTTAGCAAAACTAGTACCAGATCGAAGGGCTAATTGAGACGATTGCAATGGCGTTCATTTCACCTCAAACGGACTCCGTATGAGAAAGTTATCACGTTATGTTCTATGAGGTCAACATGCAAAATTGGCAAAAAGAGGTGCCACGTGGCACCATTGACAGGGTGACATGTGGCATCCGTACAGTACGGACGGATGGCGTGGCAGTTGTACGGACATACATGTGGCAGTACGGTCCAATCAGGATGCGACATGTGTCATGTACGAATGATGAGGTGGCAATCCAGTCAGCAGTATGGACCAATCTGAATGCGACACGTGTCAGTGCGGAGGTGACTACGCAACTTAGTTGGTAGTACGGAAGATGAGTTGGTAGCTGACTAGGCATTGAGTTGGACCAATCCGAAACTGCCATGTGGCAACACCGGATTGACCAATATTGATTGAAGTTCACCAAAATGTTGCTGCTCCGTCGGTTTTGAACTCCTGACCTCCCATACCCTATCTCTACGCCTTTACCAACTGCACTGGTAGTGTTCTTTGTATAATGTATGGAAATAATATTATTTAAAGTGGCATTTCGAGCCCCAAAGGAACCGAGGCTTAGCCCCGACCTTGGTTCTTCCTCCAGCGTCACTGGGAGCTTCGACCAGCACGAGAGCTCGTACTCTATTTCAACACATGTCAAATTATAAACTATATAGAATGGGTTATAAGTGGGTCTAAAAACAAGTTACGTTATAACAAATTTGTTTAAAAAAAAAACCATATTGTGGGTTCAATGAACCATGTGGTTTTGGGGGAAAAGAATTTTATTGTAATATTCTAAAAATATAAAATGTGGTTTGCATAGTTGTAACTATGTCAACTACATAATTTAAGAAGAGCCTAACCAAATGTGGGGATTTGGAACCATATGCCTTCTTGGGAAAAATTTATTGTAACCAAAGAGAACATGAGGAAAATGTGAAGAGGGGCAAGTCATGGCTATATAAGCCCCCTTAGTTGCCATTTGCCACTCATGCTTTAGAGTCGAGACTTTGTAGCTAAAGGAGAGAAGGGAGATTTCGTAGTTCTGCAGGAGGAAGGTACGAGTGTTTATACTTGTTTTACACTGTCTTCAGGCTTTGGAGTTGCTGGAAGCAGTCTGGTTGTGTTTTGGGCTGCGGTTCTCTTCCGGACCATTGTCGCCAAGGTATCATTGTATCATTGCCATGAATTTTGCCTTATGCTGAGATTATAGATCGGCCGTCCTATTGAGAAGCAGGCCTGGAGACATAGTCCATCCTAGACGAACTCCATTATCAACTTGTTGTCTTTATGTGTGTAATGTCTATGCTGTTTGGTTCTCTTCTTATGGATTTGTGAGCTTCATTCATTCTCTTTATGCAATTAATGTTAACGTCGTAGAGTAGCAAAGATCTTGTTTTCGGATCAATTAGACCATAGGACACGGATACGCCTACTTGTCTAATTCTCAAATTAGGATTTATATTCTTGAAATTTACTGAAGGTTTCACTTTTGGCTTTCATGAATTAAATCTAGGCCTTGTGGGAGAAATCATCAATGAATAAAACATAGTAAAGATTCCCACTGAGGAAAGGGGAAGACATGGGTCCACCACATATGAGTGCACTAAATATAAGATTCCTTTAGATATAGTATGGCTTCTAGGAAACTTATTTTTAACATTCTTTCCTAAAGCACAACCTTGACAAACAACACCATGTACAAAATCAAAACTAGGCATACCTTTAACCATTCACTGCAAACCAGAGAGTTCTCTGAAGTGGAGGTGTCCAAGCCTCCTATTCCACAACTTGCATGGGCTAATAGTATGATGTGTCATGGTTGAAATAATATTTCCTGGGACCTTGTAAAGTCCCCCTTCTCGAACTCCAATAACAACATCAATATCAATGTTTTGGTTCTTCGGCCACAAGTATGCTTGATTCTCCATGAAGATGACTCAAAAGCCTTTATCTTCAAGCATAGAAACAAAAAGTAGGTTCTTCTTCAATCTAGGGAAATAAAGGATGTCCTCCACATGTAGTGCATCTCCTGAACTCAGCTAGAAGGATGTGGATCCAATGCCTTGGATTGAGTATGTGGAATTGTCTCTCAATTCTACCATGCATGCAAATTATTTCTCTTTTTAGGTAGGATATGGAAACCTTGAATCCTAACATGTGCTTGGAATCACCACTATCAATCAACCATGTATCTTATCCTATGATGATAGATCTGAAAAAATCAGAGATGAGGTAATACTCTCTCCTTGTCTCTTTCTCTTTGGGTGCATCTTCTTTGGAAGTTTCTTCTACAGCAGTAGAAGCATGAATTATTCCTTCTTTTATTTTTCATGGAAATCCCTTGCAAAGTGTCTTGGATTTTGACAATAATAACATAGAAGCTTTAATTTGTCAAAACTTTTATTAATATCTTTCTTCTTTGCACGGAAGAAATTCTTGGGAGTAAATGGCTTCCTCACTTCCTTGGTTCTATATTTTCTTGCAATTGTTCTCTCGATCGTTGTGATCAACTGTCATCCATGCATTGGTGTTCACCTATTATGTGGCCACAATTTCCACTAAGCGTTCTCTTTGTTAACACTCAGAATGTACCCAGATTGCAAAAGGTAAATCCCAAAGGTAACACCAAAAACCACTTCAGAAAGAAACTGGCTTTTCTTTCCAGAGAGGGATCTCTCAAATATAACATTAACAAGACCAGATATAAAAATCAACACTTAAACATCATATAGATGGTTGAAATGATACACATAATCATTGGGAAATGGAGTCAAAATACATAAAGATATCACAAAGTCGCATGCATGATATTTCATCAAAAGCAAGATAACCACTTAATTACAGTCGGTCATTGAGTTTAGGTGGAAAGGGAAGAAATATGAACAGTCCATCAATATAGACCATCATAAGATGAATTCCATATTAACTTTAGAAGAAACATTTATAAAATATTTGAAACAATAGTCAGATCACAACAAGTATGAATTCTAACCATTCAACACTATGCTTCAGATATGAGGAAAACAAAATGGAATGTAAACACTGGGGAAAAAACAATCACAAAGGAAAGGGAAGTACTAACTATAATGTAAACAGTACAGAAATATCTGATAACCCACACACATTCAACTTTTTTATTTCAAAAATTATCTGTCCCAAAAACATTGATCCACCATACGGGTTCCAACCCCCATTACATCAAGTAAATGCAAATATATACATAAATGGTTTCTTCCCAAGAAGATTTAATAACTAAATAATATGTTTCATCAAAGTCTTTGTAACCATATCCCTAACAACCAGGAATAAACTACATGCTTTGATCGTGATAAAATATCATTTAATTAAAATCGACTTGGTGACAACAAGGATCGAACAAGCAGCTCCATAGCGTGCAACTCATGTTTTCATGGATGAAGAATATGCTTTGTCTTTCAAAATATTTCCATGGCTCTCCATTGTTCTGCGCTTGGCATGTCGTACTCAATCATTTCTTGGATAGATACCTTCAAATCCATATAGGTCTCATAAGACATAGTGGGCAGCCCTTCTCTGACGATCAGAAATTTCTGCAATATCTCGAAGTCTTCTGTCAACTTGTCCATGATGACTTTCCCTGTCAGTCCCTTTACCAAGTCATCAAACTTGGAGTGATCTAGACAGCTTTGTACCAGTAGGCTATGAGAATATTCTTGAGAAAAAAGTCTCCCTTCTTCATCCCAGAAAGAGGGAAGGCCATCTTCAAACAATTCTTTAAAAGCATGCCTGAAATTATTAATATGCGAAGTCATCTCATCCGCCTTATCTTGTAATATCTTCATAAGATGATGTTTGTGAATGAATATTTTCAACCACAGCACAATAGCCACTCTGTCTTTGATTCCTATATCCTACAATTTTTGATAAGTTAATGAATTCAAGAAATTCAGTGCATTCTGAGTTGTACTTAGGGGCTTCGTCTCCATAGTCTTATTTACTAATTTTAATCTCTGATTGGCTAAATTAACCAATGCACTTTGGTCATCAATGAAATTCAAATAATGTCTGAACTTAGTAACCTCCAAACACAATGTATCCTAGATTATATTCTTGGCTCCTTGAAGAGGCCCCTTTCCTGTATTCCTTTCTTTTAATTCATTAAACTTGTTTTGCAATTGACCTTTGTCATGTAATATTTTATTTTTGTTTTCAACCATTTTAGTTAGTTCAGATTTGATCTTCTCATTTTCTTTTTTAAATTCCCTTATCTCTACATCCTTCGAGCATACTTGTGACATGGGTACTAGCAAATCATCAGAAAAAAAAAATCACTTAAAGGCTTTTCAATATTTACAATGGACAAATCTCCATTAGTAGGGGTCTGGCTCATTAATTCTTCCATAATCTCTTTCTCGTCATTCTGATCTTTCTTTAACTGTGAAATTTGTGTCATTAACTCAGTTCGCTATGTTTCCCATTTATTCTTTTCCTCTTGCATCTTCATGGTTTTGCCTTTGTACTCACTACAACAAAAACTGGATTTAGCGTCGAATTTAGCGTCGGATTTTAGTGTAATTTTTTCCCAATTTTGGTGAATAATCCGGCGCTAAACCTGACGCTATTGTACAATTTCATAAAACGCCATCTATTGCATCTTTTTTTCCGTCCTTTTTAACATCCATTTTTGCGTCCATTTTTGCACCCAATTTTTTGCATCTTTTGTTACGCCCAATTTTGCATCTTGTATTGCATCTTTTTTTGTGTCATTTGTTACATCCTTGTTTGCACCCAGTTTGACGCTCAATTTTGCGTCCAATGTTGCATCTTATTTTGCTCCTTTGTTTTCATCGAGTCTTGCACCATGTTTTGCATCAAATTATGTGTCCAATTTTGCATCTAGCATTGCATCTAGGTTTGCATCTAAATTTGGGCCCAATATTGCATCTAGTTTTGCATCTTGTTTTACGTCTTTTTTTGTATCCATGTTTGTGCCTAATGTTTCATCTTGTTTTACGTCGTATTTTGCATCTAGGTTTGCACCTAGTGTTGCATCTTGGTTGATGTCTTTTTTGCATCTATGTTTGAGCCCAATGTTGCACCCAGTGGTGCGCCTAGTGTTGTGCCTAGTTTTGTGCCCATGTTTGTATCTAATATTGCATCTAGTTGTGTGTACAATGTTTCATCCCATATTGTATTCAATATTACGTCTATTTTTACATCCAATGTTTCGTTCCATCTTGCATCCAATATTGTGTCTCGTTTTAGGTTTTTGTTTGCATCAAGTGTTGCTTCTAGTTTTGCACCTGGTGTTACGCCTGTTTTTATGTCCATCTATACACCATATTTTGTGCTCAATTTAATGTCCAATTTTACGTCTAGTTAGGAGTCCACTTTTGCATCTATTGTTGCATCTAGTTTTGGGCCTAGTATTGCATCTAGTTTTGAGTCATTAATTGTGTCTAGTGTTGAGTCTTCTTTTGCATCCAATTTTGCTTTTACCGTGACATCCATTTTTGTGTCCACATTTGTGTCTGACATAACGTCCACTTTTGCATCCACTTGTGTGTTTGGTGTGACATCCACTTTTACATGTTTTGCATTTAGTGTTGCGTCTAATATTGCATCCATCTTGCACTACTACATTTTTTACCTTTAGAAATACACTGCAATATCATTAGGGCATGGAGGAATCGAACCACCAACCTCCTGCTTGTAAGGCAGGCGCTCTTCCATTGAGCTAGCACCATTTAAGAATTGGGAAGAGGATCAATATTAACATAGATTTCATCATTTGAATTCTAATAAAAGACAATAAGATCCAAAGACAGTGATGCTTAAAATCCAGTTTATTTTTCCAAACACATTAATAAGCACAAAAATCTACCGTGATCAGGCAACAAAATATCCTAAACAATTACACAATCTATTAAAGTGGTTCGTAAAAAGGTCTTAGAAAACAAGATAATGTATTGATGCATACCTAATAACCTAAACTTGAGAAGGACAGAGAATAAGGATGTGTTTAAGAAATAGTTGTAGAATCCAATTGAGGATTGTGTGTTGCTACATAAATGTTTCTATTTGTTGATTATGTGATTTTGTTCAACAATGGGATGGTAAGAGAATCACTCATGAATGGTTATTAAAAGAAGATGCCTACCTCAAGATTCTTTAAGCCTCACCTGAAGTCTAGTTGTTGTTTCAATTTTCATCGTTCTAGGAATAGGCTGTTCAGTTTTGGTGAGACCTCTGGATTTACATGTTCAACAGTAAAACCCTGATTGTGATGAACGAAATAATTTCATCTGCACAGGTGAACTTTCGATTATATTAAAAACAAATCATGGTGAATGAAATAAATTGACCACAGCTTGAAAACTATAGTGTCATCATGTTAGTGCACTTGATTAAGCATCCTATTTTGACAAACTCTTGGAAGAGGCTAATAATATTTTTAAACTAATGCTCAGATTTACAGTAAGATGATAATTTCAAACTGTGAAAGGGGATGCATAAAGGGAGCCTTAAAAATACATTATGAAATGCAAGATAAGGGGTTATTACCAGCGCTGGAAACTTATCACTCGCTTATTTATAGACTTTGAAAAGAAAGGGACACAGATGGAGCTCTAACGATTTACAATGAAATGGAGGCCAAATCTATGTTGCCAACTGTCTCTAGTTGTTCAGTTGTCCTTGATCTCTTATGCAGAGAAGGGAGGGTGAAAGAATCATGCAAGCTTTTAAAGGCAGCATTGAAGAAGGGAATTGTGGCAGATGAAGTTGTTTGTGCAAAAGTAATTTATTTCCTGTGCAGAGAAGGTTGTTTGGATGAAGCTTTAGAACTATGCAAGGAAATGGAATTAAAAGGTACTATGCCTAATGAGGTCAGATATAATTCAATAATTGATGTGTTTTGCATTGAAGGCCACCTCGTAGAAGCTTTCAGGTTATTTGATGCTATGGAGAGAACAGGTGTTACTCCCACTGTTACCACTTACTCGAAACTCATACGTGGTCTCTGTAAGGAAGGATATTTAGAGGATGCAGAGGAGCTCTTGAAGAAATTGTTAGCCATGGGCCTTGTCCCAAACATCAATATTTACAATCTCCTGATTTATGGATACTGCAAGCAAGGAAAATTTGAGGAGGCATCAACTCTTCTCTTTGAAATGGAGAAGTGGAGTATTCTGCCAAATGGTTTTATGTTTGAGTCACTGATTAAAGGGCATTGCAAAATATACAATATCGAGGCAGCTCTGACACTGTTTTATGAAATGGAAAGGAGAGGAATTGCAGCAAATCTCTTTTGCTACACCAACCTTATTAATGGGCTTTGCAGTAAAGGCAGGATGGAAGAAGCAAGTAAACTTGTAGAAGAACTGCTTGAGAGCGATTTACTTCTTGGCATCAATACTGACAGTAGATTATACTCTGAATATTTTAGAAGATTGAATTCTGTGGGAACTGATAATTTGTTTGTTGGGCCAGAGCTTGATATCTCGTTTGTTGATTTCATCAAAAGCCTTTACCATGAAGGAAAGATACAGGAAGCAACAACTATATTAAGGGAATTGGAATTAAAGAATCCAGCTTCTCGTATTTCAATTTGTATTGTGCAACTTGATAGGTCAGTCAATGATGATGACATTGATACAACTTCCATGCTGACAGCTAATACAGATGAAGAAATTCCGAAGGAGGTTTTGGCCACTCATGTTAGTTCACAGGATATGGAATCTATCATCAGGCTTTGTAAGGAAGGTAGAATGCAAGATGCATTGATGTTTTATGATGAAATGATTAAAAAGGGGCTAGTGCCAAACTTTAATACTTTTGGTGTTCTAATTAGGTCACTTGACACAAATGATAAGCTGCAAGAAGCAAACAGGGTAATGAAAGAAATGCTAGTATTGCTCAGCCATATCACTTGAAAGAGGAACACTGTAAATTATGGATAATTTATTAATTTCTGAGGTATGGTAAAAATTTGACTACTTGAAAGACTCAAGAGAAATGGGAGAGGATTTAGAATCTATTCCATTGGCCCTCAATTCGCTTAGTTGATCTACTTCTGGAGAAAATGTCTTGACTCTTGACAGTGGACTTATTCTCATTCATTTTTGAGGAAAACAGGTTTAGATATTATCAGTTTGAGATCTTCTTCTGCACTTAACTGGGAACACAATCGGAGGGAAGAGGGCAAGGCAGCACAAAGAATAGATAATTGTCAAAAAGGATTCAACAAAAGCTCCAACAGCCTCTAGTCAAACTAAATAAGCACCTACCTGAAAAGAAAATACTGAAATTTATTTATGTTTAACAAGTGTATTCTGGAGTCTAGTGGCACCTTATTGACATCTTGATTTGCTGAAAAGTGTTTATGGCTATGAATTTTTGAGAAGCATCATTTCAAACTAAGAGGAATTCACCCTGAAAGGATGATTAAGGACTAGAAGTTGAACAATCGCTTTAGAAAAATTGTCCAGTTCTTTCTGCAACGTTTATTGGATATGTTCCCAAGCAATGAGCAAACCATTTCTGAAGCAGTGCCTTAGTAATAGGAACACATTCCCAAACTGTAGCAAGCTAAAATTTCCAAAAAAACATCTAAGTTTTCCCAAGCAGCAATGCACTTAGAAAATAGGCCATCCATGATCAATATTGCATGGGGTCACAAAACATGCTCTATAATTAAGCTTGGAATCAACAAAACTTTATGTGGAAAGCACTAATAATTTGGAATCCTTTTTAGCAATCCACTGCAAAATAACAGAATATTTAGAAAATATACAAGGGTGAAAGCACCATTTATAAATTTCAAAACCAAAAAACCCAATCCCATATGGTGAAAAGTAGCTAGAATTATAGAATCCCTTGCCGTGTGATCAGGGAACCTAGAAATACTTTAGATATAATATACTGTTCTACATAATTCCGTTGCAGAAAAGTAGCTACTGTCATTGGCAAGAAAGAACACAAAAGTATAAGCAAACAGTGATCAGCATCAGAGATCAAACTTCAAGTCTACCTATCAAATAATTATCTACAGCCGTCACTATACCATAATATTAGCAGAATGTCATTACATTGAGTACAGTTTGCAAGCGGTCCCTAGTGCAATTAGTTTTGGCAATGATCAAAGTAAGAAAACAGTGAACACCTCTCCCCAGAGACATTAATGAAGAGCATATGTTAATAAAAGAATCTAATGAACCAAAAATGTAAATAAGAAAGACTAAAAGATTCACCTCATCAACAGACAGTGCTCCAGTTATGTCCTTGATTAACCCTTTAATCAACTCAAATAATGCCTCAACCTGAGAATAAGTAACCTTTAGGAGCATGCAGTTCTAGTTTTCTTTGATCAGTTTAGTAGCATTTCACCATATGCAGCACCATTATATGCTTTTAGTATGCATTTGTAAAAAGAAAACAAACCTTATCTGCGGTTGATATGCATGTGGTGTTCTTCATGATGCTTTGAATAACAACACCTGCCATGACTTTGTTTGTCGCATAGTCAAGATGCTCCATTACTTGGGGATAATTTGTCAGCTTCAGAGCAGTCGTAACATCATTATACTTTTCTAATGGTGCACTAAGAAGAGCAACAATTTGCTTTGTTGCTTTGCTCTCTTCAACCTTGCCTTTGCCTGAAAGCTTCTTAACACAGGCTCCCTGAAGAAATGTAAAGAAAAATATGAACTCTTTGGCATTTTAAAAAGGCTATCAATTATAATCTACTTTTGTATGCATGTCAGTCAATTATATAATAAACAGGTAACAGATGTCAAATAATGATATAAAAAGAGAAAAAAATTGACTTCCACATTGCTAAAAAGTGATACAAGACAATACCAGCACTTGATCAACATAATCAAGTCGATCAAGATGAACCCGAAGTGTGAATGTAAGCAATGATACATGCAAACTAACAGCTCCAACAAGTGGCATGTCTGGTTGTGCTTCTATAACCTGTCAAATCACAAACTAGATTAAATACTGTCTTCAAAGCATTCATCACACCAAAGATTCTACCAGCATCTGTTTCCAAGAGAGCATACATAATCACTCAACCTTAAAAGAAAACAAAACAGACTTTCTTTGATATGGAAGAACTACACGACCACTTTTAGAAACGAAATGCTTTATGCACACAACTGTTCTACAAGTTTGAGTGGATGGCTTTGCAAAACTACTGGTATTAAGCTTTATGCTGGAAAGGCGAGATGCAATTGCTAGGATTCAAGTAAATGTATGCACAATCAGATTATTCAAAATGCCTTTGCTACAAATTTTGCATTCTGACATGTTACAAAGTAGTTTTAGTGGCCAACTTTTACAAAATTAAAACGATTGGGAGAAATTAAAACTGAATTATGCTCTGTGTCAAGAGTTCCCACAAAACCATACAAAGCACATGGAACCATAAAAAATTGTTGTTTTCTTGACCATTAAAACCAGTGTTGCCAAAATGCAGAGTGAAGCAACAAGCTACTTATAGATGAATCCTAAATTAGCTTAAAAATGCTGGTGAACGCATTGTGATTGTTATTGTTATTATTCAAGTTAAGTAGTTAACTGGGATTGGCAACGACGAAGAATCTCCACGAACCTAGAACTTTTGGAGATCGACCTCCATACCACAAATGTGGAGAGAATAACAACCATCCGCATAAATACTCGCAATTCTATTTCGTATGAGTGTCCCATTTTTGCACAGGAGCGCTGAAATCCCCCAGAAGCAATTAAACATATTGTTGTGTCAATTTCAACGATAAAGCCTGTGGATATTAAGGATTAACAACTGTGCTTGACAATCCACTTTTGAAGCATTTAGTAAAATCACCTATTGTATACAACAAAAAAAGTTATAACTTGTAACTTGTTGCTAACGGGACGAAAGGAGCTTTAATTTGAACATATGAGCTACTCCAACTTTACCTAGGGTTAGTAAGGTTGTTAACATAACAATGGGCCCTAGGGTCCCTTGCTGTATTACCTAAAGCTTTATCTATTGTACAAATCTATAACTGCAATATGAACCTTGGCTATGATAAAGATGGGAGTACTTATTGGAACTTGATTGGAAATTTCCTTGACCTGTCACTTTGAAATTGACAGCCTTTTTGCCAACTTACTCTAATATCATGAGGAGACATTTTTTGCAAATAAGTTTGCAATACATACACTAGCCCAAAGGATTAGCTTAATCAGTTGACCCATCCACCCAAGGCATGTTGCCAACAGAATCGCCACAGGTCACAGGTTCAAATCCAGTCAAGTCACTCTGGGTTACCAGATGCTATTGTGGATGGCAGTTGAGCCATCCTCCATGCAGATATTCCAGGAAAGAGGGGGTATCCAGCAAGATTTTCTTTGCGAAAAAAATTGCAATACATTTGAAATTAGTAGATCAACTCAATCAAAGTGCTCATACACAACTGTGCATAGTCAATTCCAGGCCAGAGAGATGAATCCGAAAAATTCAAGTGACTTTAATGCTGAAAATAGTATATCTCGTAGCACAAAGAAATCATAATTAACTTCCAATGACAAACAGGACATTTCCAAATAAACTTGACCTACTATGTCATCCCCATGGGTTAGCTCAATCGGTTGAATCATTCACCCAAGACATGTTAACAGGAGTCCATAGGTCACAGACTCTAATCCAGTCAAGCCCATCAAATTACCAGCCACTATTGTGACCGTCAATTGAGCAACCCTCTACCTCTATCCAGATATTTCAAGGAAGAGGGGAGAATCCCACATGGGTTTACTTGGAGAAAAAATTTAACCTACCAAGTCTTAAACTAGAGATTTTACTTGATTTGTTTAGTCCAGGGACTAGAAAGAAGCTATCAAACTTTCTCACAGCTTATTTTTGTTTATGGTGTAAAGAAATTTCAACATCCAATCGCATAGTATGGCTTTGGATTTTAAAATACCAGTGGGATGAACTTGTCAAATTTGATAAGAACGTACCACCAGCATTGTCCAAGCGGGATATAAGATTACATCTAACAAATTCAAGTAGATTTATGCTGATAAGATACTGTAAATATATAAGAACTGGGCGAAGGTTAATATTAAGCTTATTCGTCGCAAAATCTGGAAAAAAAATAGAACCTAGACAACTGCAGAAAGAAACAAATAAAATTGGTCTAAAATGCAATTACAAAAACCAAAGCCTCTAGTAAAGTTAATCCAAAATCAGCTGCAATTGTCAAGGGGGCCTTGCTTCATTCACTTATGAGGTTAATAGAGTATTAAGTTGTCCACTAGGGTTCCATTCTCACTGTGATCTGCACGAACTGAGTGGCATTTCAGTCGAGGGGGGCTTGCTTCATTCACTTGTAAGGTTAACAAAGTATTAAGTTGTCCACCAGGGTTCCATTCTCCCTATGGTCTGCACCAACTGAATGGCATTTCAGTAAAGGGATACCATAAGGCAAGCATGGTGGAATAGATTCCCCTCCATCCTAGCACCTAAGGTGATGCCCCCTGACTGTAAGGTGTCTTTCTCAAAACAACTTCCAAAAAAAAAAAAAATTACAAAAACACCCTACAATTGCAATAAAGTATTGGTAAACGGGCCACATATCATCAAAGTGAAGGTCTCCATAAAACACGATGTCTAAAAGGAAGTTTACAAATCAATCCAATTTCATCTCATATCTGAATAACGTTCTACTTCCTAGTCATCAAGTAGGTTCATAACAGCAGTGAGAGCCATATCATGAACAAATATGTAAGTAGCAGAAAAATGGCCATCTTATTAAATACGTGTCTGCATACTCTAAAGACGCTAATGAATTTCGCAAAATAGAATCGAAACAATAAAACCCAGAATCGCCAATAATAATCGATTAAAAAAAAATCGTAAAAAATACCTCCTGGGAAATGGTACTTTTTTGCCGACTTTTTTTTTTTTTTAACTGTGCCCATTTTTCCAATTCCTTCCAGGATTTTCATTTTTCGAACCCTTCCCCGGATATTGTCGTACACGATTTTTACAACATTGACAGAAACCACTCCTTTGAGTGCAGTGAAATCACATCCAACCGTAACGCCTGCTTCGAGATCTATTAATATTCAAAAAACACAAAACTTGAGGCATCCAGAACGCCAGAAGAAGGTTTTCGTTGCACCATATGTCACATGTTTCAAATCCCACTAACTATTTACATTTGCAAACACAGCCAAGGCCACAAAAAGTTAAACAATTAACAGGGTCAAGAGCAACACTTAGGGCTTTTACTAACAGGACTCAATCAAGCTTACCAAGGTATAGATTTCAAAATCCTAAAAACACAAAATATACTAAATATTGAATACTAAATAAAAATGACAAAAAATTCCACGGTTCGAAACCCTCAAAACAATAAAATGGAAAAAAAAACGGATTTAATCTATTCAAGGCTCCGAATTTACCAAAAAGAGAGAAGAAGATTCCCATAATTACGTGAAATACAAAATATCCAGCCACGATGTATGATTTGATAAGAAAAAATGAAATATATGAGCTCAGGGTCATGGAGAGGTACCTGGTTCGAATCCTGTGCGTGGGGATTATTGGGTCATGAGAGAGCTTCCATCCGGGCCGATCTAACACTCGTCAGCCCTTCCAAACCCTGTCAACTCTTAACCACCACCACAAGAAAATAATGAAATGAGGCGAAAATCCTACCACCATTACATTAGCAAATTTCAATTATATTATTTTATAAATTCTTGGTTATTGGCGTTTGATTAATGCTGTTACATGTTTAAGGAAAGAGAAAGAGAAGTGCTCGAAATAAATGTTTGTTTAAAATAATATTTGTAGATGAATTAAAATTTCATAATATCCTCTTCATTATCCCATATTAAAACCTTTTTTTAATCTAAACTTTGGCAACTATAGGGGTTAGTGGGGGTGGGATGCGAATTCTTAGTCAATATTGTAAATTTAGTTTTCAAGCGAGTTAATATAAATACATGATCCCATATTTTCGTTAGCTTTTGGATGTTTTTCCAAGTTTAACTTGTGGTTGTTATATATCAGAATTATAATAATTATAACTTAAAGGGATAGGTTTTTTTAAAATAATAAAATTCATTTTAATTACAGAAAAAGAGAGAGCAACTCAAAAGAGTTAGGAGTTTGGGTATATATTTAATCTCACACAATATATAATATATATAATGTATGTATTAAGCATATCATTGTATTTATGTTTTATAATTTTAAAAATACATTATTAAGTTAGATGTATAAATTTTCATTGTGTGTTAATTGGATTTTCGTTGTTTGGTAGAGCGAGGTATTGTTATTTTTTGCAAAAAAAATAAAATTCCTTATTGACATGTTTATCGCTCACATGTTGGTGCATCTACATAACTAGGTTATATAAAAAAACACTGCAACTCGAGAGATTTATATTACTTGGTTAAGAATCTTCTGTTCAGCCATCCATCCGGGCCTTCTTCGTCATTCCATTGCTCCCATTCGGTGTCAATCGTGTTTTATTACTTACGAGTTACACCTCCTATGTCTTACACGCGCCTTTTTAAGACTATGATAGTACCAATGTGATAGGGTCTAAGGTTTAATTTAAAAGGATTTTTAGTCGTTATGGCACTCACTATATGTTTCACATCAATTTTTTTTTGTTTTTTTTAATAATTCAAAAAATATATATTTTATTAAAAATATATGTTATTATTAACTTAATAAAATAGTTACAACATATCATTTGAGTAATATAAGTTTATAGTCATATCTAAAATTTAAAGTTATTAGTCAATATATATATAAATAAAATACAAAGTTAACAATTAATATATATATATATATATATGATCATATACATAGACCATCTATCATATAATCCATAATCCATAATGAAGTGACGTCATTTAGCAATCCAAAAATGGTCATGACACCTAAAAAACATTCAAAATAGAAATGTATCATAATTATCTGCTAATAAAAAAACATGAGTAATTGAACAAAAAAATTGAGCCTCCACCATGAGTATGATTCAACCATTTAATATGCATAATGTATCTCGAGCATCATGGAAAGCCTGTAATCATGAATATTAATAGTAGCCCATGATATACTAATATTCAAAATTGTGTGATGTTGTAAAAATCAAAATACGGCAAAATAATATGTATCTTGTAATACTTAAACTACCTATTTGTCCCCTCAAAAATTATTCATATATGATGTATCTGTAGTTTCCCTTGATCGATCAAATTATTCGCATGATATTTCTTATAATGGATATGCCCTTCATCTATCCTAACAGCTTCCTTGGATAATTTGTCTGTCTATTGATTGTACTACATGTATACATATAAAGGATGAATTCTCAAAAGAGGTCATCAAAACTCTGATCTTCTGCATCCATGGTAAAAGGCTTATAACATGAAGTCTATATTTCTCATTTACCCAAACAATGATAACCTTGGAGTCACCTCCCATGCGTATATCTTTTATCCCCAGATGATTGGCAAAAAACAACAACATCCATAAAGCTAATAACTCACACCTGGAATTTGTCTTCTCACCATAGTTCATCTTTAATTTGAAGGATTTGTATTCATTTAAGCATATAATAGCACTTGCACAACCAATGCTATCATTCCTTTGTGAAGCTCCATCAAAGAGTCCTTTACATCCATTCTTGAGCATTGATGGTGGACTCTTTAATCTGTTGCTAGATTTTCTTGCTTGAATTCCATCAGGACATCATTCTTTGAAGGCAACCAAAATATTTAGCATTATCACCCGTATACTCAAGCTTATTCCTTTGAATGTCAAAAGATTGCGGGCCTTCCATATCTCCCAACTTACCAAAACTGTGAGAGTGAGTGTGTGAGATAATGAACCTAGGCCTACATCTATTTATATGAGTGTGTGTAGGAAATGAACCTAAGCGTCGGATATGCGACGACTCTTTCCATGTTAAATAGTTGACCAATTAAAGGAGCCATCGCTTAAGCGACGCTTACTAATGCGATGTCGCTTAACCGACGGTTATGAGAATAGTCGTCGCTTTACCGACGCTTGTGGCCACATTTACAAAAAAAAAATGTATCCTTGTGATTTTTGGTACGTTTAAAAAGAGAAATCCACGCACCATTGGATTTTTCCATCGGATTTTGGATCGAAATGTAGTAGTGTTTCAACACTTTAGCTATTTCACGTCATCTTTTTGTGTACCCACACTTTACTTCTTATGCTTCTTAAGTTACCTTTATTAGCTAGTTGATTACCTGTTAGTTATGACATTAAATCTCCTTATTTTGGCACGGTTCTATGAGATACTTTTGCAATCCAATGTTGTACTTTAACTTTTAGTTTTTGGATGTACTTTTTAGACGTGTTGGCCTACTTTTGTGGTCATTTGTCAAACACTACAAAATTATCTATCTTATTTTATATCTCTCTATAAGATTCTCTAAACTCATTTGGTTGCGTTGATGCTATAGTTGTTCCTGTTGCTTGTTTCCATCCTCCATGACAACTTGTTGATTCTTAGAGATTCCAAGCAGGGAAACCCTATCTTTACTATGTTCTTTCATATTTCCAAATGATTCCATACACATTGTGGAAGTTTGTGCCTATTATTGATGGTATCCCTAGCTTCCCTTCTCACTGAATGAGCCAGGAACAATACATCCTACAACTCTAATTGAACTCCAGTTTCACTCTTTTGCATCAGCGTTTGGATCTCCTCTCTTCATTGTCTTCCCCTTCGACCCCGCTCTTCAGTAATTAACCTTTTTATTCTTTCTAAAATGGTAGATATATGGTGGCTCCAAATTCATGTGTGATCTACAAATGTAAGAAAGAAAAGCAAAAACATTGTTGCTTTAATAAAGGTGATTTTTTTACAATAAGTTACAAAGAGCCTATTGCAAGGAAAATATCGTGTCCATCTCTTTTGAATCTATAGCTTATTGCAAGCAAAATATCGTGTCCATCTCTTTTGAATCTATAGCTTATTGCAAGGAAAATATCTTATCCATCTCTCTTGAATCTTGTTGAAGCTGTTTGTGATAACAATTGTTAGAGGTGGAGACTTTAATACCAATAGTTCTCATTTCTAAATTCAAAGACCAACTCTCCTCAAAGAGATATTGAGCACTTATTGATTATTTTCCCATTTGACTTGTAGGTTGTTTTATCCCAAAATTAGCGAATATATTGTGCAGAGGGTATCCCAACTTTGAGATATAAAACCTTGACTCCAGAAGAATTAAACACTATCTCATTAAATGGAGGAATTTCTAGAAGAAGATTTATCATTTACATTGTAATAATACAATGTTGCCTTTTGATATTGCAGTTATCCTTTGACCCATAACACAAGTTATAATGCATATACTCCACATAGATTTGAAGGGAAATGCAATATGTGTTACATAAATAATGGTATGGGAAATATAGCCCTACATAATATATTAATATTGTTTCAAAACAATACTCACTTGGTTAAAACTGATTTTCTTGAATCCACAGCTTCCTACCATGTTCAATCATGATATATGTAAGTTTGAT
Organism: Pseudotsuga menziesii; assembly: GCA_001517045.1. Classification (NCBI taxonomy): domain Eukaryota; kingdom Viridiplantae; phylum Streptophyta; class Pinopsida; order Pinales; family Pinaceae; genus Pseudotsuga; species Pseudotsuga menziesii. The sequence goes on along the minus strand of LPNX010976863.1, from coordinate 2,789 downwards.
TACATAATATGATGGAATCTATAAAAAGTATAATTTGGTCATTTAATCTTTCCTCTACTATTATTTACTATGTATAGAATGAAAATGGATTCAGAAACTATTTGAGAATGGGACGGTGCAACTATGGTGCCTCTTGTAAATTACATCATTATTCAGTATGAACTGAAAATATCTTCAATGTTTTCGCGTATTTATTGGTTAAATTGCATGCCATGATACAACCAATATATCCAAAGGGTTTGAAAGGAAGACATGACAGTGCTATTAAGGTAAATAAAGAGTAATTCTCATGCCTTAACCTGGTAATGTGCATAACTTGGAAGCTTCAACCCATTTGTTATCTATGAATTCGAGATGGGGGCGCAGTTTGGCATGAATAAATATCATCTCTTCTTTTGTATACAAGAATATTTTTTAACAGTAAGATAAAATAATATTTTTATTGCCAAGAATCTTTTATGTTTTATATACAATCTTTAAGTTTTATATAAACTTCTATTTCAAAATTTGTAACGTGGATCATAAAGAAAGTTGGATCTGAAGAAAAAAAAATATTTACATAAAAAATGAGATAAAAGGGATGTAATTATCCTCTTTATAATATTTAATTTTTTAAGCTATTGTAAAGCAAAGTCCTAATTATGTTTTAGTTAAGAAAGATTGGTAATGCATTTACCATCAACCTTTCCTAAAAGAGTGTCTAGCACTGATTAGACTATCAATAAACTTAAAAGTATTTAGTGCATACCAAGCTTAATCCATAGAAATGAAAACTACAGCCTCAAACTATTGGATTATGTTTTGCAATGATCAAAGAGGGAATATGAGAGAGCATACTAATGTGGTTTATGTTGCATGGTGTAAGGGTGGTTCAATAAAAGTTTCTCTTACGTATTATGTTAACTCATTTGCAATCTCTCAGTTTGACTTAACATTTTTGTTTCAAAGAAAGGGTGTTCTATTAAAAGTCTAAACTTGCATGGTTGTTTCCAAAAAGTTGTTTGCATTTAAATATGTTTCCCTTCGGCACAGTAGATTGTGTCGATAGATTGGACAATAAATACAGCGACGAAGGGCCTAGCAAATCACATCCCAAGTCTAGATTGGGATAGGTGTTGAAATGATCAAATTATCTATATTGAGCTTAAGACCTCTGAAGATTTGGACTGAACCTCCCACTAGGGGAGGCCACACCTTCTAGTTGTAACCCAATGATTTGAAGTTTGGTAGCATAAGACATATATGGGCAAGTCTTTCAATGGAAGAAGGTATAGGTCTTTATGAAATTTGCAAGGTATGGACGGAGGCATAAAGACCTTACCTACCACTTTTGTGATCATGGTACATGGCACTAGGCTAGGGACTTAGACAATGAGGAGACTCGAAGAGTCCACCAAATAAGGAACATAAACTGTGAGTCACACTTAAAACCAACATACATATTTTGTATTTTCATGAATTTGATAAAATGTGCCTCCAATGTAATAACACTTAAATGAAAAGCATAAATGTAAAATAAATACCATATTCTAAATATAAAAAATATAAATTTAAAATAAATTACTTTAATTATATAATCAATATGTTAATTTTTTCAAAAGTATTCTTATAACTAAAATTAAAATTAAAATGGATTATAACTAAAATTAAAATTGATTATAGGTAACTAATTAATATGTTATTTTTTTTAAATGTTTTTAATAAAAATGCTTGCTCTATATCAATGCATTATATATATATATATATTATTTTGAATTTGAGACTTTTT